>JAVDOI010000002.1:24129210-24689537 GCA_032191485.1 Leptoclinus maculatus
ATCGACAGGGTCTCTATTGTGAATGTCTTGGGGAAAGTTAAAATGAGAGCAAAGGATGAAGCGGGGAGTAGCGGGGTTGCTGAGGAGGCATAAAATAGTACTCGGGGGGGGTCTCAGCCGTTGCGTTTGAGGAATTCAGTAATCCAATTACCTAGTAGAGAACATATACTACTTTAGGGTACATCCAATGCTCACATGTTTGTGAGCAGGCACACACACACACACACACACACACACACACACGACTGAACAAAACACTTCAAAGACACTTGGTTCCCAATGAGAGATAATGGTACACTTACTCCCTATGCTGTTTTGAATGCATACATTATCTAAGTTCAAACACACACAAAGACATAAGAAATTCAGAGTGTGATTAAAGATGGTCTTGGATATGGCCAAACGAGCCCATTAGTACTTTTCTAGTGCGTCTACTGCTCCATCGAAAGAAGGAACAGCAATATGAAAACTGCACATCCACCAAGTGCTACAAACGGGTTATTAAATGAATGACATTGATATTAGACAAATTGGACGTACAAGTTATGTGAATTCCAATTACATTAAAGAAATTAGAACGTTTGGGAAATTACAAAATCATCTGAATGAAAAATAGTCAGTAAATGTAGTTCTTTGTTTCACTAATTATGTCAATTTATTATATTAATTGGAAGTCAATCTAAAATAACTTTAATATTAATCTGCAATTAAAACCAGACTAATTTACTGTAGCTCACACTTGGCAACATGAGCTACATCGCTGGGATACAAAAAATAATGAGTGTGGGGATATTGATTGATGATAGCTATTAATTTGTCAATGAATAGTAAAATTATGCGCAGGTCTGACAATTAGAGATACAGATATCTGACATTCAATTATTTGATCTAAACACTAATCAAGTGCTGTAATATTTTGTGATATATATATTTTTTTCCACTTGAGATAATTGATTTAATTAGATATTAGCGCGAGCTAACGTTAGCCATCGTTGTAGTTTAACAAACCGACGAGACAAGCTGAATGCTCCTGAGGGATTAATTCAGACATCAAGGTAATGAGCTTCAACTGTGAATGCGATGTGTTTAAACTCATGTTTACAATGTTTACTGTGGTGATAAATCAAGTGAGAAGTAGAGTCATTATCTCGTAGACTTCTATACGATCTAACTTCTTTCTGCAAGCAGAGGAGTCGCCCCCTGCTGGCCACTTGTCAAACCTGCACGTTTCCGCCTGCTATAAATAAACAAGGAAAATAGCATGCATTCAAAGCTAGATCGTCTACAGATAAACCGCTCTAGTTTCTATGACCACAAAGATTCAACTCACCCGCTAGCTTTTCAATTAGTAAATGACAGCCTTCAGATTGTTTTTTTCTTTCAGTAACAAACTACAGACTCTAGCTTAATTCGCAGTTAGAAGACAACAGACAACATTTTCTGTCATGGAACTAACTTGAATTGAGTCTATGTTGTGTTATTTGGGAATGCGAGGGACGCTATATCTGTGGTTGTTTGTTCTGTTTATTCAAAATGAACAAAAAGCCAATAAACATGAAAAAAAAAGAAGAGACAACAGATGAAAATGCAGTGAGGTTGCTGTGACAGGACATCGTTATGGGGGTCGTTGTAGCAATGACGCAATGATACAATGGCCATCGGACACATAAAAGCCCTCCGTATATCCAATAACCATCGTTATAACGGACCTAATCATCATTATCGACCGTCAGTAATTTGAGGTCAACAGCATGTTATATAAGCACACTGCCAACCTGACCAGATGCTCTATAGGCTGAAGCACAGCTGCTCGCTGGGATTACCTCGCTGCCCTCAAAACACACAAACACACACTTCTTGAGTGACACATGCTGCCCTCCACTCAAATCACACACATGCAGATTCAAGAGGGGTGTCCAACGTGACTAATCTCATCAACAAACTGGCGCATTGTGGACGCATCTGTCACACCTAAATAAATCCCTTCCACGCTATTTCCCTGAGTCATATATACGCAGAGCGATATCGACTTAAGAGCGCGCGCAGGAGAGAAGGGTGGGGTCAATAAAAAGTGTCATTGATTGATATCTTTCACATGTGCCGCTGAATCACTAAGGAACAAAACGTATGCGGATACACACAAACTGTATACAGGGGGCAGATTTAGAGTCAATTGGTTTTTCACCGTATGATGCAATCAGACCCTTTTATTCTAATCCTGGCCCGGTCATCACATTACCGCTGATGAGGACCTTGTTGTTTCCCCACATCCTCTAACCCCAGGGGCTCGGCTCAATCTATATCTATCTGCGGGGCTGAATTATCTACCATGTTCCCTAAGTGTTAGCCTACATTACAGCGATATACGGGTCTGTACAAAAACAGGGATTGAGAAAATCCCCGGTCTTATATGACCCAATCCTATACATCTCAGTCCAAAACATGTTCAGTACGCGATTCGTATTAGCCTGAGCGAACCCATATAGGAGATTTGGGAGATGCAAAGGGATTTGAAAGATAGTGGTATTGAGGCTAGATAGAAAAAGTAATAAAGTAAAGCTTTCGTAATGAGAAAGGGACCGTAAATATAATTATAGTGATATATTAGGACGGTTAAACTGTAATTACAAAAATTTCCACTTTGATTACAATGCTTTTGTGAAGCTATCCTCTTGAGAGTCAACAAAATCACAGCATTTCATTAACTCGAAATGAGCATCCCGATCATTTCCTGGCGACTTATCATCATGACATGTTATGAAGTGGGACACGGCCCACTGACTCTGGATCAGGGGCTTCCTCATTGGGCGGTGGATGGTGAATGGGGTCATGGGATCTGTCGCAGATGGTGCAGATGGGGTACCTCCACCCCTCCTTCTACCAAGCCCTGTACCCCCCCGTGACCATTCTGTCAGGGCTCCCCCCCACCCCCAACCCTGATGCTGCAAGCAAACTGCGCCCTAAAGTAAAACCTTAATGGGAGGCATCATGGGATATCGATCTGCAGGGGTGACCATTTAATCATACAGAAAACTGACAGAAGAAACTGTCAAGAAGTGTTCAATACTTCGTTTCATTTCAAAATGTCTGATTGGTTTTTCTCAGACGACAAAATGTCACGAGAAGAAAGGTTTATTTAATCGATTGCCACGGAAGAATAGATTAGAGTACGAATGCATGTGACAAGTCATTTTTGTCCGATTTTTGTCCGATCCGACCGATTTGTCTTGGAAGTGTTTGGCGCTGTACGTCTCTGGAACTAAACATCACTGCATAGTAACAGGTTCTCTCTTTTAGCTCTCGATCCCCCAAAATACCCCCCCCGCCTACCTTTGCTCCAAACGCGCACTGTTGCAGGTGGTTTGATACCAAACGGTAAACTTCAATACCAAATTGCCAAGTTTTATTTTCCCTTGACAGGCAGTTTTACTTTTTTAATTATAGGAGGGAGCCTAGAGGGCAGCAAATACTCATTACTTGACAGCTAAAACTCTTATTACCGTGATTAAAAACAGAACAACTTTGCACAATAGGGATGTATTTTTTTTTTCAGGGCTGTGACCTCCCTGACAGTAATATGTCATTTGAAATGAGTGAGTCCAAAAGTGGCAACACCATGTTAACAACTTTAGTCACTTGGCAGGTTGTTAGTCATGCTGAAGACTGCATCTGGGCTTTGAGGGAGCCGGTCTCTTGAGATGCTACCTCGTTGGAACTGGTAGCAGCCCCATCGGTCCACACCCCGTCGCACCTCCTTTAGCTCTTGGTCATTTACCATTCTCACCCAAATGCCCTTCCCCCACTACGGTACCATCTGCCAGGGTTCCACCAGATTGGGTTTTTTGAAGACTGAAACCCACACCGAAACTCTCATGCCTTAAATTCTGTTACGATACCCAAGAGCTGCCGATTTAACCTCTGGTAAACCTGAACAAAATAGAAAGTCCACATAGTCATTGTAGACTGTTGTCAAGAGTGGAAAGGAAAAAGCATCCTTTCAATGCAGAAAAGTGAAACATGCGATATGTTTAATTTGTGCCCAAATGTGGCATTATGAGTTCAGGAGAACGCAAAGAGGCCTGGACTGGCAGGTCCTGTTAGGTTGTAAAAGTAAAAGGTTTGAAGCTTGACCATCAGTCTTTAGCAGAATCAAGAGGTTGAAGAAAAAAGGGGCCGGCTGTAGCTCAGCGGGTAAAGTAAGATAGAATTTATTCATGAACATGTGTCAGCATGAAGCCCCTGATGCTGCCAAAGGAAGAGCAGCAAAGTTCAAATACACTGCCAGTCCAAACCTTTTACATTTGTTTTTCTTGGGCCTTCTAGTGCCTGCATCTATGCAAATTAAGTTTTAGTAAAATAAAAGGTAAATAAACCTTTTTTATATTATATATTTGGGACACCTACTTTGTCTGTAAGGATTGTAGGGTTGGACTGAGCACTAAGACATCGAGACTTTAAAAAGTACGAGTGTGTCATTAAAATTCAGCCCAAGTGCTTCCCACAGACAGAGAGAACTGACTGTGGCACTGATCAATTACCCAAAAATAGGAGATCAATCAACTGCGACGTATCCATCACATCACTGGCATGCTGATAAATGAGTGTTAATAGAAGACCAACAGTAACAGGAGACAGATTCATTGGTCCAACAGTAGCTTCTACCCCCAACCCACCGATCATTTCCCCCCATTCTAAAGCTCTGCTGCCCCCTTTCATCGTCTCCACCCACCACTCCATCACCCTCTCCTCAAAATCCTTCCCTCTGTCTTCACTTGTGCACCCCCCCCCCCCCCCCAAAGCTAAAACCTCTCATCTCTACCGTCATCCTCATCACAGAACCCCTCCGTCACCCCCCCCCCCCCCCCCCCTTTTTTATTCTTAGTGGAAAATGTTGATCTGATTACGGCATTAGATCTGCTCCAAACAAACAACTACAGCGGGGAGGTTTTACACACTTATTTTTTTTTTTCATCAAATAAAGTGCTCTTCAAAATCGCAATGAATAATATTCAGACGTCATCTGCTTATTGTAAAGCATAAGAACCTTACCAGGAACCGCAACCTCGCCAACTTCAAGCCTCCAGGGACTTTATGATGATGTGTCACTAATCCTCTGTTGAGGTATGTGGCCTCAATCAGGTCGCAGTGGTAAGAGTGTGTTATTGTGTGTGAGTGATACAACGCTGCTGCATCTGGCAGAATTTGAGTCATGGTGCCTGAACATGGAGGATGTTTACAGGAAAACACACACACACACACACACACACACACACACCACACACACACACACACACTCTCACGGTCAGAAACACAAACAGGGTGTCCTGACTAAAACTTTATTTGCGTGCAAAAAAAACCCAACCTCAAACACAAACAACAAACGGCCGATGCTGATTCTGTTATAGTTTGGATTGGGGACAGATTAGTGGAATATTAGGATGGGATTAACTGGCCAGGTTAAGCTATTTGATCGTCAACTAAATATGGCTTAGGAAGCCGCAGACGAGCTGATGTCACATGGAATTAATCCAGCCATGATTTCAGTATGATTTAGAAACTCTTTTGGTAATCCACTCAGGATTTTAACATGCTGTCAAATTGGTAAGACGGCGAGGCAGAGCTGTGTGTTTGTTTGTGTAAGTGATTGATGTCTGAACATGTGTGTATAAATATCACTCTGAAAACCAGTGGTTCTACATTGAGCCCTATTCCGTTACTGCCTTTGTACACATATGGCCTAAACGGTTCACTGTACCTTTCATGGATGAAAAGAATTAGTGAAATGCAAACAAATATTATATTCGTTATGCAAAACTATTTTGAGAATTTGTTGTTGAAGTTATTTTTCAAGCAGAAATGTGTTCATTTGCTGCTTTTTTGACAATTTATCTGATGACTTTCCTGTCTTAAAAAAAACTGTAAAATAAGAGATAATCCACGTAGCATCACGTCTGCCTAATGTTAGCTAGAATTAATGTTTGAAGATACCTCTTTTTGATATGATTTCTTTTAGTTAAGAGTGTAATACTATGCAGGTGGTACTGGTAAAGTGAGGGTTGGTTCAGTAGTATGTTGGCTAACATTAAACATTAGCTGCGCCACATTAAATTAACTGAGCTGTTTCTACATTTCCTTCCTCCAAATAGCCTAATGCTTGGTGACCCACCTCATTTATTTAAATGATATTAACTTTACAAGAACACGGTTAATTAGCTTAACTAATTTGCCAGCTAAGGATTAGCTAACTGACCTTAAACTGACATATTTGTAGAGAACAGATTGCAATTACACGAAAGCATTTCCAGTATGCAGCTTGTGTCACAGTGAAATGTGGATACATCAGAAAGCTATAGAGTATTATGTTTGCCAGCGCCTCAGCTAACTACAGTAGCTTGCTAACACAGAGCTATTAGCGTCCTAACTGCTAACTTGTACCATCCCGTCATTTTAGTTATGAACTGAACCCGTGGTAGATATAGGGCGCTAACATCTGTCTCAGCCCTTATTAGCATACTGTGGCACCAAAGAACAACATAGAAGGAGATATTTTCTGTAGAAATTAATTAAACTTTGTGTGGTGAAAGGTTCTCTGATTTGATGGATAAAAGCCTGGGGCTCCTTATTGAAGATAATTTTTTTTTAAAAGTGTAGGTGTGTTTGCGGCCCAATATGTTTAAACGTGTGTGTGTACAGTATGTGGGGAGAGTGGAGTTAGAATGGAGGGGGGGGGGGGGGGGGGGGGTTACTTCTCACCAGAAAATGTGTGTTTCTATCTGTCTATGATCATGTGTATTGAATGTGATGTGTTCACGTGGGGGGGGGGGGGCTGTTTTTGTTTTTCTATATTCACATCTGTGTCAAAGCCCCCTGGACTTCCCCCCGTCACACACACACACACACACACACACACACACATAAACACAAGCACAGATACCAGCTCTAGGCTCCAAAATCCCCTGAAAGCTTTTGATCCTGCAGAAATGTGCAACTCCCCCTTTTCTCTCTCTCTCACCCTCTCTTTCTCTCTTCCTCCATCTCTCTGTCAGAAGTGGGATTAAAACTCCCTCCCATCCACGTTGCTCCTGATTGGGGAATCTTTCCCACTTTCCTATATCAAAAACAAAAAAAAACTTTGACAGTTCCAGAACCAGCTATAAAAGAGGCATGATTAGGATATGGATGTATGCATGTACATGTATAGGTGCTGCACTGCGCTATGCTATAGGTGTGTGTGTGTTTGTGACAGCTGTCTCCTCTAACACTGGCATTCCCATCTTCAAAAGGGATCCAGCGGGAACATGTACGGGAATGGCGGGAGATCATCGTTTCCCTGATGTTCCCCGGAGGGATTCCTCCTGCATCCCACTCCCACCGGCTTCACGCCGCAGATGTGCGTACAACACGCCGGGGTAAAGATGATGAAAGAGAGTGAGCGGTGACCTAAAAATGTCACCACAGGAAGAAAAAAACACACATGCAACACAATATTTAAGGAAGGAGGAAAAAGTAAGAGCTACATTTTGACGCCATTAAAGTTTTGTGTTTTTTTTCCTGCTAAATTAGTGTGCAAACGGGGACGCATGTTCAGGGAGCCAGATAGCATTTCCTTACACCCTCTCCTCCCTCCTTAAACACCCCCCCCACACACACACACACACACACAACCAGAACCACTTTTTTCTTTTGCTGACTTTACATTTAAATGAGAGAGGGGATTATCCTAATGTCAGACGCTTAGGGCACAAGTGTGCCGAGCGCATGGGACGGTGGTGTGCATTGCGTTACCACGGCGACAGACGGCCAATGAAAGAGCAGGGGGGGGGGGGGGGGGGGGGGGGGGCAATCTTGTGTTGAAAACATTTGACGCGTGCGGAGCGAGGTAAGGTGTGTAAAAGGTGTTTCTTTTTTTTTAGTGGGGGGCGGGGTTCTTTGGCGGTTCGTGCAAGATTTAGGCGGAGAGGGGTGTATGATTCACACACACGCACACACACACCACAGTCTGATTCACACAGCCCAGCCTTATCGCCACCTTACCCCCCTTTCTCTCTCTCTCTCTCTCTCTCTCTCTCTCTCCCCCCATTTCTTTCTCTTCCTCTCCTGGGCAGAGAGATGGAGCAGAAAGTGGCGTGTAATTACATCCTAATCTTTGGCTGGTATCTGCTCTGCTACAGGGGCTGTTAGTACAGAGGGCTGTCAGAGACACACTAACGCACACACACACACACACACACACACACCCCTCCACGGAGATTGTGTCCTGAAGTCTACACATTAAATCTGTGGTTAAATGGCTGTGCATGTGTGTCTGTGTGAAGTCACTGCTTGACTGATAGAGGAAGACGTTCTAAGGGACCAGATGGGCGACTGATTTTACTTCAGCATATATGTGCGTTTAGTTATATAATTGTACTTTTAACATACAGCAGCGCCGCCATAATTTCATAATAGGCAAGGACTGATAAAGTCCCGTGCTGTTGAAGCATTAAAGCTGGACGTCTTGAATGAGTAAAGGCTCGTTATCAGCCTATTTTATAAGCCATCAAGTGCACGGCTGCCTCTTATCTGCCCCGAGTTCTAAGTCTTTCTGAGTGATGGACATCTCGGAACCAAAAGAGGTCACACAGCGAGGCTGTATATATGCTCCACACGGACCCGCAATAACTTTACCAGTCCCTTACTTTCTCTCTCACACAAGCAGGCAGTGCAGCCAGGTCTCCAGGAGCATGCAGCTAAAGATATCTCACTCCCCCCCATGCCTGATGATATGGGGATCTATAGCCGAGGAGTCCTGCATTATACATGCAAAGCTAATTTGTTGTTGCAGCGCACATTGCAGTGTGCGCAGTCGCACGGTACACACATGCACTTAACTCCGCTTAAAGTGCACGGAAGTTGTTAAAAGTAGGCCAGGGCTTGCCGGGGCCAGAGAGCGTAAACAAGTCCTGATCAGTTCCCTTCCAGTGGAGGGACTCTGAATTAAACATAACATGGACTGGATCTGTTTATGCCGGGGCCAGGACCAGACCTGAGGCTACGTTCAATCAATCTGTGCTACGAATTAAATCAAAGGATCACTCTGAATATACAGTACAGCTGGTTATACTGCCAGGTACATTACCACGGGGATTTTTCTATCTGGAGATGCCGACATGTGGAAGTTCGTAATTAGCATTCTGATGCGGCGCTGACATTACGGTGAACTTACTGCAAGTCCTAAAGAGAGGCACAGTGTTTGATATTTGAGTTACTATGCCGACCTTTTTACTGTCGTTTTTTTTAACCTGCGGCTCAGTAAGCAACCAACTGCGCTGATTAATTAACATGTTCCACTCAGGAGTTATCACGGTGTTCACATCTTATTCTTTAACTGACAGGATTCACAGCAAGGTACATAGTCACCATCTGGCTTTGTTAAATAGAGATCAGCACCTTTAGGGAGGAGAGTTGTAAGTGAAGTGATATTAAGCTGTTTTTGATTTGAATAGCATGGCTTACATGTTGCTCTACCGTGTCATTTGCAATGGCCTTCAACATTTCAAGTGCTGATTGTAAGAATAAATGTGATTGAAAGTGTTTTTTGGGGAAGGTGCGTTTTCACAACGTGTCAAAATGGAATTAAACTTCACTTGGGGAAGGCTCAGTCATTGAATTTGCAAAACATTTGAACAAAATGGAATATGCACCTAACTAATCTAACTTTTCGACAACCATTCATCCGATTGACTTCACACGTGGTCGGGGTATTGATGAGGACCCAAGGAGGTGCTTTGTGGAGTGTGATTTGCAGTGAATCGATTATCAAAAAATACGGAAGAAAGTGCTCCCCTTCTAGTCTTTTAGCATCTTTTAGTTTCCAATTACGGGATGAGATCAGCTTGTCCTGTCAGTTAGCTGGCTAACGTTAGCCTAAGTGGCTACAGTATGAAGCTTGAACAGTAGGGTTGGTCAGTCAGATATTACACTGACAGACATGACTTACATCAGTTTGTCAGTATCATCAATAATAGTGTGTGATGTCTTGTAATATCCTACTAAATGTTTGCTTTTGTGTAGTTTTTCTGCATAATGCTAGCTACAATTAATTAGCTTAAAAACCCAGCAACAAGCAACTGTATGATTGTATCTTCATTCGATGAGTTTGATGAGTGTGCTTGGTACAAACATATCTTGTGCAGTACCATATAGAGACTAATAAGACAGTACGTGTGTTAGTTTATTTAAGAGTAATCATCCCAATTTAAAGTGCATAAATGTTGCAATTAAATATTGCTCTCAAATCGTTCAGCCCTATACTTTATTTGGCTTCTTTTCATCCGATCCCTTTTTTTTTTTTTATTTCTTAAACCGGCAGATGTGAGACTCCTCCAATCATTCTCATCTCGGGTTCAGCGTGATGTACAAAGTGTAAGTGGCCCGCCGTGGTTGCTTTTCCACCCCGTCTCATTGTCTTGCTCAATGTTGTTGCAAGCTAAATATTGCAGTGACACGATGAACTTAAGCATCGGGTCAAGACTCATAATAGTTTAGATCCATCTACGTCTGGGGCCAAGTTTATCCTCGCTGAGAAAACACGGGGGGAAAGAAAATCTCTCAGACATAAATAAACAAAGACACTTTAGAGCAGGCACAATTTATACCAACGCATCGCACACATACACGGCACCTCTCCCCTCCCGGCTATAAAACTCTTGGGGTCAATGTGAGGTGATCTGGGCTGGATCACCGACCTCTTGATGAGCGTATCCTGTATCCTGAGCAGACCTCGGCTCTGTCCCCTTGCCAGTTCTAGTCTCTCTCTCTCTCGCTCAGCACTGCCCTGGGCTTAGTCCTCTCTGTCTGGAATGGCAATGAGCCCAGCTATTTTTGAGCTTTGTTATGCGTCTTGCAGGCAGACCTATAGACCCCTGCTCTGATTCATACGAGGGCCCGGACATTATTCTGCACTGAAAGAGCCAGATACCTCAGATGGGATGAAAGCGCTTTTATCTGCTGTAAAAGGGGTGAGGAAGTCCGAGCTTTAAAAAGTACATTAGCAAGGAAAGAGAATGCTAAAGTGTGTTTTTACAGCGGCTGCTCCAGTGCAAGCTGGGCCAAGTGTTGATTAAACACACCAGAAACACAGCGGGAATAAGAGACCGAACAGATAAGAGCCTTCCAAATATAACAACACACACACACACACACACAAAGTACTTCACACAAGGACATCGGAGGAGCAGACAATATCTACCTCTGCAGCACTAACAGCGTTTTCATGCCAAGGAATTACAAATTATATCTATTTAACTCTCAGGGCCACAGAGAGTCTTTGTCGAGCCAACAAAGTTCAACCAGAATGCAGCGAGGAACAACAGGCAAGGCTGATTATTCACCACCATCTTTATCCCCGCAAGGACACCGTATTTCCTTCACATGCATCGTTTATTAGAAAGAAAAAAGAAAAAAGAAAAGCCAAGAATACACATGCATAGATGTACATTGGCCGACAGGTGAGTGAGGTCAGGTAAGGCATCGGCCTTGAGAGAATTGTTCAATCTTTTGAAGAATTCAAAGATTTTTTTCCGGTCCACGAGGAAGGCTCCGACAAAGCCCTGCCTGTGTTGCGTTGATAAATGCCTCTCGTCCATACAACCGCGGAGTGTACCATGTGAGAGCGTCGGCGCTGACGCTCCGAGCCGCATTCCCACAAACTGCAGCATTCCACACGAGTCACCCCCGGGTCGGCGTGTGCGCTCTGCGTTTCTCCGAAGCCCCGCGGTGAAAGGGGAAGTAGGCATGGCCTCGGTTTGTATACTTTATTGTTTGAGTCAGCTTGGCCTGTTGCTGCCGAATTGGGTTGAAATATGGCAGCGAGAGTGTGTATTCTCCATATGGCTGTTTGCAGTTATGCTTGATAAGCAGCGCGGCATCTCATCTCCACATCGTCACATTGAAGGTGTTAGGTTGGGCAGTTATGTAAGTAAATGATGCACGGTGGGCTAGAAGAACTGTGACACGGGAGCAGACGGAGCGTCTGAAAGGTTAAAAGGAGAACATTTCTGACTTGATAGTGGCTGGTTGCAATATTTAGACGTAAATGATACTGCTGAGCTGCTGTTGAACAAGACACTGAAACAGGTCATGTAGGGCTGTGGGGAACAACCATGAAGTTATCGTCGCACTGGCTCCCTCAACATTGGCTTTTTGGATTATTGCAGAAAATAAGTTAGTTAGTTAGCTCTGGTGTGAAAGCTGTCCGAAGAAGAGACTTCCCGAAAAGGTGCGCCTCTGCCCTCCACCAAGCGGACTCTGGTGGGGTTCGTTTGTGGCGTGAAAGCAAACCAACCAACCAGAGGAGTTTATATTAGCAGATATATGATTTTAGCACAATTTCAAAAAGCTAAACTACGAATAAATCCATCTAGCGATTCGTGAAATCTGTTCAGGAAGCGATCGTATTTCTGATCCGTATATATTAGGGCCATGGATATGACCTTTTTATGCAAATCAACACACGATTAACAGGTCAAAAGCTGTTAAAACTGCAGTGCTTGTAACTCTACGCACTTTGTCAGTTCATTAAAAAGTGTGTGACAGCGAATCCCACATTAACACGCCTCATGCGCTTGTCATCTGGAGCGTGCGAAGGGGCTTTTGTACAGTCCTGTCTCTACCGGTTAGTCATTACTCATCATAACATGCAGTTGTGCAGTCTAATAATACTCTTATAATCAGACATTTCTTTGTGAGCTTTGACACCGATTTGAATGGATTTTGATTTCCAAATCGCCAAAACTGTCCAATCAACGAGTTACCTGTCAGCTTGTGTAACTTCATGTTTACTCCTCTGTCAATGTGAACAGGAACCGGGCCAGAACTAAAATGCAACAATGTATCATTTTTTTCCCCCCCTTAGTCCGAACCAAATTAATCGAAATACAGGCTTGAAAGCAGCCTTAAGCTTGTGTTAACCACAGACCTCCAGACTTTTAACCACAAACCTATTTTAAAAGAAACACCGACTCGAGACGAGGAAACTGATTTCCATGTTTAAGGACTCATTCCAGCAGCACTCGATCCTGTATTCATCCACTACATTCATTTTCCATTCAACTCTCCAGAATCTATGGTGCATCAAAGCAGTCACATGGGTCACTCACTAAGTGTGTTTGCAACTGCAAAACAGGGATAAAAGACTAATTAACATGCTACCTTGAGTATATCTGAGTTTGTAAAGCAAACTGAGCTTAACTGCCAGCTTCTAATTAACCCATGTTCGTATAAGTGAATAGAACAGTTTACTTTAACATCCAATCTTAATTCAATAGCAGACGCAGTAACCAGGTGTCATTCACGGACTCTTGGCACCATGTGTTTTTTTTTTTATGTGCTGGTAAATCAGATCCTCAACAGTGTGTTTTAACCGTATGATGGAATCCACCTGCAGAGATCAGGGACGTGGCGATGCAATTAGTAGCCGAGCAACAGTAAAACACGGTCGGAGACGAGCACGGGTCAAAAGGGAAAACTCAGCTCTTCAAATGCAGTCTGTCATCCAAAGAAGATGAAGACTAAAGAAGGTGAAGTTCCACAAATGTTCTCCTGTGGCTCGCACACATTACAAGGAAGCAACGTTATTTGGCCAACCTTGACTTCTTCTTTCGCTTTGTACGATGACCACCAACGCCAATTGATGTCGTACGGCAGGGTTGTGTTCCCACTGGACAGCTCTGCGGTGTGAATGTGTGGAGAGAGAGAGCGAGAGCGAGAGAGCAATGCTCGATTGGATTTCGTCTGTTTTCATACAGCATTCATAGCCATACCTACGGAAATGAATGCACTGTAATTCGTAAATATACCGCAAAGACCCGCACAGGGCCGGTGGGACGGGTGGTCAAAAATGAGGACCGCACTGAGATTATTGATCCAATTATTTTGATCCTGATTTCATCACAGCTCATTCATGACATGCAGTTCACAACTTGTTGTTGTTGAGCCCATTTAAGATAATAAAATATAAAAGTATGCAATTACAATTTTTACTTGGATTTATTTCTATCGTAGTAACTACAGCTCTACAAAATAAAAGTTTCAACACAGACGTGCTGTAGGACATATTCGTACTCTCTGCAGTCCTGAATAACAAACACAAACACACACACACACACGCACGCACACACGCACAAAACAGATTACAAACTATCCAAACAAGGAGAATGCAAACTAGAAACTGCCTCTTAATCCCAGCATCATTGAGATGGAAAGACTGTGATAACAGCACAGAGACAAATAAAAGATTAATCTTAATAAATCTGACTTGCTTGGGCCACCACACACACACAGACGACCACTGCTGTACAAACATGTTGAAGTAATTGTGTGTGTGTGTGTGTGTGTGTGTGTGTGTGTGTGTGTGTGTGTGTGTCATGGCCTGACGGGCAGAGAGAGAGAGAGCCGTGCAGCACTAAAGCTGCCCTCACCATCTGGCCTTGGCAAAATGAACAGTGTTCGTCCACAGTCTCTCTCTACCTCCATCGTTCACTGGGGGATTTGATACTCATCCACCCAAAGAGATTAAGCGCTTCCATATTCCAGTCATAGTCCGCCGGGTTGTTTTTGCTTTCTAAAAACAGTGTTTGTGTGCCAACATGTTTCGCGGGATGGGTGGGAGGTTTAGCAGTAGCCAGGCAGGCAGGAAGAGAGAGAGAGAGAGAGAGAGTGAGTGAGAGAAAGAGAGAGAGAGAGAGAGAGAGAGAGTGAGGATCGGGGGATGAAAAGAAAGTGAGAAGACGGGAAATGACATGTAAACATTTCAAACCTGGGCGTCGCCCACAAAAACCGCTCGATCAAGGTGAAAAAAAAGGTGGTTGACTGTGGGTCATGTTGGTATAATGAGTATAAAATTTAAATAGAAAGTGCACACATTCACGGCTCCACGGGATACCTGCAGGGAGCTTTAGGGTGGGTGTGTGTGTGTGTGTGTGTGTGTGTGTGTTTTGTTCCTCGGGGTCTGAGGTTAGTCTGAGTTCACAAGTACAGGGACTAAAATAAATAAAACACACGTACATGCTCGTATCGCTACACCTGTGGCGACATTCTATTGACTTACAGTCGTTTCTGATCCTGTAACCTTGATTTACAATGAAGCAAATCCATCACTTCAAATACAACGCATAACCCAAATCACTTGACAGGAGTGTAAACCCACAGCGCCGTAAGAGGCTTTACCAGAAAAGATCACACTTTAATATACCCCCCGCCTCCTTTTTTTCTATTCGTTTGTTTGTTCCTTCTGTCAAATTCAGAGAAACTGACAACAGGATTAAAGAGTGAAAAGTGAGGACAAATGAGCTTTTGGTCAATTTGATGGTCCTCTTTCTCGTAAAAAGGAACAAACGTCACTCACAAAGACGACCCTATACTGAACCATGTGTGTGTTTTCTACGCTGTATGAAAATATAACTGAAGTGTAAAAAAAAAAAAAAAACAGTCTGCTCCGCGCGGCCTCCCGTGACAGCCGGGGTTAGCGCTCACTCTCATATTCCCCCGAGTGCTAAATAATTCAGGGAGGACAACAAGTCTCACCCCATCTCAGGTCTTAACCCCCCTACTGGGCCTCAACACACACACACACACACACACACACACACACACTGAACTGTGATCACGCGTCGCCGCATAGGAGAACAAACCCATCCAAGGACACATAACACTACTAAATATTCCATTGTGTGGAATTGCATGTTTTCCTTTACTCAAAAGAAAGAAAGTGCTCATTACTGAAAAGCATAATGATGATGAAAAACAGATTGGGAGGCATAAGGGAGAAGACATAATTACATCAAAGGGCTCAAAAACAGAAATTTCACACACACACACTCACACACACGTACTCGCACAATGAACAACAGCAGCGTTCAGTCCTTCGGTGTTTGTTTTCGACACACTTCGGAGCTGCATATTTGATAGGAGCGCTCGCCAGATGACTTTTTTTATTCAGTCGCAGAGTGATGTTCCGTGTTTTGGTCACCTTTTCAGAAGAGATGGGATTTATATGAAATGGCACCTGCTCCAGTTACTGATCCGGGATGCATCGATCCGATACGGATATCGGGCCGATACTGGCGCAAATTCGGTGACAATGGGGCAGAGCTATTCAATTAAATCTGATGAGCTACTACGTCAAGCAGCATGGCTGTAGACCACATAGCTGAGGGAGAAAACAACAAACTTCTCAGCTGTTTGAAGGATATTTTAAATGGCTACTATATCTGTAAAGCCATCGTTTCGATTGGTGGCAGTAAGACTGCAAAATAAAAAACACAACCAACTACTTCAAGAAGTATCAAGCCGAAGAAGTCGAGTTGCTGGTGCACGATTTATCATCTTAATAATCAATATCTTGATATCGTCTTTGAGATTTCTGGACTTTTTTTTCATGTAAAAACCAGTTGACAAAAATATTTGCTAAAGATGTTTTAACCTGGGCTGCACGGTGGTGTAGTGGCTAGCACTGTTTCCTCAGGTAGGGGCATGGGTTCGATTCCCGGGCTGGACGGCCCTTATGTGGGGAGTTTGCATGTTCTCTCCGTGTCAGCGTGGGTTCTCTCCGGGTTCTCCGGCTTCCTCCCACAGTTCAAAGACATGCAGCCTAGGTTAATTATTTACTCTAAAATTGTCCGTAGGTGTGAGCGTGAATGGTGGTCTGTCGACCTGTCCAGGGTGTACCCTGCCTTCGCCCAATGTCAGCTGGGATCGGCTCCAGCCCCCCTGTGACCCTGAACATGATAAGCGGTTAAAGATAACCTACAAAACCAAGAAAAACACTGCATTTAGAAGTAGGCTACAGTACCATCATGCCATCATTCATCATCCAACACATGCTCCTAATAATGTTTATTAAGACAATAATAATAATTTGGCTAAAACTAAGTAGAATGCTCCCATTTAGAGCATCTAAAAAGCTGGCACTAGATCTAAGAAACGCTGTGTATACTGAGGCTAATTAACAGCAGTGAGACCTAACAGACCTGAAGAGAAACAACATCACATCTTTGAAGGCAGGAAAGTCCCTCAGCAGCAGCAAATAGACAGTATGAATCAGCAACAGAGAGCGGAACAGTTTCATGTAAAAGTTGTTTACTGGATGCCATTTCAGTGAAGGGGTTTTACACACAGCAGCACGCCTAATCATGTGACACTTTAAAGTACCATTAAACAATCAGCTCACTCAGAAGGGACAAACTGCGTCCGTGCCAAATTCCATTTAACATTTAAAAGGACAGCATTCTATTGGCACATAGAAAAGTGTATTAACTTGAGTGTTTAATCACCTTAAAATAACGGAGCAAACTCACTGAGCGTGCCAAAGATCGTTTATGAGGTAAGAGAACACTAACACCACTAAACAACAGGGAGTACTACAACAGGGTGATACGTCTTCCTTCTAGTGGATCATGTGACGCCAATTTCACATTATCAAGTTCAACTTTTATTCACGTCAATTTAAAACAATGAGGTGTTCAGGTGCATCTGTAATATACAAAGGTGTTGCCTGAATAGCGACGTTTTCCTAAAATACTGTTGGTTCTGTGGTGTTTCAAATCTGGTGGATCTCAATGGATGCATGTCAAATGAGGCCGCCATGTTTCTACAGTAGCCCAGAATGGACAAACCAAGCACTGCCTCCAAATTTTGCATCTTTGCATCATCCCTGGGAATGGGACCCAAAGCTTCCAGTGCTTTTTGTACACAGGAGGCCGGTTCAAGTAGTCTCACTTGTGGCTTTGCGTGTCTCTCATTCACACACACACAGTTTTACACCCGGGCTGCGATATCTCAGCCCACACCGGATGACCAAGTGTTTGGCTGCCTCTTGTCGGCCAGCCTGTGGTTCAGAGATCACAACACGGCTTCCAGACATTAACATGACTCACCCTTCACTGCAGTCCTGTGCAAGCGCACACAGCATACATCCTCTCACACACACACACACACACACACACCTCATCATGTTTATAGGGATGAAGTCAGTCCATGCTGGCTGAAGAGGGAAAGATAAAGGAAAAAATGGAAAGAACTGAAATAAAGAGAAAAAAAAGTGAAATGGATGATGAAAGGAGTAAAGGTTGAGTCTGGGTCCTCCTGACCTCAAAGACTTTTTTTTCCTGTTACCTCATCTCCTTTCCATTTCTCTATAATGGTCAGTGCTGAAGGAGCAGTGTGAAAGAAGATTTTTGTTCACTCTTTAAAAGTCTTTCTGTGCTTGTTATATTTGATATACTCTTCCTTTTATCGTGGGCTTTCATGAAAGAAAAAGCATGCTGAGACCTACTGTTACAAAAGCACAGACAAATTAAGAGTCATTTCACAAAATGCTTTCATTTCCTTTTTCCTTTAATGGATCACAGCCGCCAGAACGGTTCTGCCTTTAGTTTTGCCTGTTGGCTAGACTATGTTTTGATTCACAGATGCAATCAAAGTGAATATGAGGTACTGATTGAAAGACTTCCTTTGGAAAAAAAGAAAGCAGAGAGTGAACACGCGGTGAACCTGAAACTTCAGCAGGAACCAGATGCTCGTCTCATCTCGGCTCAGAAACATTTCGAAAAGTCTGCATCGATATGAAACGCTGACTGAAAAACGCTGTGTCGATGTCATGAGGCAGCTTTGCCGTGTAAATTCTGGTTTATGATTCGCACGTTGTTGTTGTTCTTGTTATTGACTAAACTGGAAGTCTGCAGAGCGGTTTTCTGCGCTTGCTGAAAATGAAAACTTTTAAGTGAATCTCGGTCAGACTCGACACAACTCTATTAGAAATAGCAATGTCTTTGTGTTGCGTGCGTTTCAAAGTAGCTTGTGTTTAACATTCTGAACATTTATAAAGCAGCAAACATCTCTTGGCTATGTCAAGATATAGTGCAGTAACTTCTACCTGAGCAGAGGATGAAGTCACTCCATCTCTGTGTGTGTTGTTATCCGAGCCTCTCTTTGCTTTGTTGATATGGCCGGGCCGACTGCGCATGCATGTTAAGTGCACGTGAGCGCCCCCCACTGGCTAGCTCAAGCCCGACGCTCTGCACTGCTCTCATAAGGCGGTTACAGCTGATATAACGCCGTCCCGACCGGCTCGCCATCAACATGCCGTTGAGAGGAAATGCTCTGAATCTTGGATCTTGCACCAAAAAAATAGTCCGTGTCCTTGAACACCAGCTGCTATTACAAAACAAACCAACAATAAAAACTTCAGTATCAGCTGATATGGTTCATCGACGATCGGCAATCCATGTCGGGTTGAAAAAATGGGATATGGGCATCTCTGCCCCCCCCCCCCCTTTTTTTAATGCTAATCTAATCTGTGACTCAAAACCAGACATTCATGCTCCCCAGAGGACGAATCCTTATAATCTTAGTGATCCTCTGACTTTTGATCGGACACAATTTTGAGCGATTTGACCAAAATCAAAAAACTTCCCTCCTATATTATCTGTATCTTGAAATAGGGAAGAGACAGTCCTCCCCCATCATCACACAAAGACACACTTGATTCCAGAAATGTCTCGAGACAAATTGATTTGTTTTGTCGGTTAAATTATCCAAATTCTTGCTTTTGATTGATTCAAATTCCTCCGCCCCTGCTGTGTGCCACTAGTTGCTAAAGTATCTCGGGAGGCATACTCAAATCACACCGGTAGGAAAAAGTGTTTCACCAACAAAAACCTCAAACAGAGATGTTGTGCCGGTTTAATCAGAAGCGACACACAAAACACGGACTCAGTTGGCGGAATGATTTTACGAGACGGACACTTTTGCAGTGGATAAAGCAGCAGAGGAGACAGATGGAGGACTAGCAGAAAAGGCTGAAGGCATTACACACACTCTGACACACGAGTCGGCGGAGTAGCAGTGAAGTTAAATTGAGGCTGATTGTATTCTCGGCGTAGACTCGTCTTTGTCCCTAAGCTCTGTCTAAATATTGAAGCAGATCGTGGTGAAAAGAGTCGGCTATCCAGAGGATTCAACCCAATCTGCATATTCATCACAATTAATTAGGATTCCTCTCTCTGCCATCATTTTTTATCTTTCCTGCTTTATTTCTCGAGAGGCAACTACAAGACAATGCTGGGGCGGTGATCAGAATCAGTTATTAGGATGGGGGGGTAGACACACACACACACACACACACACACACCTTCCTCCCACATCTCAGACTTGAGGATGATTCTGTCTGCATCAGATACGACGAGTGCTACACAAGCAGAGTCCGTCTCTCTGTTGATACAAACTTCCAGCGCCGTCTCTCACTTTGTCTTTTCCCTCCTTTGTCTGGGCCGACCGTGCACCGCGCCTCCGCCAAAGACACAGAGAGCGGCCATTGTCTGGCGAGACATGCGAGCGAACTGTCGCTCATCAGCCTTCTCGCAAAGCTAACAATTTTAATTGCTCAAAGAAAGAAAGAAAGAAAGAAAAAAAAGGAAAAAAAAGATGAGCTGAGATGAGTCTTTGGGATGTAAAAAGTAAAGAAAGTTTCATGAAATCTCTCATCGTCGTGCACTGAAGGCGCTTAAAGACAGAAGCAGGGAGTTTTTATGCAAGTGGAATAGAAAGTGTGGTGTGTAAAAACCTTATCCTGGTGTGTGATTATGCTCGGACATGGTTGGTTTCCTCAACTTGAGATACAATTGTTAGTCAGCAAAGAAAACATATAAGACGATAAGCAGCTGAAATAAAAGTCTGACATGAGTGATGCAGAGGATACAATGTATGGTCTGGCCTTCCACTACCAATGAGAGTAATTAAAGTGGTAAATATAACGGCGCACAGGCAACAACTGGGTTTATCCTAAACTGCTGATTACATGACTTGTGTGGACGCCATAGACTATAAGAAGAGGACGTAGTCACTGTGACGTCACCCACTGGTTTGTGGACTAACGTTTTGAAGCCTCGAGTTCGGGCATTTTTCCGGCAACCAGAAGTGACACGAGAGTGTGGAGTTAAGGACAACTGAACGCTGAATGAGACATTTTTAGACCCGTCAATCACAAGGTAGCCCCGCTACTACTCCGACTCTAAATGGACCATAATGTACTAAATGAACATCATGCTGTATTGAAGAAGACTTGAAAGTAGAGATTGAGACCATAAACTCATGTTCACAATGTTTACTGAGGTAATAAATCAAGAGAGAAGTAGAGTAATGTTCACATAGACTTCTATACAACCAGAGGAGTCGCCCCCTGATGGCCATTAGAGAGAATGCAGGTTTAATACACTTCAGCATCTATTCCTTTTTTCTGACCTGGAGGTTGCCACCTAGTGAACTCGTCTGTGCAGAACGTATACAGGAAGATGTAAAAGCAGGTTTCTAAATGTTCAATGTAGACATATCCTGAATATCAGATTAGACTATAGATCAGATTATAACTATTGCACAGATAAAGTACCAATATAACGAAATGCAGTTTCCTGTAATGTGTATATAGATGAATCAACAATAAAAGGCGGTGCGGAGTGATTAACAGCAGCAGTTTGAACAACAGGCAGCGAACGAGTTTTTGGGGAACTGTGGTCTTGAAATTAAGAAACACTGGAAAGAAGAGAAAATAGCCACAACAAGAGTCTCACTTATCATTTACCAACGATATACTGACATTTAAAAAGGATGCAGGCATCTTTAAAAGGGCCTGTAAAAAGTCTGGTGATGACTTCGCCATTTATTTGTTACCACAGGGTGATGAAAGTGTTGACAGATCGGACAAAAATAAGAAGAAAAAAATGCGAGGGAGTGTGAGACAGATGACAGAAGTTGTCCATTAAGCGAGCGGAGCCGTCCTGGTGTGAATATTGCATTTCCATGTTTACCGCAATTACAGGCCTGTTCACTGGTTCACCTCCGACAGAGGGTTAAAAATGGAAGAGAGAGACACTCCTGTGGGAGGATGGGAATATCGCACGCCCAGTCGGGGTTGTGAGACACACACACACACACACACACACACACTGCTGTCACATCTCCGGTGACTCAGTGGTTACAGTGATCCTAATCTGTGTCTGTGTACTGCGAGGAGCTAAAATCTTAAAATCTCTTAAATACAAATGGGGAAAATACCATTGAGACTGAGAGGAGCTTTTAGGGTTCTCCTCTTTGAATCAAGCGACATGATCTCGATAGCGGTGATGGAAAGTAAAGGTGAAACAAATAAAACTAAATCACCCCATAATCTGTTGTTTTTGTACCAGGAAAACAGAATGAAAAACAGCTGAAAAGAACCGTCTAGCGAGGCTGACTCCCACACAAGGATTGCGTGCGGATGAAACATAATAAACATAATCAACATATTTATTGTCTCTGAAAAAGCAAGAAAGTCGTGGACACTGACGGGCAACTTCCAACTCAATGTGGTCGTGTCGCAGGAGACCGCCGGGGTCAACGTTCAGTCTGACGACAACTTTGAACCACGAGCCAAAAACAAACAATCTCCGTTATCCTGCTAATCCCATCTAATGACACAACCGTACCGTCGTCACACCGCTCTGTGTTCTCTACTTTGACTCTTCTGTGCGGACACAGTGAACGTTAGATCTCCGTTACTATCGGCATCTATTTTCCACACATCTGCTCACAGCGATGTTTATTTTTGTCGTTTCCACCGGGGACATAAAGTACGACTTTACAATCCGTAGAAAACACAAAGCCGCCACAGTGAAACTCGACTTATTTGTCCTGTAGTTCAACATTCTTATCTCCACTTACATGTGCGCATAAAGGCCAGATTAGAATCAAGAGTGTCTCCAACTTTAGATCGACCTATCTGAGGATGTTAAATGTGTACCACCATTTCAGATTAGCACTGCAGCTCATTCTCTATACAGTAGATCTCATGTAATTATCTTTTTAATTATCTTTGACCTTGCTTTCACGGCGGTTTCCTTACTTTTATCATAACCTACCTTGCCATTGCTGACTTTTTTTCAGTTCTCACTTGCTTGTAAAAAGATAATTGTGCCGCTGAATTTGCTATGTAATCACAGATTACTGTTGTTATTGTTGTTGTCATTGAGGTGCTGGGCCGACTTCCAGGATGGCTTAACTGCTCCTTGGCGTCTCCAGGCCTCTGAATCTCTACTTACGGGATGGAACGAGACCGTCCTCCAAGAAAAAATAAGAAAAATATGTTTTAGCAAAGACCCGAACGGAGCGTCAGACCGTGACTGCGCTCCATTTGACCGTGATAGCGTGCTGGTGGTGAAACCTGGTTTAAGAAAGTGTATTATTTCGAGCTCTTCTTCAGTTCTTCGTGGACCTACAACGAGAGAGGATGGAGGTAGCTCTTCTCCAACACGCATGCGCAGTTCGTACGCTGGTCATACGCTGGTCATACGCTGGTCTTACGCTGGTCTTACGCTGGTCTTACGCTGGTCATACGCTGGTGATACGCTACTCATAGGTTCAATACGGTAAGTATACGAAACTTTCGGTATTTTCAAGGTGTTTTTGTGCGTATGAAAGTTTTTCGGGAAATTTGCATACGCAACTCATACGTTTTTCTCATACGCAATAGTGTGACAGGGCCTTTAAATAGAAAGCATCCGGCAGGTACGACATTGGATCTCCATCAGCTGAAAATCAAACACCAGCACGCGGCACAGATGCTGTGATTAACACCTTTTACAGCTTGTAAGTGCCGGCATTGACGCTACAGAACCGTTTCTATTTTTTTAGTTTCATCTGTTGTTTTACCAAGAACACCATGTTTCCCTCACCATCCAGTTATTTTAACCCATGATGTTTCCCAGAGTCCTTTTTGTACTTTTTAAATGTCACTTCTACTTCAGTTGTGGAGGGCACAAACAAAGGATGTCGTCCTGCAGTAAAGAATCAGGTTCTGTGAGTCATTGTGGTTGGCTGAATAGCGTTTCTTGTGAAGTTCTCTCGACACTGGATCGAACAGCTGGATGAACAACCTCGGTACATCTCGTGTAATGACCCGTCAGGTTCAAAAGCAGAATATGAAGCAACAAAGTCCTGATGGATCAGCCCAAACAGCACGGGGCGGATGTGGCAAACTCCGAGCTCTAAGATGTTTTCAGTTTGACATGACCAAAGCTGAAACCACATTTTGCCACGGGGAGCAAAAAAACAGGGCTCGTGCTGTGGTGATGTAGCCGGAGCCCGACCCAAGGGTGGAAGTAATAAATTGAAATGACTCTCCTCCACTGAAACCGACTGGCTGTTTCTTCTTTTCTTTTTTCTGAACTTGGCAGTTTGTAATCTTTGTTAAAGTATTTTCCTTCGCTGCGTTTCAAATTGCTTGCAGGCTTTTCATACACGTCATTTACTGGCCAGCTGCAATCGCATTGAGTTAATTGTGTTGATTCCAGTTTTGGTCGTTTATTCTGTTTATTTTGGGCTTTTTTTTATTGAAAATCAGCTTCTTGAAACTCGGCCCTGTTTTCTTGGTTTCATTGTGTGGTGAAGGTCGTCCTTGTGCTCCCAAAATGCAATGTTTTCAGAAGCCGTGTTCTGAGGTGGATAACAATGCGGTGTGTGTTGTGATGGTTGTAAGTGTCCTCAACCGACAGAAAAAGGGAGTCATCCGTTGGCTCACAACATACAAATCTAAGATTTAAATTTGATCTATTTAAAGGTGAACTCCACCAATTTTACACATTAAAGCGTGTTTACAGGGGTTGGGAAGTACTACTGCATATATTAAAAAAGGGGTGAAATCCGTGTGAAATCTGATCAAATCCTTTGAGTCACTTGAATTAGCGTCAGCTGGGGCTGAAGTTTGAAAATGAACGAAATCTGGAGAGAAACGAGTTTTAATGTCCGTGACAAATTCATGTTTCATGATCCGCAAATCAAAAGATGTACAAATGTGTATGAAGCTTTGGGAGTTATTTATTGGTGTCCACAAATGTATTGTCCAATCCACAAACAAGTACCAACCAGTCTGAACAAATGCAAATAATTTACGTTTTAATTTGAATAAATATCAGTATTCAAAGTTACTGTAAGGGACTTTTAACTGGTTGGAACAGTCAATTTAACACGGATGCCTCTATGTGACCTAAATCAATAAAAGAGACTATCAGAGAGAAGATTGTCTATTTCTATATAGTTATTCTTAATGCTCGTCACAGGAGAACCAGAACCAGGACTGAGCAGACCGTCAGAGCCCCGCTGCAGTAAAACGGGAGGTTTTCTTAAGAGCTGGTGCTAAAAATCACTAAACTTTTGTCCACAGGGAACGCCAACATAAACTAAAATTAAAGCTTTAACAATTTTGTTTTTGATAATGCTAATTACTGATATTTGTTCAAGTTGAAATGTATCTATTTGAACAAATATTTCACAAAGAATGGCTCCAAAATCGTCATACACATTTGTCAATATTGTTCTTATCCGTAGCTCATGAAACACGCATCTATCATCAATAATGAGACTAAAAATGAATATATGTGGAGATAGAAAGAGTGAGCTTCCGTTTGAGTCTCGAGGCTACGTTAGCCGCTACTAGCATAACACACCGGATTGTGAGAAGGAATATTATATTTATTTTTTTGTCCCACTATGACGAAGGCATGACCCGCCCTACTCTGCCTCTGGTTGGTTTAAACTGATATTTTGAACCTAACCAATCTCACAACCAAAGAAGTCAACGAGTACTAGCCAATCAGAGGCGGAGTATGGCGGGTCACGCCTTTGCCATAGCAGGATCTGTCTGTGGTCAGGTTGCATTGTGGGTAATGTAGGCCCCACGTTTTGAGAGGGGAAGAAGAACGTGTGGAATAAAAACAATGCTATCTGCAGCTCTTGGTGTGTAAAGCTTGAATGTATTTTCAATAGCTGCAGTTCTAATCCGTAACATTTCACCGAAGCAACACTTTCACAGGAGTGGGACATTTTGCAGCCGATGCCGATGTGCTCTTTCCACCCCTGCACACCGAATAACACTTGGACGGCTCCGGCTCCACAGTGTGCTTCCAGTAAAAGGAACTGGTGGTACCAGCCGCTTTCCAGTTCACACACACACTCACACACAGTGTCAAACCACAACACACTCGCGTTGCCAGGAAGGGGTCAAATTAATGGCTGACTTTGCAGCTCTCGGGCAGACGCTCAGACACACAAACACACACACACACACACACACACACTTGCAGTCACACACACGCGCACACAGAATCATTTCCATTCCACTTCTTCCCCCTTCTCCTCCCTTCCGCTCACTGCCACCCTCTGCTTTTTTTCCCCTCCCTTGTCCTCTCTCTAATTTGCATAATATACTCTCCCCCTCTGAAGATGCGCACACACACACACACACACACACACACACACACACACACACACACACACACACACACACACACACACACACACACACACACACACACACACACACACACACACACACACACACACACACACACACACACACACACACACAGAGCTGACAGATGGCACCACTGGCTTCAGACACAGCGCAGAGCGGGAATGTGAGGGGAATGAAGGGGAGAGGAGAATGTTCTGGTAAAATAAACACATGCACACACACGCAATAATACCATAATTATCCTGGGCACTGGCCTTGGCACTAACCTGGGGAAAACCCTGATGTGCCAACTCACTGCACCCGATGACCTCCCAAAACCAGCAGGAGAGGAACACACTGTCACACACACACACACACACACACACACACACACACACACACATAAACCCATGCACAGGCTTAATTATGCAAAGACATGCATGCCTAAAGAAAGTCAGTGGAGGAGAAAGGAAATCTTAAGTACACAGACAAAATAAACTCTTCCGCCTCGTCCGTGTGCATCGTCGATCTTCTTCCTTTTCTCTCGACTCTCTTGTCTCTCTCTCTCTCTCTCTATCTAGCATTTTTGTGTTTGACTGGACGATGATGGGGGGTTAGAGCGTGTCTATGCCGTCGGGCTGAGTTATCCTCGTAAAGCTCTGGGCCTGATTATCCTGGAATGACTCATCCAGGGAGAGAGGGAGAGAGGGAGAGAGGTGAACTCAGTGCACAGGAACCCAACAACCAGGCCACTGGTTACATAGCTATAAACAGAGAGAGAGAGAACTAAAAAGAACTGGGCCTCGAAAGTCATCAAAGAGTGCAATCCCCAGCCCGGGTATGCGAGAGCTCAACTAGAACGAGGACAAATCGCACACACGTGAGACAAGTTTTCGTCACGCCAGACACACTCATAAACAGACAGGCGACTATCATTCAGCCGGCAGCTTGTTTATCGGAGCCGCTCAAGATGGGCCCCTCGCCGGCGACCAAGTGCCGGCGTTCCCGACGCGATCCTCACCAAACGGTACACGTCAGGTCATGTAATTAACTCGCTAATGTAGTCGGTAATCACACACACACAGAGAGAGAGGAGAGAGAGAGAGAGAGGAAAATAACAAAAACAACAGGCTGTCGCGGACAGATCTGCAGCCGGCAGGCTTTGTTGACGGTGTTAGAGCCGCGGCCGTCAGGATTAAGTTGCATAACATCTCCCTCGCCGCGCAAAAGGGACGGGGGGGGGGGGTTTGGTGGGCAGTGTTGACATTTAGGACCGGCCAGACGGGGGGTCCGGAGTGGCGACAAACGCGGGTTGACGTGCACACACACACACACATGCCTTCGCATGCACAATTCTCCATATAGGCGTTCGCGCTTTCACCTCTTGTAACTTTACTGAGATAAACTCGCAGTATTGACAACTTTTGCACACATTCTATTTCCCATTCAAGCTCTAAGGCCTGAACGCTCTCTTCTCACTTTAGCCAAGAGTTGAGAACTTGAGTGGGTTTATGTGTGCACACGTCCTACTCATTCACACGGCACACTCACAGCATATACACTCACAAACATATGCAAACACCCACGGGACTTTGGAACCAGTGTTCAACAGTCAAACTTTCTTTTATTTAACTTTATTGGCTTGGAGCATTTACAAAGTTCTGTGCATTCCCTTGATGTGGCGCTTATGTTTTACTCAAATATTATTTCCCATAAGAGCACTCTGTGTAACTTCTGGTTACTTTACCAATGTAATGTTTGCTCTTTTTGAGCTGAACATTTCCGAAGGCCTCCCAACTATTGGACGTGAACGAACACACACACACACACAGAGACACACACACACTGTAACGAACCAAAGTACAGGTTAACCCTCCGCAATCACCCAGCTCACCCTCCCTTTGTTATCTACTGGCCCGGTCTTTGCTGCTGCCGGCCACCGAGTCGCTTTGAGCTGTCGTCACGCCAGTAGTCAGTAGCGAGTAGCGACAGTCTTTGTGGTTAAATAGCTTGGCGACCGCGGTAAGAAAGCTCTTTGTCGAGGTAGCTTTTCTTCATTCAACTCAAGCCAAGCCAAAAAAGAACATCAAGGAACATCAAAAGTGGTCAGTCACGGGAAAAACTACAGGACTAACCGTCTGACTGAACGCCATGAAATGAACAATGGAACACCTTTTTTGTGTTATATACACATATATATAAATTACAGCTGTGAACGTAGCAGTTAATTTGTCAGTGAATAGATGCTACAACTCCTCAAGAACCACGACTAGTCCCCCGTGTCTTGCTTAACCACCTGCTGCCGATTAAAGTGAGGGTGGGTTAACCCCGAAGTTAGCGTCAACGTTGGCTCATGTAAAACTGGACTGACCTTTAACGTGGACCAGCTAATCTCATTTAAGTGACAAGCTGCTCCTCAGAGTTTTGCTCAGCAGCAGCCCCCCCCCCCCCCCCCTGTGAATACGAGTATGTGACTATATAACTTTTGCACCCCGTGCTCTATAAACACAAAATAATACACAAAAGCAGTCGCAACACACACACATACTGTATATGTGTTGAGCGTGATTGGATGGGACTGGGCGGCGCTCTCACAGCACTAGCTGTCACCACAGTGAGAGGTCAAACAGAAACAGTAACACAGCTTATATAAGTCACAATAACAGGAGGGGGGGGGGGAGAGGGCAGGAGGGGTGAGTGAGTGTGAATCTGTGTGTGTGTGTGTGTGTGTGTGTGTGGAAACGTATTAATTTTGTCAGTTTATAAGTAATTATCTCAATAATCCCTGAAAGCAGTTTTTACACCTAGACACTCGTACTGCTTCTTCCACAACGTTTAGTTACATCATCTTTTATCTTCAAAAATCACACCTCCTTCTTCCCTTTTGTGCAGGGAAATATAAAGCAGGACGGATACTTTTTGAAGATATGTGAGGAAACCGTGTCTGAGATTCAAGCCGCTCTGGGTGGACATGAAGAGTGTTGTGAAAAGACCAGCTGTGTTGTGGTTGTGGTGACATGTTCCTTCTTTTTCCAACAAGCATTCCGTCTGTGGTGTCGTTAGCAATTTAAAGAAAGGGGTCATATCATGACTACTCACTCTTTCAATGCTTGTGCACATACATTCGGATATCTGGTGAGCCTACGAACCTACAAACAGTGAAACAAGACAACCTAAGTCAGTTTTTTGTGGGGCGTCTAGATCAGAAAATCATCCAAAAAAAATCAAGCCATTCAGATTTGGCTCCCCTTCCTATGTCACATGCAGAATATATGCCTCCCCCCATCGGAGTATCTCCACCTCAACAGCTGGAGTACCACCTTTGCAACGTTGCATCATATTTTCCGAGCGAACCAATCAGAACAGACTGGTCTTAAAGAGACGGGCGCTGAAACGAAGCGTTTCAGACAGAGTGTGAATACGGGTATATTCAGACAGAACGGATGAGGGAAATAACGTGATTTTCTTTTTTAAGCACTGAAACATGTTCTAGTAGAAACCCTAACAATGTAATGTGTTGTGTTCATCTCACTTTTTACAGAGGAGGGTGTCGAGCAAATGTTTGTTGTCAGTGGAGTTGACGGCAAATGACTAGACTGTCAAAACCATCGACTGTATACAAGAAGTGGAGGTAGTCATCGTCACGTCAAACATTGGTTTGTGGACTGCTGTTTTGGAGCCTTGAGTTCGGCGATTTGGCCGTCGCCATGTTGGCTTTTTGCAAACAGTGAACGGAAGTTACCATATTTGGACTGCGGAGCCCTAAAGCATACCCTGCGTTATTGTCCATTTCTCTCTAAATGGACCATAATGTACTAAATGAACATCATGCTGTATTGAAGAAGACTTGAAACTAGAGATTGAGACCATAAACTCATGTTTACAATGTTTACTGAGATAATAAATCAAGAGAGAAGTAGAGTCATTTTCTCATAGACTTCTATACAATCAGAGTCGCCGCCCCCTGATGGCCATTAGAGAGAATGCAAGTTTAAAGATACTTCCGCATTGGCTTTACGCGTCAGAACTGGAGGACTAATGAGGAATCAATCATTAAATGTCTTAATTAATCAACTTCAATAAAAAGACAAGTGAAGAAAGAAAGAAAAAAGATTAAGTAATAACATTGCTGCTGTGATAGAAGCTGAACAGTCAAGACATTCAAAATCTCAGCATGACTTAAGAAACCTAGATCTGGGTTTCAGGAAAGGTGTTATGAAACAACAACAAAAAAAGAGTCCAAGACTGATTTAGAAAGACAGTTTACATGTGGGGGGGGGGGGGAACGTCACGTCTCGAGAGGACACAAGGCCGACAGAGGTCAAGAGAGGAAGAGGAAGAGGTGTAGAGGACAGAGGGAGGGCTGATTTTCTATAAGCAGAAGCTAAAGAGGTCAGACTGCTAGTTTCTGGGTCAGAGCGCAATACACAAGCGGCCGCCCTGAGCCGTCGTCCTCGGCCCCGTGGCGACGCAGCAATGTGGACAGGCTTCTACCAACTGTGACCACACATTAGGCCATACAGCCACTGCTCAGGGCGTCAACACATAAAGTTGCCCTTTATTCTAATCCACAGCATAAAAGGGACACACACACAGAAATACATCTAAGAAGCCGGCAGCCAGCAGCTGTGTGTGCGTGTGTGTGTGTGTGTGTATGTGTGTGTGCGCACGCTGACTGGCACGAATGTTAACCTCAACTCTCATCAGTAATGGTCCACAGCCACAGGCGTAAACACTGGGAGGTAACACACACAGGACATGGTATGGAACACATATGACACAAGAGTGATTTTCAAGTCGCAGTTGTCGGCGGGGCATTAACGCATGAAGTGGTTCATTTGCATGTCACATTCCTGAGGTTGGTTAGCCTGCGACTAGTCTGAGAACTTAAATTTAGCCCCAATCTCGCTGAAGCTCAGTGAAAGATGACATGTCGATGGTTCATGCCAAATCCTCCCCAGTGAACACGCTGCAAACTGCTGATGATGAGTTAAAGGGATATTTCCGCAGATTAAGTAATGCCATAAAGTAGGACAGCTTTTGAGGGACAGATTCAGAAAACAAACAAAAAATTATAGCTGAGAGGTTGAGAGGTCATCACAATTGACAATTCTCAATTGATCCTTCGCTAAGCTCCTACCTTAGCTAAAGCTACAGATCACAGAGTAAAAGTGAACCACCACATCATCTGACGATCGAGACTGAAGAAAATGAGATTAAGGAACAACACTGTCCCTGTACAGTCGAAGGCCTTTGTTCAGTTACAATCATTAAAAAGCAAAAGCAACATTCAGTATAACTTCAGTAGCTAGCGTAGCATAGGAGTGCTAACCCTTAGCGAAGGGTCATTCATGATACCAGACATTGTTTTGTCAGATCGCCGCTGACTGCTTTCCTCTAGGCCTCCCCGTTACTGCAGGCTGTGTGTGAAAATGTTGGTCAGTTGAGTAATGTTCTCTGACTTGATAAAGCTCCTGCAGGTGTTATCCAATTGATACAATACAATCACAGAAGTGGTGGGATTCCTCTTTAAAACTGCCTGAGGTTAGACTTATGATTCTCTGAAGATACATCACATTAACGTGCATGCTGGTCTGCACAGAGAAGGATGTGATGGGTAATAGGTCACAGAGGATGAATGCCTTTCACCAAGTGTCAACACCTCGATCAGACATGTGCATCAAAAAAAAAAAGAAGTGGTTGATCCAACTTCCTGTTGGGAGTTGGGTTCAAAACAGAAATAAGAAGAAGTAACAAAACAAGTATAAAGAGGAAAATCCCCCACAAACAGCTCCAAACTACACCCGGACATGTTCACGGTCACGTGCAGAGAAGAACGCAGCTTTATTTTTACTCAGGGTCCATTAACAAGCTTATTCCGGACTTTTCAGCCTCATTACATGGTCTTCATCAGTGGATTGGCCTTTTTTCTTTTGATGACATGAATGCTCAGTGGTTGTTAGGTTTTAATTCATAGCACTTTTACGACTTTTAGTCCATGTTGACTTGAAGTTAAGCATCAACGGTTCTACAAATCAATTCCAGCTCAAGGTAGAGTGGCTTATTTGAACTGAAATCACATGTTGGTAAAAACAAACTCCAGCGGAGAGGATGCCATTCTGTCCTTGTTATGATGCAGGTCGCTTTTATACATTCAAGTACTTTTCACCGCTGATTTAATGCGATTAATCCAAAAGCTACATTTTAAAAATGACCTTTGACTTTGGAATTTGCCTTTTGACTACTCCTGAATGGCCTCCATTCACTTGCCATCACTGTTTGGCTAAATGTGATGGATGTTTGAGCAGCAGCTACTACAGAACTAAACATGCCACTTTCACCTCATCCATAAAACTGCACTCTGGGTAAAGAGACAAAATATTACCTGTGGAAAAAAAAATAAGAATAATCTTTCAAGGACAAATAATGGACCCAACTGAACTGAAAGCAGCCATTAGACAAAAGGGACAAGAGAGAGAAAGAGGCAAATATCTTTCCAATTATCAGCTCCGGAGCATGTTCTTAAGAGCGAGCTGAAAGGACAGGTTATTAAGCTTTAATGCATCACAGCATAAGAACCATTCAAGGCCTTCTCCCCCATTAAACCGACCACCAGCCTCGCAGTGTGTGTGCGTGTGTGCGGCTAAGCACCTCACACTAAACACTTAAACACTGGTAATGAGAGTGCGAGTGCTGGCTAGTCCGTTTACATGGAGAACAATTGCAGATTTAGCCAACAAGGGCATTTTCATTCCCCTCTTTAGATGGGATTAGTGCACATACAGAAAACAGGAGTCACGTGTTCCTAATAAAAGCACTCAACAGGAGAGAAAAGGCTGCTGGCACCGTGCCCAAAGAATGTATACAATATGTATGAACGCATTTCAAGAATCCTTGAGCAAAAAGAGAAAGAAAAATAAAGACTCAATCACATTTGTACTGGATGTAACATTTTCTTTTTCCATGAAGAGAAGAGAGGTAGAAGTGGAGGAGATGCATATACAATACGGTGCAACAATTCCTGGTGGAATATGGGCCTTATTTCTGACTTCCAGTGCCTGCCCTTTTCTTTTCAAAAGCAAACAAACAACGTGATGAAATTGCTGCGGATGATATGCCCTGGGTGTGTGTGCATTAGTGTGCCGTGTGGGTTGATTCTACAAACAAAGCCAGAATTGGTTCTCCTTATTGAAATCCACCAAATAATATCAGAGGGTATCCATCTGCTCAAGAAGCTCTCTCTCTCTCTCTCTCGCCCTCACTTAATGAAAAGGAACACCAACGGGAGGTGAACACAGGAGCCAATCTGGGGGAAAGGAAAAAGGAGGCACCGATGAACGTGAGAGGATGCAGAACCTAAAACGATTTGGCCCGCGTGTGTGTGTGTGTGTGTGTGTGTGTGTGTGTGTGAAGCCGCTCGGCTTGCAGGGACGTTTGCGCCGCCGCCATACGAACACATTAGCGGGACAAAACACCGTCTGACATCCAGTCCAAGTCCCGAGGATCAATGAAGAAGTGTTGGCTGTGGTGCTTCTGCTCAGTCAGCCACTAACTTTCCTTCTGTCCGTTTTCCTGCATCCAGTGATCGTCGCCATGTGTGTGTGCACACTGTGGCCCCGCGTTTGATGAGGATGATTTTCCCGTAGATGGGATGATTAATGCGCCCTGCTCCAAGATGCTGAGTGAGATTGATGCCGCCCGCTCTCCCCTCCGCGCCTAATCTTTCATCCTTACAGTAAATATGACACAATGTCCGTATGCGGGCAAAAAAACAGCCTTATTACAAACAGCTTGCGAGCCCTCGTCCCTTTTAATGATTACATCCAAAGGCACCCTCGCAGTCAAACGGCTGTTTCCCTTAATGAAATTAGCCGATCGCACTATCTGCTTCCACTGCGAGCGAGGCAAGGAGTTTCCACGGGGGTCACTCGGATAAGTAACCCTCATTAAGCAACTTTAATGTAAATGAGATGCAAATCTGGCTAAAACGGAACACTGGTTAATTTGGCCTCCTGACATTGCAAACAGTCACGGGGGGGATCCAATGCAAATTACATGCAAATGCCAACCGACGGTCTTGGTCTCTCTTGGAGCCGACGGGTTCGGGTCCGGTTTTTGTCTATGCAAATGTTTGGCGTAGCCGAGTGGAACTAAAAGTAAGTAAATACCCACTGGAGAGGAAAGGAGGAGGTTCACGACCGGTCAGGAGGCTGTCATCACAACAGCTGAAGCATTATACACCCACAAAAAGAGAGGAAAAATACAGACCTCAGACCAGAGAACAAGAGGGGAGCAGACGTTGCATTCCGACCACCAAAGCCAGGGCCCAGCTGTGTGTGTGTGTGTGTGTGTGTGTGTGTGTGTGTGTGTGTGTGTGTGTGTGTGTGTGTGTGTGTGAGAGATCCAGCCAACTCCTACATCATCCGGAGCCATGCCTCATATATTCACTTCTGACGCCGAGGCCCCGGGTAGCCCACATATAAATATGGCGATCCGGCCGGAGTCGTATTAACACCTGACAGAGTGTGCATCCGAGGCCAAAGCCTCCTGTGAAGAGGTCAAACCTTTGCTCAGACAAGCCCCCGAAGACCACGCGACAGAGGAAAATCACTTTACACTCTAAAGCCCGGTGCGTACGGCAAACCCACACTATGGATTGCTGCGGACAGGAGCGGTTAATTGATTCCTCTCCATCCTCTCTCTCTCGACCATCCACAGGGGTGGACGCTTCACTTTCAGAGGAGCTTCTGCTTTTCTTCTTTTAAATCCCGCACTTTTCCTCGTACTTGGAGCTCGACACCCACTCGAGTTTGACTGTTCAACATGTAATTTGAGTGATTCCCACGGCGGTTTCCGCCCACATTTCAACAGCACGTGTGCGTCAGGTCGTCTTCTTCTGTGGGAATTGGGAGGACAACGACCAGGTTTTTCAGTAATCCGAAGCTTGGACGACTGTATTGGGAGGGGACTTCGAGTGACATTACAGTTAATCCAACGCTAACTCCTTTGAGGAGGCGGCGAGGTCTCAGCCTTCAATCCTCCGAAGGCCACGGAGCTGAAGAGTGAGTCACATGGAAGTTACCTTAGATAACTTGTGCTGTGCTGAGCAGTGTTGATGTTGCGTGTACTAAAAAAAGAACAATCCACAAGCACCGGGACCTCAATTACCTCCAGCGTGCCAGATGGCGAGAATGATAAATTACTTTGACAGGACGAAAGAAAAATGTGAAACATTCTTTTTATAGTTCTTTCTGAACAGAGTGTTTTGTATTTTGTCGACTGGTTTACTCTTGTATTGAACCCTCCTTTAACTGCTCCACAAGAGAGAAATGGTTTGCTTTACGGGACACAATGCGACTGAATGAACTTATTGTTCTTCATTAAAAAGGTGTACAATCCTAAGAACAAAACACCAAGGACGGTGTAAACAACCTGATGCAGAGGACACAGAACAGAGAGAAGCTTGAGAACATTGTGACCGACTATTACAAAAGCATGTTCCCGGTCATTAGCTCACCAGCTGCAGGAGTTCACCGGCTAACCCCGCGAGTAGTTAATACATCACCAAGCCTTTATCTCCGTCTGTTTGGTAAAGGATGCTACTTTGCGATGAGGCTGGTCCTTTTTTTTTTAAAGTGGAGAACATTTTAGCGGTAAAGAGAGGCGGGAAAACGAGGTGCGAGAGCAAAGACGGCGCCGTGCAACAATGGGCGCCACGCGGCACGATGGAGAGCTGCGGCTCCGACGTCATCCGAAATGCACATGAACATGAACGCATTAAATCCTCCAATTTAGAGACACCCCGACACGCACGCCGGACACTCCACGTCCAACGGCCCAGCGACGCAGCCGGAGTCTGCTAATGTGTGCCTGACCAAAAAAAAAAAGCTGAAAATATGTTTACATTTTAGAGAATGTAATCAATATTCTCCTCATTAATGACACATTATTACACCCACCCCACAACCCATCTGCTAGTAATCAGAAGAGGTCATCTTTATGGCCAGTTAACCTGCTGAGACACGTCTTTCATACAGAATAAGAGAGCAAGGGGTGGAGGACAAGGCGATGTCACAGATATCTGGTATGTTTTGTGTAGATGGCAGCATTGCTCAATCTTTTCTCTGGAGAAAGGCCAAGAACTGCAGATGCAACTGACTGATGACGGACCGGCAGCAGAGTCACTCGAGTGCTGCTGGGATGCCGCATGTTTTGGAGGCCAACCAGGAAGTTAGCGTCGCACTGGATCCCTCGACAAAAAGCAAAAACGGGGTTTTTCATTCAATTACTGCAGAAAATAAACTCTGTGCAATAACACAAGACAATCTTCACGAATGAACACAGTTTGTATGATATTCTAAGCGTGAATACAATCACCAAAAAGGGTTTTACACCACGGTCACATGACGTCAACGTCACCACCACAAAGCTAAAGGCGGAGCAGTGATGGCGCTCTGTAGCCTCATGTAGCCACTTGTTAGCAACCGCATACAGACACTCAGAAGCTCATGAATTCTGGAGTATTTACCGACGTATCTTATGTTATAGGACAAATCTCCTCATCTTGCGTTAACCACAGGCCGTGTTTTAGGCAACTAACTGAAACCTTCCAGACGAGGGAACCAGCAGTAGAAAAACGCAGACTCATGTCCACTAAAACAAAGTCTGGAAATGAATGTAAGTGAAGAAGCTGCTCGTCTTCGTCCCAGCCCATCGGTGCTGTTCACTGGAACATCTGTCTGGACAGAGGCTGGGTCACTAGAAGCCTCTACAGACAGGTAGAGGTGTGTCTGCCGTGGTCCATCTGTTGATCTCCCCCAAAATATCCGGAGGCCCTTTTTTTTTTTTCCAGCCGGGCTGCACAGCGAGCGAGCGCACCCGTCTCTTCGGGTACGCTCCGCACACTGCGAGCTTTGGGTGATGAATCAAAACTGCTCCTGTCCTGCTCTCTCACTATTCATTTCATTCATAAACCCAAAATATCGCTGAAGGCAGCCGATTGGCTGGGAGCGCGCCACGCAAAAAGACGGCGTGCTCTCCGTGGCCAATGAGAGGCGAGTAGTACGCTCGCTCTCCCTCTCCCTCTCTCGCTTCCGTGCTCCCTCTTTAACCCTCTCTTATTTTTGTTCTCTCTCTCTCTCGGTACATTACAGCAGTCAAAACAACAGCCTGGCTGAAGAGAGCGCAGCATAGACACAAGTGCTGTATTTTTAGGGAGAGGGGACAGCTGGACTAGACTATCACTACACTTTCGGGGTGGATTGCACTTGCGCCAAGTCACTCCTAACCCCCCCCCCCCCAGGGGCAGAGTCCTAAGTGGAGACTTGGTGTTATCTCGCCCTTAAAGAACAGCCATCTGTGTATTTTGTAAACCTCCTACCGTCCGCCCGTAGGTGACAGGGAAAGGCACTCTAAAAATGAAACTGTATTGAGCGATTGATTGGCTGATTGACAGCCGTATTGATTGATCTTTAACCGAGCCCTCCTGAGACGGGAGCGGGCTGACGTCAGGCCTAATTCACTATTGACCCAATTCAATATTCACTTTGGGTGTTTCTTTTTTTTTTTTTGTCAAAGTGCAAATCTTTGTGGCACAGAGAGGACCGAAAAACAACAGAAACACACATGAATCAATAACTGCAGTGATCCAGCGACTCTCCGTGAACTCGGAGGGAGCGTGCCGCCGTTTGAGGGGAACCGAGTTGAATGGGTTCACCGTGGGGTTCTGAGGTGCAACACTGCCACCTATGGACGGGTCTGGATGCTGCAGGCTCCACCGACACATTACATCATCGCGTTGAGGGCACTGATGTGTTTTTCTAAAAAGATGCTGTGGCTCAGACAAAGAGAAGCAGGGATGGAGAGAGTTTTATGCTACACGCAAAAGATTTACAGTGAATAATTAACAGACGTATATGTGGACGAATACAGGAAGAAGAGTCTTAAATTACATATATATGCCACATCTACACGAGTTAAACAAATGATTTGATCAATCATCTCCATCTGGGCTGATGACTACACTCCCGAAGATGATCGGCACACATCTCATCTTTACTACAGAGTCTCATACATTTAAATCTAACTTGCTCTAGTGATGACAGACAAATACTGTATACTCAGCACATTTTCAAAACTATCCTAGATACACTAACCCGTCTATCAAAGGCCTAAATGAACAGTAATCAGGTCAGCAGAACCAATGATGTCACTCAAACCTTTTTTTTTTTTTCAGTTTTCAAAATATTTTCTATATTGCTGCTTCAACGACACATTTTCTTAGTGCATCTCTAAGATGTTTCCTTCCTGTGTGTAGAAGCTGATCTTCTGTTTCAACACGTAACTCAGCAGCAGTAATGCATGAAGAGGTTCAGACTTCAAAGAGGACACAAACGGTCACAGGTGCCGGTCCTGCGGCCGCCTAAACAGCTCAAGGAGGACGGCACATGGGCATGAGTTTGAACATTTAAACATTTCTTTTGTCATGTTTTTGATATGGAAGCCAAACAGACTACCGCTGAGTTTAGGGGTCTTAAGTAATGTCCACTTGATGCCAGATGCACAACAGTGAATTCCCAGAAGGAGATGGGCAACACTTTAGTCACAAAACATCCCAACTGTGTGACGGCTGCAGGGTTTCTGTGGGAGCACACTGCCTCCTAGTGGCTGCTTATATGTTGCAACAGAGCAGCTGGACTTCACTGTGGAGAGGAGGTAACATCTGAGGGACACGTTGATAAAGTGCTCCTACAGCTGTAACATCTAGTCAAGTCAAACGCTTTGGATACATTTATGTAGCAGCTGTTCTGTAACATCTGTATCCATTTGGAAGGTTGTTCAAAAAAAAAAAATAGGTAATGGTTCCCCTTCTGATATTTACTTGAGACCATAAACAAAAAATCTGCCACCAATATTATCAAAAACTAAATTAATGGTGACCTAAGAGTTCACTCATTGAACTAGAGCTCACTGAATACTGTCTGGAGTTATTGGAATGACTTGTAACATCGTTTTTTTTGACAGCCAATGAATGAGACTGAAATAAGTCGATTCGTCACAAAAAATAAATGATATTGTACGATCCATTATTTTTTTATTATTTATCGATACATTTGACTCTTCAGTGTAGCAGTAAAAACTATTTCACAGGTAAAGAAACATTTGCTATATTTAGGAGAGTCGTTTTTTTCTTTCCTCATGATTTAAACAGAACATTCGAGCAAATCTAGATAAAATGTTACCAAACACGTATTCAAGTTATGTTCACATATCACTACCATACAACACTAGAGGGACAAACACAAACATCTTAATGAGGAAGGGATCTGTGTTTTAAAGCGATGAAGACAAAGATCTAGTGTTTCAGTCTTCAGGTAAAGGTAGCACGTGTTTAAACGCTACATTAACGGAGAGAAAATAAAAATGTAGAGCACATCTGTGAAGGATTGTCTCTACGCCACTCGGAACATGGCGACGGCTGAGCCGGCGGCTAGCAGCGAACGATGTTAACATGAAGGGGAATCAGAGCGGGTGTTACGGCGGCTCTATCGGCACCAACCTGGACTCCTGAAAGCACTCAATCGACACAAGTTTCCAGTTTGATGGCAATAACCTTTCCACATTCCCAACGTCTTTAATAACACACTTCTACCCAAATTGACACTCGGAACTGTGCTCTCCTGGTTCCCGAGTGCCACACTTGAAATGTCTCTGCAATCAAGGACACGGCTTTTATACGATATAAGGATCTGAATGAAGCGTGAGAGAGAAGACGGGCTGTTGCTGTAAGTCTGTGGCCTCCACGTTAAACAGGACACTGTCTACCGGTTCATGCAGCCTGATCTTGAGAGCGGCAGGACGTTCCTCTTTAGGCCAACAAGTATTGTTACAATCTAGACACACCGCTCCTAACGACAGAGGAATTTAAAAACAGTTTTAATATCCAACTTCTTCTTTGTGAATCTACAAAAATCGCACCTGTGGTAAACGCTACTGGAGAGCCCTGAAGGAAGCTGTGCAGCCACGACTGGAGACGACACTGACTTCAATGAATGGATCGATATCAGCCGGGTCCCATCCACATTAAATCTTAGGACGACAATGTTAGTGTCGCGTTGACATTATAAAACTCGGTGTAATGTCACAAAGTCAGTTTTTAGTGCTACAGCAAACCCTGACTTCATGTTACTTTACATAAATATGAGTCCAGGGACTCAGATTATGTATATGCAAAATGGAATAGAATCAGTACTCCGTATCAGCAGACACCCGGACGTACGGTGCTTTATTGGCATCAGGGGAATAAAGGTTGGATGGTGCATCCCTTGTAGCGGAGTCAAGACGAGACACGTGGGTTCTTTTGCATCGTTTTTTTAATCAACACTTCTTGACACTAAACGGGCGTCTGAATCACCAGGCTTTGTTGTGAAGGCTCCGATGTGATCACAATACAAAACGCTCCCGGGACACGCTCGAGGATAAGTCCTGCATTGAGACCGCCGCGCTCAGAACCCGGAGAAGGACACTTGAGGACGCCCAACAACGCAACAGATTAAAGCTCTGAAATAGTGTTTTCTTTATAACAGCATGTGTGTCAGTCCAGGTCCTAAAGACAACAAGGAAGCCATGAAAAGATCTCAATCCTCCACATACCTGAGCATCAGTACATCCCAGTCACATTGTCCAGGATAGGGAAATGTAAATACAAAAACAACAGCTTTGTTCTTGTGTTCCCTTGATATCCCGTTTGTGAGAAGGTGGCAACCGCCTACGAAATTATGGAATCCCCAAAAGCAGCTGTTGAGAGATGGGGCATATCTAGGGGGAAGTGGTCCAGGTCAAAAGAAGAGAAGAGGTCAGTGATGCCCTCGTCCTCAGTCAGGCTCACGAGGTACTCCTCCCCACCAACAGAGAGCGCTAGAGGGGGAGTGAGGGTGACAAAGCTCTGCTGATCTCCAGAGGGGGGTTGGAGGGAGGTGTGCATGGGGGAGACGGGGGCGACGGGTGATGTGAGGTGTTGTGTCGGCTCGGACGGCGGGCTGGAGATAATATCGACTCCAGAGGTACGGATCGCGTTGTCTGGAAAGATAATGGCAGTGTGGATAGGGAGACAAAAGATGAGCGGTGGAAGTAAATACAGTGTCTTATAAAAAGCTTCCTGTGTGGGAAAAGGCCCCCCCCACGGGTGTCTGCCTCCCTCTCTTGTGGCCGTGGGCTGTTTAAGTGGAAGACTCACCTTTGGAAGACACCTGGATGAAGGAGGAGTAAGGCACGAGGGGGGCGGCGTTGTTCCCGTTGGCCGGGGAGTTTAGATGGCTTCCGTTGGCTACAGAGCCGTCCGTGGCTTCCATCGGCACGGGGTGGTCGGAGCAGAGGAACGCCTCGATGGGCCCCTGGGTGCTGCTGAGGTGGACCTGGAGGCTCTGAGCAGAGCGGGAGGAGACGGAGTGCTTTCATTAAAACGCTCTCCGAACACGAGCCGAGAGCAGACGCTCACAGTGAACGGCGTCTTGGGAGGATGTGGCAAGAGCATACTTTCATTCAAGCCGACGCTGCATCAGTAAAAACAAAGCAATTAAGCACGCTTGTAATGTTTGACTGGGGATGCAAGTCAAAACAGCGAGGCTACGTCCACACTGCTATGTTTTAGTTTCAGAAAGGCGTAGCGTCCACAATAATCTGGTGTTTTTTAGAACCCCTTAAATAGAAGATGTTTGAAAACGTTAAAGTGTGGACAGGCACAAACGGAGAGCTTTGAAAAACACTGAGCCAGACGCCCACGCTCGCTTCTCGATCGGGTCTACTAGTGCGGATTGAGCTCAAGTTTCATTGCAAAAAAAAACAAAAAACAGATGTGATTGAGTGATTATGTTGAAACATGTACCTCTTCTGGGTGCGGCACCTCCAGTTTTGTCTCTGCAGGCGCTTTGATCACAATCACAGTCTGTTCTTTCAGGCTGGGAATCCGTTGGACATCCTCGTAAGTCAAATAGGCAAACGTGATCCTCGGGGTTAAGGAATATAAATCAACCTGGATGGGTTTGTGTACAGGACACACTCAATGACTAAAGCCAAAAGTCCCATCATTAGCGACACACTGGCGGTGGGTAGAAGGCACCGATGCCTCCTGAATCTAAAAACGCTGTTGCTCTGGATTATCTCTTGGACCACCAATGACTCTTTTCACACAATGCTTTGGGGCCACACCCTGAATCTGGGTCACAACAACAGTACAAAACGAAGCCGGAGTTACAAATCAAAAAAGGATATCGCAGAGTGTTCTGGTTCTCGCACAGCTGGTGAACTTGCTTCGTGCAGCTTTGGATCAACTCGTCCAGCCTCCTCTCCTCCTCGACGAGGGCCTTCAGCTCCTGATCCATGTGCACGTTCACTTCACCGCCCCTGTGCACGCACACGGCATCAAAACCTCAACAAACACCACTAAAGACATCCAACTTTAATTAAGAATAAGATGACAATAACACCAACTGTACGTAGTATAATCTGTCCCGTCTTAAAAATATTGAATCATTGTGAGAATCAGTCACATAATGCTTGTATGCATTACACTACCACGCGTACTTACAACCACTCGACGAAGTTCTTGGACTTCTTCTTGATGAGCTGGATCCCCTCCAGGACGTTGGTGACGTCGTAGACGCGTCTCTTGGGGGCGTTGAGCTCCTGGGCGGCGAGGTTCAGGTCCAGCACCCCGTCAGCGGAGCGACTCAGCATCGCCGCAAACCTTTGCGTCAAGAGCCCGAGCGACGTGTCGCAGCGAGACTTCTCGAACAGGGACTTGCGCGCTATGGGATTGGGGGCGGGAGCTGGAAAAGAAACACAGGTGAAGGGTGAGAACTTGTGATTCCCTTTAAGATTCTTTATTTATTCATTCATATTGCAGTGTGCTTATTCTTATTATACTTCCTCTAACATTTGCCATTCTTCTGTTTCCACGAAGCGAAAACAACAAGTGTGTTACGCCTCGATTTCAAAGTTTCAATGTCATTAGACACCGTTTGGGCATCATGAATTCCATCATTTTACTTTAAAACCGAATACTCGGAGCGAGCGTATGGAGTCTGTTCTAGTGTTTGGTGAGTGGTGACATTGAGCAGCCAGGAGTTGGTTGGACAGACTTTAGGAAAAGTTAAGCCATTTAGCTTGGTCACCATGTTGGAGAGCATGTGTGAGACACCAGCAAGCATTGCAAGTTTCCACCACTAACTAGACTGAACAAAACATATGAACTGGTGACACAGAAGATATAACTGTAGAAGGCTGGTATCTACCACCTTGGTTGCCAGTCACTTTAAATTGCCAAAGTCTCACCCGCTCCTTTTGTGTGAGACAGAGAGGCCATCTGCTTTTTGGAGGTCCAGTCACCATCATGGAGGTCCTGGGGGTGACCGGCTTCCAGCTCCAGCCTTCTCTTTGCCTGAGCAAAATAAAACATTTTGTGTTACAAATATCATGCATTTTGAACTTCTAATTGCCAATTACCTCATTGCATCAAGTGTGTCACAGGGCAGCCATTTTGGGCGATAATGCATTATAAACTTGTCATGAAGCCACTGCATTCAGTTGTGACTCAATCTGCACGTAGTTAGAAGCAATGACTGTGCCTGTGCATTAAATAGTATGCTCACGTGGAGGGGTTTATTCCCTCGCCAACGAGGATTGTCATTACCTGGGGGTTAGCCTCCCTCACCAGTGTTTTTAGCTAGTTGGAACAACATCTCCCCATCCCCCTCCCACGCTCACCCACGGCCTACCAGTAACGTGAGTTTGCGTCCAGCATTAATGAACACAGAGCGGTTTTTACAGTTAAACCTGCTTACCACTGTACTCCCACAGAATACTTGGTTGTTAAAGTGCGCTGTCAGCGTGTGCGGCACTCGAAGACCAAAAGTGTGCAAAAGTATGCTCCGACAAGGCGCGGTGTGATGCCTCAGCTCAAAGGTAAAAAAAAAACGAGCGTAAAGTTACCGGAAATACATTAATGTAGCTGAAGCTTCACAGATTAACCTTCAAAATAAAAGCACGCAACTACCACACAATATGGTTATTCTTTTTCACACAACCATAAAACGGGAAACTAATGCGGGACATGTATCGTATGAAAAGCAAAGACATCGGCATATGTGCAACGTTGCTACAGGCTTTTCCTGATAAACTTCTGAGGAACGTTGGCACGGTTGTTTTATTTTGAGGAGCCAAAGCGTTTTTTTCCATAGCATGTCCACTACCCTCCATTTAGAACGGTATTTTACATTTAAGTAGCTATATAGGTTATATGATCTGTTTTGGGGTCAGTACGCAGTTTTTCCCTCCTCTTTCACTTAAAAATGACAATTTTTTTTATTTGCCTTTATTCTGAAGACAGATTCAGCACTTCCGTTAAGGACAGTGCTCTTCATGTACTTGACGAATGCTAAGTAAAGTTGTATTTCGAGTTACAAATGGTGCTGATGTCGCAGAGAAAATACACTGTGACCCGGTGGCTAATATGACAAACCACACGAGCAGCTAGAGATATGTTGCAAAACTTCTAAACATCATTAGAAATATTTAAATATACCAAGAGAAAGAAGCTCGGAAAGGTTACACAATAAACACGTCCACACGGGTGGCTACGGCTAACGTTACGCGTTTTTTACGTTACCTTAACGTAAACCGTTAGAACCCAGATGAAAAATGGGTGATGTGTTAACGTTAACATGGACAATATGGTATGCGACGTCGATTCTACTCAGCAAGCAACTAGCATATTAGCATTTTTATGTAAACTTTTCCATCCAATCGACCCAGCTCCACGCAACATTTGGATAATCCGATTTTACGGTACCAGTACCTGAACTCCGTGCTGTAACGTCTGTCCTGGGTGTAGCGGGTCCGGGGAGGGTTATGTATATATGATATATATCGCTCCGTAGCCATCTCTGTCTTGAGAAAAGTACCTCCACTAATAAATATTATAATCAAGGTGACAGAGAGCCCAGCACGAGATATTCTTCGCGCGAAACTGCAGAGTCCCCGCGACCGTTTTCAAACCAAATTTGCATGTCGACCACTATTGGCTGTCACCCTGTGTACGCAGTGACGTATACGTCTGACGCAGCTGTGGCCGACCAATGGCTGCAAAGCTCCGCGACAAAGTGGATTACTGTTCTTTTACAACAGTCAAGTAAGTAATAACGTTACTTTATGTTCTGTATTGATGTTTTTATGATTGAAATAACATGTCATGTTGCATTTAATAAAGTTTTTCCTTGAAATAAAGACAGCAAAGTACAATAAAACTGCAGCTATATATACTTAATATTGTTTAAACACATATCTTGGTGAGGGACAAGTACCAAAAAGCAAAGATCTTGTTACAAAAGGTCTGTCACTATAAAATAACTGTGAAATATACAATAACTGGACCCTAATTCCAATTTAGGACAAAGCAGTGAAATCGTGTACAGGTTTATAAATACTTTCTTCAAAAAAACATTAAAAAAGAAAAATATCACTTCCCAAATATACATTTCTAACAGAATTGGCCCTCTTACAAATTACTTGTTCCTCAAACTGTTAACTAGTAAATCTATCTTATGACAAATGACATGCTTCAAGTGATGCATTTCACAGTTTAGAATTAAATCTTATTTGGGAATAAAAATATTCTAACACATTTCTCTTGATATTGAATATAAACAAATCTTCTCAATGATCATCTCCACTAGTATTGCGCATCCAACATACCGAGTGACGACGTTTACGCCTCACTAGTGTGCCAGATAACAAGGACCAGACAAATGTGGTGTGTACGACACTCAAACAAAATGTATTCAGCGTTAATAAACAAACGGTTTCAATCGTCAAACTTGATCTTCTTCCCCTGGAAGGCCACGATTTGTCCATGCTGCTCCTTCCTTTTCTTACTGGCCTCCCAGGATGGATGCAGTGCCTGCTCTGGTTCCTGATGGGTAAAGACACCTCTGCCTCCACCCCTGCCTCGCCCTCGCCCCCTCCCTCTGCCCACAGAGGAAAAGGACTCGGGCTTGCTGTACTTGGACCCTGGATGTCTCTCTGCTCCTCTCTCCTGTCTTTGGAACTTGGGTTGTTTACTGAAATCTCGATCTAGACCACCGCCCCCCTGTGGTTTCCCTTGGCCCCTAAATCTATCCCCACCTCTCCCTCTGCCCCCGCCCGTCTTAGACGAAGAGAGGGTAGAACAAAAGACAGACTGAAGAGAGGTCCCTTTAGACCTCAGCCGGGACTCAAGCTCATCCAGTTCCCTCTGGACCCGGTCTGAACCGTTCCCTTCACGCCCCTCATCGGCCTCGTCCCCTTCTACACTTTCCTGCTTATTCTTCTTCTTCTTTTTGAATTTGCTCACTTTTCCCACAAAGAAGCCGTCGTCGCTCTCCTCGGACTGGGAGGACTGCTTGTGGAAACGTTCCTCTGTGCTGTCATCAAAGTACTCTTTCTCTTCATCATCTGATGCCTCGAGATCACTCTCTTCCTCATCCTCCTTTTTCTGAAGTACTTCAGGTGCAGACTTAGGAACGGGTTTCTTTTCTGCATGTTTTGCTTGAGGTGTATTTTTCACAACGTCCTTTCCTTCACTGCCTTTTACTGATGCTAATCTTACATTCTGAGCCTCTGGCATCTCTTTCCTTTGACCAGCAGCAGCATCAGCTGAAGGACTTGCTATCACCGTTTCCTTTTCCGGTTCGACAACAGTTGCATCTTTAGGGATACCATCTCCTTCCTCTTTGTCTAGGATTTCCTTTTGCTCCACTGTAATGTCCTCTTCTTTCTCGCTCTTTCTTTCCGGTTCGACAACAGTTGCATCTTTAGTGTCTTTAGGGATATCATCTCCTTCCTCTTTGTCTAGGATTTCCTTTTGCTCCACTGTAATGTCCTCTTCTTTCTCACTCTTTCTCTCTGCTGACTGTGGAGTCACCTTCCCACCTTTATTTTGCACCTTTTCCTTCCCTCCCTGCTTCCCACCCGTCATCCGCTCCTGTTTGAAGGCTTTCACAGCAGCTTTGATCTCCTGGATCTTCTTGTTGAACTGAGGGTGAGTGGCGATGCGCGCTGTGGCCCGGTCGGAGATGGTAGACTTGGGGTCTTTGCACACCTGTTCGAAGTGTAGATCCTTCTGCAAGGCTGTCTTTGTCACCTGGAAACAGGGGGGAGACAATCCAACTAGACATTTCACAAAGTGTGTCAACATTTCCACCAGTAATGGATGAACAGAAGGTATTAAGAAGCCTACCAGGTCTGGTGAGAGGGTCTTCATGGCGCGGAGCTCCTCCAGCAGTCTGGCAGCTCTCCTCTGATTCCTCTCGATCTCCATCTCTTTGCCCTTCTTCTTCTTCAGCGCGGCAATCTGCCGCGTCATCCTTCTGATGGCCAAAGCCCTCACCCTCTTCACTTCCTTCCTCATCCTCACCACCTCGTTGTTGAGGTTCAGAACCTTGCAGTTTTTCTCTTTGGGTTTTCTTTTATGCAATTTTTTTTTTTTTTTGTGGTTTATCTGTGGTTTTGCTTTGACTTCCTGTTCATCCCCACCTTTCTGTTCTTCATTATCTCCCTCCTTCTCTTCTTTCTCATCTGCAGCATCATCTCCTCCTAAATCTTCTGCTTCCTTCTCCTCAATCTCTTCCTGCTGCTTCTCTTTTTCCTCATCTGCAGCATCATCTCCTCCTAAATCTTCTGCTTCCTTCTCCTCAATCTCTTCCTGCTGCTTCTCTTTTTCCTCAGTCGGTGGCATCATTTCCTCTACCATGTCCATGGTGAATAAGATCTGTTGAAACATTAGCCATCTTAGATGATAACTTGTCAATGGCAACAACCAAAATGTTATTTAATGAAATAGGTTATGCCGCATTAAAACCCCCCATAATACATTCGCATTAAAACAGACGGTTTTATCGAGAAATTATATTAAATTGTATCATGTGACGTCGTAGCTCAATCAACTTGAGACTTTAAACATCTCTGCTGAGGGAGCAAAGGCTGCCAAACAAACGTGGTTGAGACCAGCGTGGGTAACTTTGACCAAGTAACGTCGTACGTATATCGGCTTATTTTACACAGCAGCAGCGTTAACTTAACAGCCTGCGGCTCCGTTAACTAAAACAAGACACCCGTAACCGGTTATTATTACACTTACCGTTCAGAAGCGACCGTTAAACACTTAAAATTGAGAGAAACGTATCGACTCGCAGGGTGGCAGCCATGTTTTCCAACTCAATCCGATCGACCGACGTCATGACGTCAGACGCAGCGTGTCGTGAAAGGGGGAGGGGCCTTCAGCAGGACTGTTTTTATATATTTATTTGTTCCATGTGCATAAAACAACAACAATGGTGGATAATTGAAGAAGTGGGAACATTAAGGATGAGCGGATGACATGACAAGACCCCCGTAACCCGTTATTATTACACTTACCGTTCAGAAGCAACCGTTAAACACGTACAATTGAGAGAAACGTATCGACTTGCAGGGTGGCAGCCATGTTTTCCGACGCTTTCCGACCGACGACGACGTAATGACGTCAGATGCCAGCAAGGGGGGGACGCTGTGTGTCGTGAAAGGGGGAGGGGCCTTCAGCGGGACTGTTTTTATTTATTTCTTTGTTTCATGTGCGTAAAACAACAACAATGGTTGGATAATTGAAGAAGTGGGAACATTGAGGATGAGCGGATGACATTTCCAGTTACAGCCACCACCAGACCGATATCACCAGTGAACCAAACAGGGGGAGGATGAAGCGGCGCAATGCGGACTGCAGCAAACTCCGACGGCCGTTAAAACGGAACCGAATCACCGAGGGTATATATAGCAGGTACGAAAAAAAAAGAAGGGGGCTGCTGGGACGTTATTGTGTAACAATGGCGCCTCTCTGCATATGTCAAGACGAGGCTGCGTTCATGTTTTAACACGCGTTGGTTGTTGCTGCACAACGAGCTAAAATGAACATGCTCGCTTTATGTCAGAATTATTATAGGCCTAACGTTACTTGTGTTGTATTTGGTGCTTTTATTTCTCTCTGGCTTGATGGTTAAATTCAAAATTCTAGCGTCAAATAAAAATGAAATTGAGATTTAAATATAAATTGTAAAAGATTCCGCTCAATGCAAATCTCTCCAGTTTTTTTTGTTTGTTTAAAAAAGCGTGAATTTGAGAGAATAATCACGCTCGAGGGTTGAGATGACAGCAGCAATGTCAGGGGGCGCTCGTTTTGAAGTCCAGGGTGTACGCCGACGGCGGGGCTCTCACCTGTGCTTTGTCCGTCGGAGGTCTTAAATTTGAATACGACAGAGAAACAATAACCCCAACATTTGTTTTGGGTCAAACTGGAACAAAGCACGTGTATTACTTAAGGAGATGCACTGTCACAGCAGCGTGTCTTTACCTATAGATCTGTGGACGGCAAACCAGATGAAAGAAACCAGCTGTGCTTTAAGCAACATGTCCAGACATGACACACATACATACTGACGCTCTCTTTATACAGCTCTACCGCTCTCACTTGTTTAGATGTCTCTCAACCATTAGCATCCACTCCAATGCCCTTAATAATAGAGACACTTCATTAGACTTGTTGGGAATATCTAGATTTGAATTCATGTTATCTGTCTCCAAATACAGTATGAACTTGAGGTAACACTGGAGAGGTCCTTGTAAAAACCTGATGCGTGTTATGATGCCGCCTAAATCCTCTTGTTTCTTTCTTGTGTCTTTTATTTTTTTAACATCCTCTCCAGCAGTACGTTCCTGTACCTGAAGTTCCTGGTCGTGTGGGTGTTAGTTCTGCTGGCCGACTTTGTGCTGGAGTTCAGGTTCGAGTACCTGTGGCCCTTCTGGCTTTTCATTCGAAGCGTCTACGACTCCTTCAGATACCAGGGACTGGTAAGAGCTTTGTTTACACCAACCCCCTTTTCCACCTGATATGAACTTAATAGCTATGAGGTGGTCTGGAGCACATCTGGATTGATGCACAATAAAGATTAAATCCCTCTCCAATGCAGGTAGCCTATATGCAACTGAAAAAAACATGTGTACTGTGTTTACATGGTAGTGGTGGATGGGAAACCAGCAAGACAAGCTTTTAGTACAGTGTGTGCACATGCCACTATATTACATTACATATTATTACATGTGTGTGTGTTTGTTTTCCTCACAGAGTTGTTTTGCCATATTTAATTGTCCGTGTCTTCCTCCTACACCTAGGCGTTCTCTGTTTTCTTCGTGTGCGTGGCGTTTACGTCGGACATCATCTGCCTCCTCTTCATCCCCGTCCAATGGCTGTTTTTCGCTGCCAGCACCTACGTCTGGGTCCAGTACGTCTGGCACACAGGTCAGTCCCAGTTTCCTGCGTACCCTCCGTGTCTCTGCCGGGCCAAACGGCCGCTTTCACCTCCCAAAGACTCACAAGAAATCCATAGTCGCCATGTTTCTTCAATGCCAGTTGTTTTTTCTCTTACTCTCACGCAGAAAGAGGAGTCTGTCTACCGACTGTATCGCTGTGGATCCTGTTTGTGTACATCGAAGCTGCCATACGGTTCAAAGACCTGAAGAACTTTCACGTGGACCTGTGTCGACCCTTTGCTGCTCACTGGTAAACGCCATAGGAGAGGCTTTTTGTCCGTGCACTAATAGTCGATAAAATGGCACATGCTTCAATATTTCATGGCTAAAAATGCCAAAATGCTAAAGGACGCTCTTATATTTAAAGGCGACTTTGTGTTTCTCTCCACCTCCCAGTATCGGCTATCCGGTGGTCACCCTGGGCTTCGGCTTTAAGAGCTACGTTAGCTACAAGATGCGACTGAGGAAACAGAAGGAGGTGCAGAAGGAGAACGAGTTCTACATGCAGCTTCTACTGCAGGCTCTACCGCCAGAGCAACAGATGCTGCAGAGACAGGAGAGGGAGGCAGAGGAGGGTGAGACACACACACACACAACCCTATTACAATGTCAGCAGCTCACTCATGTGTAGGGTGAAACAAAGAGGACAGGTGTTTGCTATCTACTATCTAATGATCCTGGGGTTGGTCTGCTTTGCAAACAAACACAGAACCAGACCGAGACTTTTCAGGAGGTGTCGGCCCAGATGTTTTGTCCACGCTAGAGTTTTACCGCCAGCAGAAACGACTCAAACCGAATGCTCAAATGCACCAGAGTTTAGAGTTTATTTTGTAGTTGATAGAAAGCAGAAAGTATTCCTGGAAAAGCCTGCTCGCACTCACAAAGACCTTCATTCAATCTATGTCTATGGTCATGTTCCCAGATTGCTTTGGAATTTGGTTAACTCTGCTTGTATGTGTCTTAACGCTGCCTACGTGTGCTCTCCTCCAGCTGCTTTAGCTAAAGGGATCGCCGAGGTGGAACCCGCCGTTGTATCCCAGAACGGAGCACCTCCTGGAAAGAAGAGCACTCCAGTCCCGCTGCCAGAGCTGGAGTACCGGGAAAAGGGGAAGGACAGTACCGCAAAGGAGCGCGAGGGCAAAAAACAGAACGCGGTTGGAATCAATAACAACAGTATTATACACGCACTGGACTCCAAACTGCAGGAGGCGGAGTATATAGAGAACTACGTCGGGGCGAAGAGACTGAATAACGACCTGGCAGGAGAGAACACGCACGCCGACACACACTCGGCCTCTAAAGAGGAAACGGCGGGGGCGGGGAAGAACTACAAAAATGCCAGCGGCGGCGGCGGGAGTGGCGGGGGTAACATTTCCAACTCGTCCCCGCGGAACCACAGTTCTTCAAATGGCAGCGTCCCGCCGGGTTCCTCCACCAGTAAGAATGAGAAGAAGCAGAAGGGGGCGGGGAAGGGGCAGAAGGACCCGGTGGAGAACTGCATCCCCAACAACCAGCTGGGCAAGCCGGACGCTCTCATACGGTAAGACACACTAATACAATAATGGAGTAGTTGTCTCTATACTGGGCTACTTACAGGAGACTTTTTTTTGCCTTTTTGATGATCTCGTGCCTCCGTTCTTTCTGTTTCTGAAAGGCTGGAGCAGGACGTGAAGCGCCTGAAGGCCGATCTTCAGGCCAACCGGCAGTTGGAGTCGGAGCTGCGGAGTCAGCTCTCCTCTCTGAGCAGCCAGGACCGCAGCCTGCGCTCCGAACTGGGCCAGCTCCGCCAGGACAACGAGCTGCTCCAGAACAAGTGAGTACATGTGCAGTGTACTCGCAGAGTATTCAGTATTCACCTAAACTCTGACAACAATGGTGCTTGAGTTTCCTGGCAGTATGTTGAGGTCGGCTGCTGGTTAGTTCAGGACCGTGTGATGGTCTCTGTAGGGTTTCAGTCACAGAACAGGAGCACCGGGTTTTCTATCCGGTCTGACAAAAACCCTGCGAGCCAAGCTCCCTACAAATACATCAAACTACAACAGGTGGAGCATTTTATTTTACACTTTTTCCTGTGAAACCACACCCCCTGTTGGTAGTGCATCCCACCACACACAGCAGCTTTCAGGGATGTCAGCTCAGCTGTGATCTACAATGCGTCTCCTGAACAGCTTTATTACGGACCACGACTCTCCTCATTTCAATCTCAGTGCGTGTGTTTAATCTTATGCTCCAGCCTGGTTGACCACGTTCTCCCTCCACCCTGTAGGCTCCACAGCGCCGTCCAGGCCAAGCAGAAGGACAAGCAGACCATCTCCCAGCTGGAGAAGAGGCTGAAGGCCGAGCAGGAGGCCCGCGCCCTCGCTGAGAAACAGCTGGCTGAGGAGAGGAAGAGGAAGAAGATGGAAGAGGCCACTGCTGCCCGAGCCGTGGCTTTGGCTGCTGCCACCAGGTACTCCAGCCCAGCTCTCTGCCATCAACATGAGCTTCTGCTAATTGGACAGATAATAAAATCTCTGTTCACTCTTGCACATATTTGCCTGTTTCCATTATTGAAAGTGTCGTTTGTTTTCTCTTGTGGCCAACAGAGTGGAGTCGACGGACTCTCTGCGTGGTCGTATCAGAGAGCTGGAGAACGAGTGCAAGAAGCTCAGCATGGACATGAAACTCAAGGAGGAGCAGATCCGGGATCTGGAGGGCAAGTGTCAGGTGAGGAGGAGGAGACTCTCTTATCTTTCTCTGATAGCATAGAGCTTCAGGTTAATGAAGTTCTGCTGCCTTTGTCAGTGAAGAGATTGTACAATACGCGATTCAAATTCTGTGATTGTAATCGTGAATAAGCTCTCATTAACAGGCTGCTGCTGTACTTGAGTCTCTAACAACAACAACAGCTGGTGATCACTTTACTGAAATGATATGCCATTTTAGCTTTGGTAATTGATGTAATTGAATAAATAGACCCCCTGTGCCTTCTGATGCATCAGGCATTCAGCACAGCTTTGTTTACAAAGTAAGGCAGTTTAGTGGCTCATAATAAGTGTAAAACAGGTCTCCAGCCTTTTCCCCTCTGACAGCTAATTTGACAAAATGACTTTTACGTCACTAAAATGTCTGTCTTACTTTTATGGCCCTTATGAAATAACATTTCAGGAGCCGCCTCTATTACAACCCCGCCATAGGCAAAGGGCTTTTTTTGGAGTTTCTCGTTAGGATGTGCGCCCCTAAATGGCCTTCTTTTGTCGGTTTGGTAAACAGAGACACCATCACCTGCTCTGTTCGTAGACTGCTAACCAGCCGGGGGGGAAAAAAGTCCCATGAAAAGTTTCTGTGGTGAAGTGGCGCTCAACGTTAAATCTTTTACCGACTGACGCGCTCCCAACCGCAAACGGGACACTCAGGATTATCGTTCACATTGGTGAAAAAAAGTCCGCTAACATCGCCTAATGATCGGCGAAGTTGAAACCAGCGTAACTCGTTTGATTGACAGCTAAATGTGCAAACATTCATTTTCCATATTCTTTGAACCTCTATGCTCTTACCGGTAGTTCCCAAGCTGCTTGTTGGTGTTCCTGGTGTAAAATGTACATGCTTTTGTAGCGTCATCTCGTCTTCATCTCATTTCCTCTCCCGCCACATGCAGGAGCTGCGGAAGTACAAAGAGAACGAGAAGGACACCGAGGTGTTGATGTCGGCGCTGTCGGCCATGCAGGAGAAGACCCAGCACCTGGAGAACAGCCTGAGTGCTGAGACCCGGATCAAGCTGGACCTCTTCTCTGCACTGGGGGACGCCAAGAGGCAGCTGGAGATAGCACAAGGTAGCGAGCACCACTCTTTATTAGTCGTTATCATTTTTAGATCATGTCCTCACCGTCAATGTTCCTCCACTAGACTGATGGTTTTTGCCTCTGACAGGCTCAGACTATGGAACGGACCCCACAGAGATATAAATCCTTTTTCTTTACCTTTCACTTGATAAGATCTGTCTCAATGTGAAATCTTGCATCGCATCCCCATTGTTGAAATCCTCTAAATATTGAGTCATTCTTTTAGACACGAAGCTAAGCTTTCTGTCCTCCAACACAACACCTGCATTTCTCTCGCCCACGCTTCCACCGTTGTCTTCTGGCAACAAGTCACATGACACGATAACAACCAGACCGGAGTGAGCGCACGGTGAAGACAAAGGTTGTATTTCACCGTAGGGTTCTTTACATGAAGATGTCAGACACTCATGATAACAATCGGAGCCGCTCAGAAGCAAAAACAAACACTTTAAGTGGACGTGAATTGGCGGTGAGGAATTTCCCCCGAGCGATTACATTACAGCCCGTTTCACAGCGTTTGATATTTGAACAGTTTCAACATGGGAAAGAGGGTCCAGGTGGAAAAATACCCAAGTTATCTAAAATCAATCACCATACAACGGTACCAGAACCTTTAACATCTCTGGGGGTATTACCCCATCGTAGACAACGTTTCAAATCAGTAATCAAGAATACTTAATGGAGTTTTATATTGTTGTGATGAAGAAGTTTGATTTGTCTGGATTTTATTTTGCTGAAATAACCAAAAACAAGCATTTCTGTCGTTAATTCTCAATTAATTGTCAACAAACCGTGCTATAATCATGATAAATATCCATATTGTGATCTATAATCAAGCACACCATGATAGAGGATTATATCCATATTGCCCACCCCTATCCCAACATGTACGAAGGACTCTCTTTGTATGTATAAGTGATCCTCGAACATCGTTGTGTGCTTCGTCTCATGCAGGTCAGATCCACCAGAGGGAGCAGGAGATCGCCGAGCTGAAGCAGAAGATAGCCGAGGTGATGGCGGTGATGCCCAGCCTGTCCTACTCCTCAGACGGCAGCAACCTGAGCCCCGTGGCCCCGCACTACTCCTCCAAGTTCATGGACAATAGTCCCTCCTCCCTGGACCCCAACGCCTCGGTCTACCAGCCCCTCAAGAAGTGACTCTGACAGCCACGCGTTTTCCTCAGACAGAACTTTGTCTCTTTCTTTACGTTGGCGAAGCGCTCTGCTTTTTGTTTACCAGCCCCTGACAGGTCTTTGCACTCTAATGTACCACATACAGACACAAGCCCCCTCCATACATATGTGTGTTTTTTGGCTCCTGTTTTTGGTTCTATTATGAGAACTATTATTTTGAGAGGGTTGTGTACAATCTTGACTTATTTTTTATTTTTTTTGGAGTATTGGGATTTAGCCATTAGCCAGCGTGATCTGTTTGAAGGGGGAGAAAGGAACACACGATTCATTGGTCAAAAGTCTACCCGAAGAGCCGCCATGCATCGCTTCATGTCCCGTCCGCAACCCCCCCCCACGCCATATGTTCTTCTAAAGTGAACCGACACACAGACGTTTCATTTCTACATGATGGTTTGTATTTAGACAGAGGACAGTTTCCTGTAAAGTGAAGCCCGGTGAGGGAAACATGAATGTAAAAACTATTCATGTTTTTGTTTCCCCCGTTCACTGAAATCCGTGATTGTTTGTTTTGTAACGTTTCAGTTCAGTTCACGACGTTGTACATTTCTTCTAAAAGATATTGAACGGATAAACGTTTGCTGCGTCCTCCGGACGTTCCAATATGATTCATCCTCTTCACGCTGAAGTCTCCGGGATTATCGGTTAGTCGATGAAGCAAAACCAGAAAAAAACTCTTTATTGCTAGATTTGACCAGGCACTGCCAAAATGTTAACGTTCTCCCGTTGTTCTGCTGCAGACACCTTTCCTCTCCCTCTGGACCAAATTAGAACCCGCTAGGCCACATTGTTCACCGGATTTAATGATGTCGAGGTAACCGGTCTTTACCGTGATTTGCAGATTTTACAGTGCCTTGCCGTTTCTCTTTTTAAGATGCAGAAACCACATACTTTGCAATCCTGGGATCAAAAAGCTTCAAAGCCGTGTTTCTCTCTCTCTCTCTCTGATTTGTTTTCATTCAAGACTTCTCTCAATCTGATCCTTTCAATTCAGTATTCAAAGGCTAAAACGAGTTGATCACGATGTCACAGACTTAAAGGGAAAACAGAACACTGGACATGGTACGCGTCATCTCATAGTGACAGAGTCTTGGTACGCCAAAACGCCAACCAAGCTGATTGTCTCTCACCTAAGAGTCGACATTTAGCTGTTTACAACGATGTACATTAACTTACTGAGGAATGTTTTCTTTGTTTGTTTCGGTTCTTAAGTGCCAAGTGTTGATGTTCGGTTGCCCATCCATACTTCGATCGATGTAGCTAGCATAAAGAGTGCTGTTGTCATTAGACCATGTTCAGATGGTGTTGTGTTTACAAGGTTCGGGGCTGATCGTGGCGAAGCAGCAGGTGGTCAGTGAACTCCCGGTTTATTTATTTGTTAGAAACCTTTATTGAGTGGCACCTCCTTGATATTTCCCATCATATTCAGTTGATTTCCTATATTTTCTACCAGGATGGATTCTGTGAATGTGATGTGTTGGTGGGGAAAGGTTACCCCCCCCCCCTCCCCCCCTCTGAACCATTTTGACCATGTTGTGCTGTCATGTTGCCTACCTGGAAAAAAAAAAAAAGTATTATTTGTGGTGGATCGCTCTGGTGTTGTGAATTCAGTTCTGAAGTTGCTTTTATAGGTTTGTGTAAAAGAAGGAGAAGGAAGTTAAAAAAAAAAACAGGAAAAGTGCTTTTGTTTTATCTTTTCATTGTTCCGCCATGTTTGTTTTCTTTACTCAAAGTGATGGTGGCTGTGTCACTCTTTTCACTTTGGCCATCACTATTAAAGAAAGTCTTGCTGGTGGCAATGCAAGCTGTTCAGTGTGTGAGTGTGCGCGTCCTCATCTGTGTGTCGAGTTTTACTTCTTATGACTCTGGGCAAGAAGCTGAACTTGTAACCCAAAATCACCCACAAACACCTAACTGTCACATTTTCTACGTTCACATATGTAATGCATTTCCATGAAGTCAACAAATCCTACATGAAACATTCAGTTTAGCTAGATGAATATTGTTGACATCCTCCATCTATAAATATATTGCTCCAGTGTTTAAAATCAGAAAATAAGTGGTTTTATGATGCCTTCAGGTGCTCCTTGTAAATACCTATTTCTTAATAGGAAATTTATCGACGAGTTGCTTTAAGGCAGACAACACAACCAAATATACTTTTTTTTAAATAGAAATGTTGAGGGCACAGAGCTGCTTTGTCATGCAGGTTGTGTGTCTGTGTCGTAATGAGCAGAAATAAATATAAAGTAAATATTTGTGAGCTGTTAGCTGCTCAGTTCCAGGAAGATAACGCTATACAAGCTCTATTCACAAAATGTTACAGCATCTGAAACTTCAGAGGACAATAGAAACACACATCAAAACAAATTAAAATCAGGAAATATATGTTATTTTAAAGTTAGTGATGTGACTAAATGTCACATCTCAACAACTGTGCCACATTCAAGTGTAATGAGACAACAGAACAAGTGCAATAACAATGTGCTCATATACAATATGAAGATAAAAAGTAAGTATAATTTAAGTTTTATAGACTTACTACTTTCTCAGCAGCATTATTCTACAATGGAGTAACTGACTTTAATACACCGATACGTCCTAGTGTTGCCTTGAGTGTATTATTCTCGTACCGTCTGAACTTAAATGGTCGTCGAATGTCCCATTTTACCCAAATGCGGCATGCCTTCTCTCGTGTGGGCTGGTTTCACGTGCGCTGACCTCGTAAATAGCGGTATTTCTGACAGCACGCGAAGGCACCACAAGTCCATCCTCCTCCATCAGCAGTCCGGTGGTCAACAACACTTCTCTCTGCGAAACTTCACCGACTCCTCTGCAGCTTCAAACGCCGACATGGATGCACTGAAGTCGGCTGGCAGAGCTATTATCCGGAGCCCGAGTATGGCGAAACAGTCCTGGACTGCCGGCAGACACAGAAGTAAGAAATAGTCGTCAGTTTGGGAGAAAAAGCTACATTTAGTTTTTTTTTGCAGAAGTTGACGTTTGTTTACAGCTGTGTGTGTTTTATTTTAATTATGGTAACAAAATGACGTCACATGTGTAAGCTCACTCTGTCAAAGTTTAACGTTTTGTTTAAAAAAAAGGGAAACAGCTGTGAATTTAACTTGTGGATGTTAACGATACAAACGTCTCACTTTGTTTGATAAAGGGACACAAACTATACAAGATATTTATACTTTAAGAAGCGTTTTTCTTGTTTGGTTCCGTTTTTTTTGGAAAGAAACGAATGTTTTCCTGGTTTTTCGTACCGTGGAGGCTGAGTCTGTTTGTTTGCAATGCGGTTAAATCTTGTTTGAGGAATTTTCCGGAAATAAATGTTATTTTGAAATCGGGCAGAAAAAACATTACATCACAGCCTCAAGAATAAACAGGACACTTAACTCTAAATATCATGTTCATTTAATTTATAAAGTTGTCTCATGAGATGGTTAAATCACTTGTTTGAAGAAAAGTCCCTTGTGTTGTCTTTACACATGTTCTCCCTACAGCAGGCTTTTGGACTTGTAGATAACCCCAATCTCCTTTTCCAGAGGAAGTGCAGAGGTCAGGGGTCAGCGCTAGAATTTACAGTGATTTTTTTTTTTGTGTCTTGCTCAAGGGCCCTTCAGCAGGTCAGGAGCTCGCTCACACTGCAACATTAACATGAAACTCTTATAAGGCACTCTGGTTGCCCATTGTAGCACTCAAGGGCCACTTTGTAAGCTAAATCTCACTTGATCCTGGCTGTAAAGTTTGGGGGGGGGGGGGGGTACTGGGTGGCTTTGTAACCAAGACGACAAGCCAGGAATGCTGCGAGTCAGTCGGTGCGAGGCTCCTGGTTGGCTCGAGTTCAAGCCGGTCTATTTTAAATTCCATCGGAGAGGACATTGTGAAGTATGCGATCATTAGAACACATTGGGTGGAGTGTACAGACATTGCTGTGTAACCTCAGGAGCTCACCTGAGGGGCAGGAAGTAGCAACGCCTCGGGAATCCGAGATGCACTCGTCCACGCGGACAGATGTCTTGCCAGCACATTTCTGTGTGAATGGGTGAGGGCCAGATGTTAATGTATTTACTATCGGAAGCCTGCGGTCACGTGGGACAACCTGTTTCCTGGATAATATTTACAGAACATGAGCGGTAAATTAAATTTATAACGTTTTACGATGTGTACTGATTTAAATGCCCCTCAGTAAACAATCAAGACGAGTACAGTCCCAGCATGCACAGGCTGTGTGGAGTACTTTGCACCATTGCTTTTTTTTTAATGAAGCAACACAGAATCTTATAAGAACCAAGCATTCAAATGTTCAATGTGAACCCGTTTTATGTTGTACAAGTTTTAAACCAGCCTGTTTTTTAAGTGCAGTAACATTTCTCTGACTATGAGCTGGTTTATTACGTCTCAGGTGCTTGCATGAGGCCTTTTTTTTTTGGGCTTTAATTGGGCTCTCAATCTTATAATTAGTGAAATTTAAAAGCTTCCTGAATGCAGCTCGTGACCCACTTGTTTACAGAAGTGGTGTATTGTAGTATAGATTACCAGGTCTTCTCTAGACTGCAGGGAACACATTCCTCAGCAGCGCTGACCCATATCGCCCAAGCCCGACTTCCCAAGTCCGACTCTCGCCTACGGGACACAGTCAGGATCGGGTGAATGCAGTTAACCGGCCGGACAGAACACCAATAGAGCTGTAGCACCTAAGAACCAGCATTTTTGCACAAATATTGCCATCAATGTGTCTCTATAGGCTTAGCTGCTCAACTTAACATGTCTGCAAATAGGAGAAACCTATTCAATCGATGGCGACTGCACCATAGACCAAAGGCCTCCCTGCTTCTTACCCACTTCTTTGCTTTTACTGCCCTGCTTTGGTCGCCCTAGACGACCCACACCGGCACGCTGCCAGAGTCCAGAACCAGCCAGAGGGGGCCTGTCTGCAGCAAAGAGGCCTTCTCTCTATATAGGGACCTTCTCAAATGGATCGTGGTCAGTTTGGCAAAACAACTGCCAGGATGGCAACATTTCTATCTGATTATGAAGTAGTTATTTCACCGAAGCGTGGCACTTGCTCTGTCGTTAGCTCTTCTATTTTGGTGAGGAGTTTGCTCATGGATGAGGCTTCCCCTCTTCTATTTCTGCTGGTCCTCTCTCACTATCACTTAGGGCTGTGCAATGAGTCAATATGATGTTTGATTGTCTCTCAATGGAGTCATATCAGGATGAAATCATATATAGAGATATTGCATCGTCTAAATTGACAATATCAAGCACATACTAACTTAGATTTCGCAAAAAATTCGTTTTAAACTCCGTTAAATCAAACTTGTCTTAATCTGATTACTGTGTATCTGTGTGCATGCACGTAGACATGGTCGGTGTATAGCTGGAAATATTTATTTTGTCTCTATAATTTCACTTGAAACTGTCAAATGGCGCTTGAGTTCTTAAATAAAAGACAAAACACTCAGTACTTTTCATTTGTCAAGTATTTATTTCACACAAAAATAGGTTTTACATGTGCTTATTTCATATATATATATATATATATATATATATATAATGCTATATTGTGATTCTAAATTACACTTTTTAGGCAACCTAAAATGTTACATTTAACTATCATGAACTGAAAACACACTGTGAAAGGGTTAAAGTTGTAAGAGGAAAACACAGACGACTCCGTGGCAGCGACCTGTCAATCACTGTGTAGCCCCGCCCTAAAGCATACTCTGCTTTATGGTCTGTTTGAATGGACTATCATTTACTAAATGAACATCCTGCTGTATTGAAGAAGCAGGACTTGAAACTAGAGATTGAGACCATAAACTCATGTTTACAATGTTTACTGAGGTAATAAATCAAGTGAGAAGTAGTCATGTTCTCATAGACTTCTATACAACCAGAGGAGTCGCCCCCTGATGGACATTGGAGAGAATGCAGGTTTAAGGCACTTCTGTATTGGCTTCACTTTTCAGATCCGGAGGTTGCCACCTGATTCAGACTCAACCTAGAAGGCCACCAGTCAGACTCTAAAGAGCCCCACACCTACTGTACACGGACCCTGCCTTCATAGAACCAGGGTTATAATATTGTTCAGTGCCAGAGGGCTGCAGTTCTACCCAGGATGTGTCTGCACTCCATTATGACGTAGATAGGTCTGTCGAGTGAATACTTGTTGTTGAGATTTATGACTCCTCTCAAATTTAAATCGTACAAACACACGGGCTCTGCAGCTGCAAAAACACGAGGAACTGAAGACGTTTTAGAGCTGTGGTTCACGGTTTTATTGGGTAGCAGATGATCTTTTTATTAATCTTTTTTTTTTTCGTCAACATCCAGCAAGTTAATGAAACAAATGACCATCGGTAGGAACGCGTTTTCAAGTATGGTTTCATTTGACAAAATAAAAGAAAACACAAACTTCATTAGTTGCAATGAGAATGCTGTTGAACAAAGTAACTTATGTGGAAAAAAGACTCCATGATCTCACCTAATTGACAGATTGTGGCCTGTTTAAGAACCCTAGTTCTCCTAAGTCACTTGACTTGGTACGTCTGTTTTGCATTGTAACAGTTATGGAAGTTTGTGTTTATTTGGCCCATCAACGCTACATCCTGGTGAGTCAACTTGAGGCTAAATGCCTCTGAACTGTTTGTTTAACTTTGCAGCTGCAGAGACTTCAGAACCAACACGTTCTCCCCTTTTTCATATTTCTCTGCGTCAGTAGAAACCAGCACATCCACTCCGAAGGATTTGGAATCGTGTGGAACCTGTGTGGATGTAAGTGGAGCTAAAAGGACAAGCTAAATGGGGGCAGAAGTTGTTTTGTTTTGTTTAAAAGTTGTTTGGCTCTGTAGTGGTCCTAAGTTTTAGGGCCACAGTTGGTGGTTTCCACAGTGATTCAGTGTTTGCTTTAGAGGCACAAATCAGCCAGGATGTGAATCGCTTGTCAGTTGGACCTTTTTTTTTTTTGCATCAGCACGTTTTGTTGCCACAGTGTACAACAAAGGCTCTGCGCTTTGATACATGGAATGGATACTCCTCCATTAGTGTTGGATTTGATAGATGACGAAGGAGCGCGGGGGGGGGGGTAGGGGTATTGTTTTATCTTTCTTTCCTCTGTCATCCAAGACGCCTCCTCTCCTCCCTGCCATCAGAGAGAAGTCTAGTTTTTCACACCCGGTGGCTAATCTCTAAACAGATGGAGAGGTCGACGTGCATTTACAGCAGGGTCAGCTGGTTTGCACTCGACCTCGACTCACTCACTCGTGCACACAGCTGTTTCCTTGCAGGTGTCGCTCTCGCTGACCTTTTGATCCCGGAGCCGTCCACATTCTGTGGCTCAGCGGTGCCTGGTACTGTACCTACGCTGCTGCTGCCGTGTTGGCCATTCGGGGGCGGTCCTTCTCCATTGTGATGGTTTGGACCGCGACCACAGCTGGTCCACAATAGTGAGAGGAGTTTACTGAGGCTGCTTCGGTCTGCCATAAAGAGTTGTTGAAAGTGTGGCTGTCCCCTTTTGAGTCCTTTTTGGTCTTAGTCGACAAAGTAATATACTTTTTTCATGCCGAGCGATTTATTTCAAGAAACTTTATGAGCACATCTGTGGTAAACACAAGATTTGTGGGGATTCTTTGTGGATACACTTCTTTTTAAAGCTCTGTTGATTTAATAAACTAACTTTCTTTGATTTAACGACAGCCTTGGATAACATAATGAAGTTCTTTTGGGTTTAAACGGAAAGTTTGTATCTTGATTCTTTTTGTTGTTGCTATTGTTTTGGAAGGCGGATGAAACTTAAAACAAAATATCAGCTTTAAAGGTCACACCATGTTTCGTGACCTTCTCCATAAAACTGTATGAAATGTAATCTCGTTTGTGTCCATTTGTGGTTTTGGTAAACCTTTTCACATTAACGAGTGCTTCGCCAAATCGTCACTTACGGCCATAATGAAAGCCAGTCCCCAGATATTAGAGACTGAGCTGAAAGCTTTGGATTGGGTTGTCATGCGAGTTGCTACGCTGCTGTAGACTCTTAGTCTTGATGTCCCTCGAGGCTTTAACAGTAGCGTGCAGAAGGACGGACTGTGCGAAGCTGGAATCTTTGGTATGAATCAGTGTCATTATTCACAACACCAGTTTTAAACTTAAGCTACTTTTTAATGGAAGGGCTTCACTTAGTGTTGTAAATGCTTCATTATCGGCATTTTTGGCATGAAATCGATTCTCATATTTCAGAAAACGAGTCCCGTCCCTTTTGAACAGAATCATCATTTAGCTGCAGTCCTCCTTCATGTACAGTGTGTGTGTGAACATGCGTCTGCACGTGTGTGCATACCGCACACAAACATCCCAGAGGCAGCTCAGTGCTCGGAGGATGGATTTCTAGGTAATGGGGATGTTTTTCTGCCTCACCCCTCTCCCCCTCCCCCCCGTTCTTTCTCTGAGGAAATCTCTGTAAACACAGCCAGAGGGTCAGGGCCGGCCGGCACCATACAAAAACTGATAAGACACCACATGCAGATAGCAACTGTTCCTTCACTGGCTCCGGTTTTTACAGAGCAAACGTATCGATGTGCTATCTTCTCCATTCTTGGAACACAAACCGTGAGACTAGAGGGACGTATGTGGCCTTGTTTGGGATACATTAAGTTATGTTTCTTTCATGAAAGAAAACCCCACTTTCCTCTTATCACAGCATGTCAGAGTCCATGTATACTTGCTCCCAACTCTTTGCCTTCTCATTGTCGAGCCCTATAAGTTGTTTTGGAGTTGAAGTATTTACTTTACATAACGCGTACCTCTGACCTAGATACCCTGTTTTGCCTCTCCACTTCAGGGAGGGAGCAGATGAAATGTCTCAACATTAAGTTCAACATAGACTATTTACATTTCCTCTGATTTGTGTTTTTCTCAAGCTCTTTGAAATAATTTATCTTGGAACATGAAGTGGAAAAGGGGGAAGGCAGGCGGGTCATAGCGCCTGTGAAAGTGTAACCAACTAATATTGGATGTTTTTAACTTGATGCATGGGCACAACACCAACAGTTTCCTGTTGATCTATTTACTGACGCACTCTTCTCCTTTTTAAAATGTGTTTTTTTTTTTATTTTTTTATTTTTTTTTTTAAATCTGTAGAGCTTCCAGAGAACTGGACTGACACACGGGAGACCATCGTCGAGGGCATGACCTTTAACCTCCGTCACCTGGGCATGACACTCGTGGACCAGCCCAAAGGAGAGGACCTGTCGGCTGCAGCAGTAAAGAGGATCGTGGCCACGGTGAGAGCTGGAGTAATGATGTCATTCAGGATGTCATACAGTCTCTTTACATCTACGAGTACTATGCATGCTGGGATTTCTTGCATAAAACATTGCCGTTGTTGAAACACTGTCTCTACAAAATCAGTACATTTTGAAACAACTTTTATTTATTAACCCCGTCAATCGTTTGTTTGAAAGGGTCTCCCCTTCACTCTGCCCATCTTCCTATAAACTTCGTTTTATTTACTGATATTATCATTGTTGTTTTACATATATATTTATGATCATCATTTATTTTTTCACTCTTTTGGTTAAACACATAGTTAACAGGTATACATCTGGCACAATGAATAACAAGTGATGAAACTGATGGATTGTAATGTAAATACCTGCAATTTAGTATTTAAAAAAAAAATACATATAAATATAAATCACATTTAGGTTCATCCAGTGTTTTTTCTGATGTTGAATTTCCCAACTCAAAAAGGATCGTGCCATTTCTTCAGATAAAGTAAAATTGGGTTTATAAAGTTTTCCCCTGACATTATTGTCACGTTAGTCAAGTTTCCATCAAAATTTAGCGCAAATTTGCACCGAAGTTCCAGGAAATTGGCAAAAGAGAAAGCCGTTGATGTTTCTAATTCTCCAGCAACTCTGTCGCATTTTGCTTTTCTCCGTACACCGACTTTTCCACGTCAGCCAAGCGCAGAAATATCATTTTTTCCCTTCAAATTTTCGGAATATTTCCACAGAGGCTTTTTTAAGTGCAAATTGAAAATGTGCATAAAGAGCTGGTGGCTGGAAATACACTGAACTGCTTACATCACTAAGATACAGTATGTTTTGTCCAATGGGGAACTTAATTCTTAAATCAGTCAGATAGATCAAAATGTGTTTTAAAGCCTTTTTGTATGTATAGAACACATTCACATGCTATTAAACCAACGTCTCTCTTTAATAATCTTGTCTGTAACAGGCTAAAGCCAGTGGGAAGAAGCCTCAGAAGGTTTCTCTTAAGGTCTCCCCTCAGGGAATCGTCCTGAACGACAGCTCGACCGACAAACTCCTGGAAAATGTCTCCATATACAGGTATGTTAGGAGCACCGCACGTGTTTCAGATCAATCATTAACATCGTTGTTGCACTTCCGAAGCCGCCAAGTGCAAGTTTACAACCTGACGAGACCATTGCCGTGTAGCTGAGCTTACCCTGTGACCTCTCCTCGCCTCCGCGGTGTGCTGTTCCTCTAACCTGTCACCTCTGGCCTGCAGAATATCCTACTGCACAGTGGACAAGCTGCACGATAAAGTGTTTGCTTATATCGCTCAAAACACCCTCAATGGGACCCTGGAGTGCCACGCCTACATCTGCTCCAAGAGGAAAGTGGTGAGTTGTTTGAGTACAGAATCAGTGTTTTTATGTTTAATGTATGATGAATATAAATGAAGTTCCAGTGCAGTGATTTTAGCTTTGAGGTGGGGGTAAACCTCTCCTCCTGGTTGGGTGGGTTATCTAATCTCGCTTTAGTTTCACTTCCTGAGTAAAAGCCGGCGACACCCAGCATCCCGAGTGCTTTTCATTCCTTTTGAGACATCATTTCTCCTGCAACTGTGCTTTTCTCCGGTGCCTCTGTGACACTATGGCTCCTCTTTCTCATCTTCCATTCTTAAGAGGAAACCCTAGAAGTCTCGCAGCCCGAACCGTCTGTCATCTTCCTGTGTTCCTGTGTGTGTTGAAAAACAGAAGGGCACTTTTCCTCTCGTCTTACATGCTTCCACACTCGTCCCCTTCTCTCTCTCTCTCAGTTAATCATAATACCCTACTTCCTCAGTACTTGCTTCTCTCTCGTCCTGCTGATGGAGACAGTGGTGATGAACTCTTTGTCCTCGTCTAGAACGGCTCTTCAGTCCCAGCGTTGACTACTTTGACATGACTATTGACCTTTGATGTCATTTTGCTTTTTGATTCAAATACATTCTCCATCCGTCTAAGTAGCCCGAGGTCTAGTCTTAATGAATGAAAAGCATTATTCCAATAATCTTTACTCGGTTACTTAGAGTTTACAAAAATGTCCTTTTAGTGCCCCCAATGTAACTTGCAAGTTTCCACCGTGCTCAGAAACCAATCAGAGGAGTACTACTGTGAGGAAATAGTGACAGTTTGAGCAAATATGACAAGAAGTTTCCATTTGCAGCTTTAAGTTTGGTAAACGGTGATGTGCTTTTATTTGAACAAAGTGTATTTTCTGTTCTCCAGGCTCAGGCCGTGGCTCTGACGGTAGCCCAGGCCTTCACAGTAGCTTTTGAACTCTGGCAAGTGGCCAAAGAAGGTAGGCACCAAACTCCCAAACCCTTCAAGTTCTGGAAATGACACCACACGCAATGACATCTACAAAGTACTGTCTTATGTGGGAGTTGTTGTATCAGCTTCTGAGACCGTTTGTGTTTGTATTGAATCGGCTTTGAAGCTCCGAGGACGCTGCTATCTGCTGTAAGATTGCAATTAACACGTTTTTTTGCCTCATTGTGTCACATCTCTGTGCATCTCTTCTCTCTTCTAGAGAAAGGGAAAAGAGTGAAGTCCGGTTCAGCCGGAGAGGCCAGCAGTAGTTCCCATTCGGAGAGATCGAACAGCTCGGGGAGCCTGAAGGGGACGGGTGAGAACGCCGTCCGTGTGTGAGGCCCCCAAAAGACTTCGAGTCACGTCGATTGTGTTTCGGTTTTCATTTCTTAAATCCTTGTGCAGCTGAGAGAGAAAGTTGAGCTCTTTGAAACTGAGCCTAACAAGTTCATGACAATAATAATGACTTTCATTTATGTAGCACACTTTAAAATGCAGAGAAATCTCAAAGTGCTTCACATAATTGGTAAAACAATCACAGTATAGCGTTAATTTCAAATCAGTCACACACAACTATCAAAAATGAGACATCTCTTAACAGTATGGAAATACAAAACCTTAAATGGCAGCAAATTATAATCCCAAATACAGACGCAAAGCCAACAGCTACCTATCACCTCTACCTACAACCCTGTGACTGCAGAAAATAAACACAGAACAAGATCAGACATGGGAGTTGACTTTAACTCTCTTTACCTGAGCACACAACAACAGCTAACGGGTTGTCCTTCCCTCAACTCTCATGCAGATGTTGCCACAGACAACCTGTTGGACTTTGACGACGGTGTGAATGTGGTCGTGGAGACCAATGGGAATGAAGAGGAGGATCAGCTGGATAACCACAGGCCCTCTGAGAGCAACAACAACCCCGCCTGTGTAAGATCCTCCCCTCCTCTGGCTCCATGTTACACCTGTAGACAAGTGAGGCTCAACTAAGTTTTCTTTAAACTTGTATTTGAGAGTTGGATCTCAAGTCTTCTGTGTTTCAAATTGGTTTGGGACAGTTCACCCCCAAAAACAAAAATACACATTTTTCTTCTACATCTACACTGTTTTGGTGTGAGTTTTGGAGATATCTGCTCTAGAGATGTCTGCCTTTTCTACAGATAAAGCAGATATCTCCAAAACGTGTCAACTCGCATCAAAACAATCTAGATTGATAAATTGCACTGATTACATTGCATTGATTTTGGGGGTGCACTGTCACTTTAAAGCGCATGTAAAATCATAAGGTTTAAATACAGTTGACAATAACAAGAGATTTCTTGGTTGAGTCTTAAATAAGTTGCATAAAGTCTAACCTGTAGTTAAATAAAACACCATTACCACACGCGTTTGTATAATATTCACAAGGTTCTTCTTCTTCCAGGAGACGGAAGATGGTTTGGATGAAGCCTTCTCCAGGTGAGATATGTCTTCATATTTTAATATATAATACAAAATAATCCTACTTGATTCTCTCTGCTGCTTGTTATAATAAACATCCCCAATCTCTTACCCTCATCACATCCTTTCTGTGCACTGTCAGCCACTCCTGTGCTGCTTTGCCTTACAGCGCCACTTACTGCTGATTTCTGTGTACTGCAGAATACAAATCCTCCTGATTTCTTTTTTTTTAATTTGAAAGCTAAACTTTAAAACTGTCCTCAATCTGCTGTGTGTTTGTGTCTCCAGCTGTGCTCTGGATAGCTATGGTTCATGTCCAGGTAAAGTAGAGTACCACTATCAGCTGTTACAAGCCTTACTTAGTGTCGTAGTCCTGATTACTAACCTAAAGATAACCCATTCCATTCTATCACCACCAAACCCAATGCTACAATAACGGGTCAGTAATGTTATCAGTAGCGTCCTGTGTCCTTTATCTCCTCCCAGATGGAATAATCGTCGACTGACAAGAAAGCTGATTCAAAGTAGTATCGTCACCTCCCATCTCATATCACAAAAAAAATTTCCTTTTTCCCCTCCCTGATAACCCTCTTCATAGTCTGTTTGTCTTCCAATGAATGGACTGAATCAGTGGGAGTAATGTGACTCCACTACACACTGAAGGCTGCTTTGTTCAATTATTCTCTCCGCGGTCGCTGGTGTGAAAGTGGAGCACTGGGTCACTTGAGCCTAGTGGTCGATAAAACTATTGCATCCCGTGGTTCGAGTGAACTGAATGTCTCGAAGTAATCCGGTTGACCTCCAGCTGGACTTTGCAAATATTATTATCCCAGAGCGAAAAGGGCTGAGGGACCTTATTTAGAAGAGATTGAGGCCTTGGTTGCACAGAAGTATCTGTGAGGCTGAGCTGCATTCAAGTTATTGCTTCACCCAAACTTTAAAGGGAGAAACTAAAGAGCAACTGTTGATATTCTGACTGAATGCTGTTCATTATGTGTACTTTAAATACTTCTCTTCTAGAGGAGGTTTTGATTTTCTTTGGCAGATTTTGCTTTTGCTCCGTGTAACACATCGTCATCTTTAGGCTAGTTTTAAAATCGTTATTTGTCATAACCGTATTTTATTCTGCCGTCTTAAAGGATGAGGCTGGCGTTATTCTGTGTTTTTCTCATTCACAACAAGTCCCAGAACAAGATTTAAAAACTACTATGAATGGATTTATCTTTTTTTTTTTAAAGCGGTGTCTTACCAGAGTCTCTCTGAAGACTCTGAATCCTAACAGGCATCACTTACTGGTCTTGAAACGTTTACACCAGACGGTGCAGAACAAGAACTACAACAAGTCCAACACAGACAGACTCACAGAAAGCTTCTCTCCTCAGGATTATGAAACCTGACCTCTGTATATCTCAGTCTGACTAACCTTTGTTGGCTTTGGTCTATGAATGGGACCAAGAGAGAAGAAAATAGAATTACATCAGCCTTATCTTGTTTGAATGTTTTTACAACATGAAACGGAGCTCTTTTTTTTTTTTTTAGCTGACGATGCAAATAACACTGCTAGCTTCTGATACCTGGGTGCTAATAGCATCTTTCCCTTGAGTTGTAGTTGTTTTACTGGTCTATTCATCCATTAATCTTTGTTTCTTTCCCCCTCTGTCTCCTCAGACTGGCAGTGTCGCGTACTAACCCCCAGGTCTTGGACATTGGGGTGACGCCCCAAGACTGGCTCACCGAACCCGACTGGGACACCGCCAATGGAAACACTCCCAACGGCCTCAGTCCGCTCGGGGACGATATCTTCGGCTTCTGACCACCAACAACACTGCAGAGAGAGAAAGCAACCGAGGGGGGGGGGGAGGGGGGGAGGTGTCTCTATGTCTTCCTATGAATTAACAAGACACCACTGTGTATTTAAGAGGCTGCAGTAAGTCCACAAGGGAACAAGTGTAGAGTTGTGAGATAACGTTTGGCCTCCTCACCTTGTTGCTGCACTCTTCACATGGACAATTCTTCCCTTCTTTGTGGAAACAACCCCCCCCTCCGCACACCAAAGCAATAACATCTTCCTTACTTGGGTTACTACATCTGTCCTGTTATTACACCGCAAACATCCTCACACACTTATGTCACCTTTTGCTTATATCTTTCAGTAGTTTTGGCATCATACTCAGTGTTATGTGTATGTGTGTAGTTATAATTTATAGAGTTGTAATTATTTTTTTATGGATGAAGAGTAGGATTTAATTCCGACTGATGTACAGACTGTATCAACAGGCCTTAATGACCGCAGGACAATCAGCCACACGATGTCTTCATGTTTCAGTGGATGGAGTTCATGCGACGATTTGTTCTTTCACCCCCTTGGATGTAAACTGAAGATTTGTTTTATGTCTAAACATGTGAAAATCAAGCTAGATGTATTCATAAAGAACCCTTTTTGTAGCAGTGGCTCCTTCGGGAGGTGTTGTTGCAGGCGGTGCTTTGTATCCACTGCAGTGTTAACGGCACTCAATCGAATGAAGCCCAGATGTGGTCAAGGTTATCAAGATTCCATTGTGGCCATTTAATGTACATTGTAATCTACTGCCATTATAAAGAATTAAAATATATTCATGAATAAAAAAAAATCTACTTTTTTGGTGTATTAATGTAATTTATTTGCAGTTCAGTGACGACGTTCTTACAGTTTTACCGTAATTTTCAATTTAGTAGCTGTTCTGGAGCTTTTGATTATTGCCACGGTCAAGAATGAACTTTTAAGAGGAGACGCCTCGGTAAAAAACAAAAGTTAGCGTTAGATAATGCCTCATTAGCAAAACTTGTAATACAAAAAGTAATTGTCTTAATGTCAGTAATCAACTGGGGGAAGTTCCATTTGCTGTAGGTGTTGATGTTAAAGGCAGCGGTTATAGAGGGAGAGACGGCAATGAAGTCATTTAACATCCTGACTATGAAACAGTATTTGTTACCTTGAGAATAGAATTACAGACTGTGAGCAACACAACACATTCAAGTTTCCGTCAAACTTCATTTGACTAGACAGTTGACAATATAGAGTTCGACAGTATTAACAGTATTTTGAAAGTGTTTCAAACATCATCTGCAGTTTTGACAAAACGTTCACAACATAAATATGGTTATGACTGTCTGACAAGTAAGACCAACTCACGTTTATATAAGATGAGTAATTATAATTAATAATCTTAATTATTTGTATAATACGTCCTTTTTAATGATGTGAATGACCCTGGAGCAGTAGGTCGTATGCTTCATTTCACCACCTGATAGTGCATGGAAATTAGAGAGGAAGCTCTGCTAATAAATGACAAGTGAGATGGAGAGTTTGGGTTTTACATACTTACTTTAGTATTTCCTAAACCACTGATAGCAACCAAATATACTTCCCAGTCAACTTTGCCAGATGGGAAAAGTTAAACTATGGTACCAAAGGCTTAAACAGATGGTATTTTGAGAAACATTTATATTTTAAAAATGACATATTTTGATACTTGTTCTTGACTTTTAGTACATTTTACTCTTCATAGTTACTTTTCCTCAAATACAGTTTTGAATGCAGAGCTTTCACTTACAAATACCAGTTGCTTTCATGCCTGTTGGCTCGTTAAGTTCTTCATGCCCGAGTTTAAGGTCATACGCTCAATTTCAATGACATTACTTTGCATAATTACCTTGGAGACGGAGCAGAGAAAGTGAATAAAGTAAGTGAATACTAACTAAAGGTTTGAGATGTGTTGAAACAGAGTGGAGAAACAAGAGCTGGAACTTTCTGAGGTAGGCCTGATGATCTTCTTCCTTTCTTTGATGTTTTCTATCTTCTTCTTTGAGTTTGATTGGCTTACCTCACTATACAATAATTCTCATTAACATGTCATATGTATTGGCGATTTAGTTGTAGAGTTTGAGTACATTCAATTTCACCTTATATGACAATAATTCAGCTATAATTCCTAGATTTAAAACTTGCATTTCATCATTAATCCCATTTAAATGGATTTGATTTTTATTAGGAATTTAAAAGCACAACAAATAAAAAGAGTACCATGAAGGCATTTTTTACTTTTAGGAAAAAACTATTTTCTATCTCATATCCTGTGAAAAAAACAACTGCACAAAGTTAACATGTTTCTATTTCCAGGATGAAGAAGACACTGCTGTTGGTGCTCACTCTCTCAGGTCAGACAAATGACTGTGAGAAAGTTGTGTGTGAAGGAGTCAGTCACACGTATTTAGAGTGGGTTAATGAAGTAACATGAACACGTTACAGTATAATGCATGCCAATGTAACATCAGCTCAAACGGTTGTATCAACATTTTTACAGAATTGAATCACATTCTTTTTCTGACGGTCTCCATATAAAAGTGATAGTTTTATACATTAACAATGGAGTTTTTTTGTTGCATGGTTAAAGAATAAATGAGTGTAAATTAACATTAAACAGTCCTTTATCCATCAGTGCTGTCTGCTCGGTCTACAAGCGTCATCAGAGAGTACCACTATGTAAAGATGTTGAAGACCTGGACCGACGCTCAGAGTTACTGCAGAGAGAAGTTCACTGACCTTGCCGCCGTAGAAAATCAAAGCGACAACGACAGGCTGCTCAGTGTATTGCAGGGCGTTGGAAACTACGCGTGGATAGGGCTTCATGATAACATGGAGGGATGGAAGTGGGCACTGGGAAATGCAGACTTCAATAATGAGTATAGTAACTGGAGAACAGATGAGCCTAACAATAAGAACTACAACGAGACCTGCACTGTGATGCAATCAAATGGGATTTGGTTTGACATCGTGTGTCGGCATCCACGTCCAGCTGTCTGCTATTATGGTAAGAAAGATGTTTACTGACTTCAGTTGCAAGTTGCTTTCTAACAGTTGTAACACAATGAAGAGACAATATTATTCAGGGACCCACGCAAAGAGAACAGTTAGATTAAAAGCTTGTATTCAGTTAGACATATTCTGACCAGTTTCCAGCTCATGTAATCTTAGTCAGTAAAATACTAAGATTAATAACATCAACGTGCTGACAACATTGCAACACTAAAAACAGATGCTACAATAACTATCAATCACTAACAACTGACAATATCTACAATGTAGCATTTGCATATTTATATGACTTTTGAAAACATTACTGTAAATGTTCAAGTTTTGGAAATACTCATATCCAAAAACTGAGTTCACTAGGGGTATTCAGGGGCATGCCCCTCCCCAGCAAAACAAAAGGTGCATTTTAAGGTGTTTGGAGTGCCGAAATTGGCTAACAATACAATTTAAAATAAATGTACATGTTGCATTGAATGATCAACACTACAATCTGAAAATACAGAAGAGGCTAAATTGATCATAAAACATCTGAAAATGTATTTTGAGAATGTTTAATTAAAATATATATATATTATATATATATATATATATATAATAATAATATATATTTTTAGTCAGAAAATACTGCAGAGACTTGAAAGGTGACTCAACTGTAAATTTACCTTTCTTTACTTTAATGGCAAAATGCCAACCCACAGTCCAACCTATTGTCCTTCATTTCTTCTGTTTTCTTTCAGAAAAAGGTCCTTCCCATTACATTTTAGTGAACACCAAGATGAATTGGCACGATGCTAGGACGTACTGTAGGTCCATGTACACAGACCTCACCAGTGTGAGGAACCTGTCTGAGTCTAAACACATCTCCACACTGGTGACAACGAACAGCTGGATCGGTCTCCACAGACATACCTGGGCTTACTGGTCCGACCAGACCCCCACCACCTTCACTAACTGGAACGAGAACCAGCCTAACAAACATGGGCAGCTGATGAAATACTGTGCCGCGGTCAACACAACCACAGGAACGTGGTGGGATGTTGGCTGTAGCATGACTAACTATTTCATCTGTCAAAATGCTTATTCACATAAGCAACAAACGTTCAAGTTAAAGTTCCAGTCTGAGGCCGACCTGACTGATCCCGCCCTTCAGCAGCAGATGTTAGAGCAGGTACAGTAATCTTGAAGCTGCTTAACCTAACGCTACCCCTGGTAACAATCTTTTTTGCAGTGTCAACTTCCTCAGGAACGTTTGCTAAACTCTCATGAAGGAGCATCCTGGACCGGCTCCATAACAGAGGTGGTGCTAGTCCTGAATGGGGCTTTTTCTAAAGTAACCTGTGACCCCACAAATGAACTCAGTAAACTGATGGTACTCTCCTTGGTTTGGGTGTAAACTAGGTTACTACTGGCAGCAGGCCATGTTAACATTTGCAGCTTCCATCAGAGAAAATAAACACAACGTTTCAGGGTTTTCTTACAACTTTGCTGCCTGTGCATTTTTATACAAAGATTTAAAATGTACACAAAAAAGGAAAATACAATTTAAACATTTCAAGAAAGTGAGAAATCTCTGAGTAACATATGTATGTTCATTAGTGGATGGAGAGCAAAGGGAGATGTGTAATAAAGGTCATAAGGTAATGATGTGATCTTCACAGATTTCTCTTCATCTATTTCTCTACAGCTGCATGCTAACCTGGAGAAACATGGGTTATCAGACTTTAAACTCCGCTGGACCCAGACGGATGGGCAGGCTTTTCACAAAGAGCAAAAGAAGAAGAAGGATGAAGGTACTTTTTGTATAATTCTAAATAGGGGGGATCATTATTTTGTGGGTTGGTTCCTTTAATTGCATATCTGAAGCATTCGTTGGACATTTTGGGAAATAAGCTAATTTGTTTCAATGCTGAAAGTCAGATGAGAAGATCAATAACACTGTCATATCTGTTCAGTTAATATTAGCAGCAGGTGCTTAGCTTAGCACAGAGACTTAATATAGGGGGACACAGCTAGCATATACCTGGCAAGTTGCACAAACATGATATGATCGTGAGTTTTAAAGGTGCAGCAAGACAGATTTCTGGAAAGAACCAGCCCAGCTGTTTACCTCTGGTTCCAGTCTTTGTGCTAAGCTAAGCGTATGATAGCTGTACAAATACAAGAGTGATATTGATCTTCCTATCTAACTTTTCACATGAAAGACAATAACATTTTTCCCAAAATGTCCAACTTATCCTTTAAACCACATGTATGATTTACATGTTCTGCCTTTTTTCAGGGCCGGGCGGCTGAGTGCTCGTTGTGCAGCGGACATCGTGGTTTTAACTGCAACACAATCTCTCAGTTCCTATTTCAGTTTCACTAAATATTTTCTACACCATCAGTGATAAAAATGTCTTTTGTGGATTTATATGTTTGGTTGCATGCTGTGTATCTACAGAACCTCATATATCATTTATCTGTTTGTTGCATCACTTGCAGTCCGTTGCAAATAGAACTTTATTTAAATGTTTGCTGTTAAAAAGAAGAAGATTTCTGCTTGTGACTTCAGAGCATGTGAGGTTTGAAATTAGTTTGAAAAATATAAACATGTTTGTTTTTTGTTGTATTTAATTTGTATTCCTAATACTCCTAATAAACTATTCCCATATATGTTTTATGAGCGCTTGCTGTGTCTTTTGAAATGTGTGATTCTGTAAATGAGCGGCATCACAGTTAATAATCTGTTGAAATTCTTGTAAAAAAGTCATTTTTTACAATGTATTTTGTGTTTATACCTTTTGTAAGTTCTTAAATAAATAGGGAACATGAAAAAACACTGACCTGGAATCTTTTGATGTACTTACATTAATTATAAGCGAGCTGTTAATATCTTTATGAAACATACTGACAGTGTTAACAAAGTTATTGCCAAAGCCAAATGTTTTCAGGGACTGTAAAATAAACGTTTGTTTGATTGTGTCAAAGGCCTTAAAATGAACTAAATAAGAGTCTTAGACTTAAACTGCATCTGTATAATCCAACAAATCTAAAATGATCCTTGTGTTACAACTAATATGTAGATGTTTCATAAATCCTGTTATAAATAATAATGGGATTCAGCCCTTTCTTTAATCAGTTTTAATATATTAAGGCCAAACTTATATAATATATTGTTAAAAGAGTTATACCATTGTTCTATTAATAAAGGGTCTTTATTGGGTTTGGGGATAATACATATTATGATTTGTTTGATCATAGTTGCCATCTCTCCCCGATTTATTCAATCTTAATGGATTAACAATAATGGATGTTGAATAAATTCTCATGGTGCATTTACAATTCTAAAGAAAGACCATTATTAGCCGGGATTAGTCTTCTTCATTTAAAATAATGCCTCTTTGATTTGATTAGCTGTCTAGTCAGAGTCATAGATTTAAGTTCTTCATCAGTTGAGGGGATATAGGGAGACGTTTTTTCCGGATAACTTAAATTGTTTGCATTACATTTGGATTAATATAGTTTTCATAAATTGCTGTGACAAAATTGGGGATTAACTTTGTATCTTTGGAGGAAGCACCGTCAACATTAAGGACAGTTAATAATTTCCTTTAAAAAAGACGTGTGTTCTTTTCCCCTTCCTATAGCCACTTAGCTCTTGAGCTAATGAACACTTCTTATGTCTCGTCTAAATACATCTGATCTAGTTGTAGCTGAATGTCCTTCAATTCGAGTTCTTCTTCCAAAGTAATATTTTATTTTGTTAATAAAAGGTGTTTGTGCACCAAGTCAGTTTCTTTAGTTCCTTACTTCTTTTAATAGCAACATGTGTGACGTTAAATTTAAAGAATTTTTATTTTAGCTTTCAATCATTGTTTAAGTCACAACTGATGAGCTCTTTTGCTAGTTTTTTAATAGTGTCATTGAATAAAATCATCATTTAGAAGAGTCTTGTTGAATTTCCAATCTCCATATACTACAACTATCCTGGGTAGTATTTCATTTCAAAATGATTTGTTTATGGTCCGTGTTACGTGTCCTGTTTGTGCTCTCCCTCTGCCCACCCTCAGTGTCCTCTCAGGTGCTGCAGGTGTGTGTGTGTGTGTGTGTGTGTGTGTGTGTGTGTGTGTCGCCTCTGTTCGAGCCGTGTGTGCTGTTGTTTGTCTACTGTTACCTAGTGTCACTTTCTTGTTGTAAGAAAGTAGTTTTCAGTTGTTGCCTTGTGAGCATTTCATGTTTTTGTTAATAAATATTCTTTTGTTAAGTCATCGGTTGCTCGTGTCTCTCTTTCCCCGGGTATTTTACATTGTTACTCCCCTCATCCCTTAGACACCAAAAGGGGAACGTAACAGTCCAAAAAAGGGGCATTTGAATGTTTAACTTCTTTCACAAATTGAAATTATCAAAGAGAATGTATGAACTCCTCAATCAAGTGTTTGTTGATTTGCCTATGTTGTTTTTAGCCATTTGTTGTTTTTAGCCTTTTTTCATATTTGTCATACTGTATTGTGTCTGTGATATTTGTGTCATTTGTGTGGACTGTGCTGCTGCCTCTTGGCCAGGTCATCATTGAAAATGAGAATTGGTTCTCAATTGATTTTACCTGGTTAAATAAAGGTAATAATAAAAATAATAATAAGTGTAGAGACACACTGAGGCCCGGCTGCCACCAGTAAAGCTGTTTAGACAACGGTTGTTTGACAGAAAGCCCTGCAAATAGTGACCAATCAAAGCAGACTGGAAGACAGTATGAGAAGAATAAAGTGTTTTTTAAATATTACATCATGCAAGTGTGTTCTAGTAGAACAACAAAATGTAAAATATGAACCTGAACATTTGTATAATACGTCCTTTTTAATGATGTGAATGACCCTGGAGCAGTAGGTCGTATGCTTCATTTCACCACCTGATAGTGCATGGAAATTAGAGAGGAAGCTCTGCAAATAAATGACAACTGAGATGGAGAGTTTGGGTTTTACATACTTAGTATTTCCTAAACCACTGATAGCAACCAAATATACTTCCCAGTCAACTTCGCCAGATGGGAAATGTTAAACTATGGTACCAAAGGCTTAAACAGATGGTATTTTGAGAAACATTTATATTTTAAAAATGACATATTTGGATACTTCACTTGTTCTTGACTTTTAGTACATTTTACTCTTCATAGTTACTTTTCCTCAAATACAGTTTTGAATGCAGAGCTTTCACTTGTAATGTTAACATTGTAGTATTGCTACTTTTACATGAATATTAATGTTCATAATGAAGGTTTCTATCAATTATTAAAGCGAATGTATGAACTCCTCAATCAACAAAAAGCTCTGTAATGAATTGTATGGGTATCTGTCTGTGTTCCTCCACCAGTGCATGCTGGGATAGACTCCAGCCTCTCCAGTCCATCAAGATATGCAGGTGCTGGTTTGATAGACATTCTCTAAAATGACGTTATCATCTGGGTTAACTACTCTTTATACTAATACCAGTTGCTTTCATGCCTGTTGGCTCGTTAAGTTCTTCATGACCGAGTTTAAGGTCATACGCTCAATTTCACCACCTTGATTTGTATGTTTCTAAATCCTTTAATCCAAAGTCAGAATCAAATCAATGACATAACTTTGCATATTACCTTGGAGACGGAGGAGAGAAAGTGAATAAAGTAAGTGAATACTAACTAAAGGTTTGAGATGTGTTGAAACAGAGTGGAGAAACAAGAGCTGGAACTTTCTGAGGTAGGCCTGATGATCTTCTTCCTTTCTTTGATGTTTTCTATCTTCTTCTTTGAGTTTGATAGGCTTACCTCACTATACAACTTTTAAACCTGTTATATAACGATTTAGTTGTGAAGTTTGAGATCATTTCAATTTCACCTTATATGCCAATAATTAAGTTATCATTCCTAGATTTAAAACTTGCATTTCCCAAATGTGCCTCATCACTAATCCCATTTGAATGGATTTGATTTTTATTAGGGATTTAAAAGCATAACAAATATAAAGAGTATCATGATGCAGAAATCCCAGAGGCTGATACTTAAAACCATTTCTAGAAACACAAAGTGGTCCTAAAAGGAATTAACAAATACATGGGTACATACAAATCTATGGAAGCAGACAAACGTAAACTCCACGACCATAAGTCAAACTATCAACACTCCCCACAAATCAACCTGGACTTTTGTTTAAAGATGCATTTGTTTGGTTTTGTTTATGTACATTTGAAGGAATCTGAAGGCATTTTTACTTTTAGTAAAAAAACGATTTTCTGTCCCGTGTCCTGTGAAACAAACAACTGCACAAAGTTATGTTTTTATTTCCAGGATGAAGAAGACACTGCTGTTTGTGCTCACTCTCTCAGGTCAGACAAATGATTGTGAAAGTTGTGTGTGAAGGAGTCAGTCACACACATTTACAGTGGTGATAATGATATACATTTAACAATGGTTGTTTTTTGTTGCATTATTGAACTACAGTAGAATAAATGAGTGTAAATTAAAAACAGTCCTTTATCCATCAGTGCTGTCTGCTCGGACTACAAGCGTCATCAGAGAGTACCACTATGTAAAGATGTTGAAGACCTGGACCGACGCTCAGAGTTACTGCAGAGAGAAGTTCACTGACCTTGCCACCGTAGAAAATCAAAGCGACAACGACAGGCTGCTCAGTGTATTGCAGGGCGTTAGAAACAATGCGTGGATAGGGCTTCATGATAACATGGAGGGATGGAAGTGGGCACTGGGAAATGCAGACATCACTAATGAGTATCGTAACTGGGAAACAGATAAGCCTAACGATAAGGACTACAACGAGACCTGCACTGTGATACAATCAAATGGGTTATGGGATGACAAAAAGTGTTGGCCTGCATATGCAGCAGTCTGCTATTATGGTAAGAAAGATGTTTACTGAGTTCAGTTGCAAGTTGCTTTATAACTCAAGCAAGGAGAAAAGTTAGATCATAAGCTTGCATTAAGTTGAACATATTGGTTTTAAACTCTGACCAGTTTCAAGCTCATGTGATCTTTATCAGTAATATACTAACATTAATACCACCAAAGTGGTACAAAAAGTAAAACGACATTGCAAACCTAAAAACAGATGTTCCAATAACTATCAATCACTAACAACTGAAAATATCTATCATTCAGCATTTGCACATCTACATGACTTTTGAATACATTACTGTGAATGTTCTTACTTGTTATTGCAATGAACTCCTTACCGTTGCCTGAATTATGGTCTTATGTCAAGTTTTGGGAATACTGACGTCCAGAAACTTCACAAGGGGGATTCAGGGGCATGCCCCCCCCCCCCCCCCCCCAGCAAAAACATTAGCATTTTAACACGTGTGGAGGGCAATTATTGGCTAACAATAGCTTTGAAATGAGCAGGACCATAAATGATCCATCATGCAGTAATACATGAGAATCAGGTTAAAGTTTGCAATTAATGATCAACAATACAATCTGAAAATACAAAAACAACACACTACTGTTCTCTCTCTCACCCTCTGTGTCCACTGTCTGTCCCTTTCTCTGTCACTCCTCACTTCTCTCTCCTGCCAGCTTGTATTGAAAATAATTAACTCAAATTATAAACACCGTATTTATTTCATCTTTGTGTTGAGTTTTGAATTTCAATTATAGAAATGTGTCTAAGACAATACAAAAAAATCAGTAAAATGTGTGTTTTACAATAATATGTATATATATATATTAATAATATATATTTGTAATAGTGCAGAGACTTTCTTTACCTTCATGGCAAAATGCCAACCCACAGTCCAACCTATTGTCCTTCATTTCTTCTGTTTTCTTTCAGAAAAAGGTCCTTCCCATTACATTTTAGTGACCACCAGGAAGAAATGGCACGATGCTAGGACGTACTGTAGGTCCATGTACACAGACCTCGCCAGTGTGAGGAACCTGTCTGAGAATAATGACATCTCCTCACTGGTGACAGGGTACACCTGGATCGGTCTCCGCAGAAAGGCCTGGGCTTACTGGTCCGACCAGACCCCCAGAACGTTTACTAACTGGAACGCGTACGGCACAGGAGGGGAGTCCTGTGCCACGGTCAACCCAACCACAGGAAAGTGGTGGGATGATGGTTGTGACATGACTAACTATTTCATCTGTCAAAATGTTTATTCAAGTATGCAACAAACGTTCAAGTTAAGGTTCCAGTCTGAGGCCGACCTGACTGATCCCGCCCTTCAGCAGCAGATGTTAGAGCAGGTACAGTAATCTTGAAGCTGCTTAACCTAACGCTACCCCTGGTAACAATCTTTTTTGCAGTGTCAACTTCCTCAGGAACGTTTGCTAAACTCTCATGAAGGAGCATCCTGGACCGGCTCCATAACAGAGGTGGTGCTAGTCCTGAATGGGGCTTTTTCTAAAGTAACCTGTGACCCCACAAATGAACTCAGTAAACTGATGGTACTCTCCTTGGTTTGGGTGTAAACTAGGTTACTACCGGTACTGGCAGCAGGCCATGTTAACATTTGCAGCTTCCATCAGAGAAAATAAACACACCGTTTCAGGGTTTTCTTACAACTTTGCTGACTGTGCTTTTTTATACAAAGATTTAAAATGTACACAAAATAAAATACAATTTAAACATTTCAAGAAAGTGAGAAATCTCTGAGTAACATATTTATGTTCATTAGTGGATGGAGAGCAAAGGGAGATGTGTAATAAAGGTCATAAGGTAATGATGTGATCTTCACAGATTTCTCTTCATCTATTTCTCTACAGCTGCATGCTAACCTGGAGAAACATGGGTTATCAGACTTTAAACTCCGCTGGACCCAGACGGATGGGCAGGCTTTTCACAAAGAGCAAAAGAAGAAGGATGAAGGTACTTTTTGTATTTTACTAAATTGGGGAGATAATTATTTTGATCTTCCTATCTAACTTTTCACATGAAAGACAATAAAAAAATGTCCCAAAATGTCCAACTTATCCTTTAAACCACATGTATGATTTACATTTTCTGCCTTTTTTCAGAGTCGTGCGGCTGAGTGCTCGTTGTGCAGCGGACATCGTGGTTTTAACTGCAACACAATCTCTCAGTTCCTATTTCAGTTTCACTAAATATTTTCTACACCATCAGTGATAAAAATGGCTTTTGTGGATTTATATGTTTGGTTGCATGCTGTGTATCTACAGAACCTCACATATCATTTATCTGTTTGTTGCATCACTTGCAGTCCGTTGCAAATAGAACTTTATTTAAATGTTTGCTGTTAAAAAGAAGATTTCTGCTTGTGACTTCAGAGCATGTAGGGAGGTTTGAAATTAGTTTGAAAAATATAAACATGTTTGTTTTTTGTTGTATTTAATTTGTATTCCTAATACTCCTCATAAACTATTCCCATATATGTTTTATGAGCGCTTGCTGTGTCTTTTGAAATGTGTGATTCTGTAAATGAGCGGCATCACAGTTAATAATCTGTTGAAATTATTGTAAAAAAGTCATTTTTTACAATGTGTTTTGTGTTTATACCTTTTGTAAGTTCTTAAATAAATAGCGAACATGAAAAACACTGACCTGGAATCCTTTGAGGTATTCAAATTAATTATAGCTGAGCTGTTAATATCTTTATGAAACACACTGACAGTGTTAACAAAGTTTACTGCAATTCATTATTAATTCATGGTTAATTCATGATTAACTAAGGTAGTTACTACTCGTTAGTAAAGTGTTTTGCGTGACCTCATCTAAAGTGAGGACTATCTATGCCTTACAAAGCATTTATAAATGACATTGAAAGGCCATCAGTGCCTCAAAACCCATACTTTTTCAACAGAAAAGGCAAATAGACACAACACAAAGTGATCAAGAACATATCAATATTCATCAATTATATATGAACATAAACCTATATAACAACAGTGTCAATGGAATTGAGGTGATAGTGCAAATGGAGGTAAAATATGAGTTTTCACACTCTAGTTGTTGCATTTGTGAGAGTTGTTCATGTTTACTAACGTTTTTTGGAATGTCTCAGTCTATAAAAACAACATGTATGAATCTTTTTTTAAATGGGTGTAGTTTCCCTTTAAAACATGAGGGTGCAGTTTGTTTTAACCAGCAGCAGGGGGCAGACCTGCACTATCCAACCAAGTGATGCACACACACACACACACACACACACACACACACACACACACACACACACACACACACACACACACACAGTACAGTACAGTTAAGACGACTGCTGTTTGAGGCTGCAGAAGTATCTGATGCTCTCCGTTGGCAGACGATGATGCCGTAACGTGTCTAACTCTGTCTAATAAGCCCGTTCTCTTCCTGCTCCTACAGTCTAAGTGGCAGTGTGGGTCAATAAAGATGTCATGAGGAGGGAAAACCACCCTTGTGTCAGACTGATCTTTAAACCACCAGCGAGAGGACACGATGGCAGGAGTCCTCAGTCTGTCTGGCACACACACACACACACACACACACACACACACACACACACACACGCGTTCCCTGCCATGTTCTGTATTCAAGCCGTGTGTGAACAGGACTCTAGAGGGGCTGAAAGTCATGCAACCCCCCCCCCCCCCCCCCCCCCCCCTTCTCTCTCTCTAACAGGCTCTGACTCAGTGAAGCGGGGCTTTTTTTTTTTTTACAATTCGTCCCGACAAGCTTACTTAACCACCTGCATTATTTAACAGTCTTTTCTCAAAAGGGAGCTCCAACTGATGAAAGCATGCACCGTGCGATACAGCCGGGCAGAGGTCTCAGTAAAGGGGACAGATACCGGAGGCGGATACGCACTTAAACGGCAATACGGGCTTAAGATTCATGGTGAGGTTTTTAGGAATCAAGGTCAAGTGATTCCGGATGGACGAGAGCAGCAACATATGAGGTTTATTCGCAGCAAAACTCACTGTTTGACAGCCCCGTATTAAACTAACTGGTTCTCCTTTTTTTTTTTTTGCTGGTATATGTTCTTTCACACAATAAATTGTATAAGATTTCTTCCAACACCACAGTGGTGAAAACCTGTTAAAAGGAAGCACGTATCTAAAATGCAGACTATTTCTGCGCATTGTTTAAGTGTGCGGATATCTATTCTACCAGTCTGTCCTGTTTAAGAAAAATATTCCCAGTGAATTTAAATGTTCATTTCCTGAATGTATTTCCTATTTAATGTACAGAGATAACAAAAAAAAAGAATAAATATGAACATGAAAAATGTGTCGGATTAAAACATAGGAATGAATAGTTTGACAATTTAGAAAATAAGAAATAAGAAAATATTGAGATCACTCTCATATCCGTCCGTATTTTTGTATTCAAACCCGTCATTTGGCATCGCGCTGGTTCCCTCGACAAAAAGCCTGAAACCCAAAAAGAAAAGGGGTCCTAAAACCCAGAAATGAGTCAGCATTGTCCGTGTCTCGAGGTCAATGGGTTTTTTAAATGCCTGAAAGAACACTGACACTGACATATAATACGTCAGTAAATACTCTGTGAATTTTCAAGCTTTTTACGAGTCTGTAAAAAGGTTGCAAACAAGTGGCTAACAGCCTCGTGTTTATACTCGTGCTTATGCCACCGTGGTGTAGTTCTTTTTTTATAGCCCAACGTTAGCTTTTTACTTCTATCGATTGCATTCACGCTTCAAAAGTCATAAAAATGGTGTTCATTCGTGAAGATTATCTTGTTTAAGCAAAACATGCGAGTATCATAAACCTATTTATGCATATTTTCTGCAATAATCCACAAACCCGTGGAAACATCCCATCGGCTTCATGACGAAAGAACCAGCGCGATGCTAACTTCAGGGCTGGCCTACAAAAAGCAACGCCATTCCTGCAGCGCTCTGTTGAGGCAAACATACAGAGCCACATGATGAACACCCTGCTCACTTTTAGCATGAAGGCAGACTGTGGATGGAAGTTTCAAGCTCTCACTCAGCAGCAAAATGTCACGGGTAAACAGACTTTGCAGCGGTCAAAGAGGGTATGCGTTATGTCCTGCACACAAACAACTTCACTGCTGTTTGCTCGGTGGTGGTGTTGTTCAGCTGAGATGAGCACTGCGGTAAAAACTGGCTCAGCATCGAGCAAACATTCAAGCAAACTAATCCATAGCTCTGGTTTTCCAAGACGATTAATCTACGCTGGCTGCAAATCGATGCCATTCTTAATTCACATATCTAATGATTTGCATAATGTGGCCTGCCAGCGGGCCGCAGTTAATGCATTGGAGCGGTTGGATGGAGAAGCAGTGACATTAATTTCGCATTGTTCCTCCCTCTAGATGTTAAGATAACAGCAGTGAGTGCAGGCTGAGAGAGAAGCAGCTCAATCAAGGGGACTTTAAAGACTTGGATAGGGAATACAGCTGAGTTTAGAAGTATGTGTGTGGTGTGTGTGTGTCTCTGTCTGTCCTTGTCTTCATGCTCTTGTCTTTGATGTCCACGTCACATCACGCAGACACCAGCGCCTCTTGCCGTCCAAGGCTAGAAGAGAGAACAGAAGTGTTTGCATCATTGAGCTCCGTCAGCCTCCTCTGACAATCTACTGAGTCATCATCTGCCGCTACCCCATTCATGATAAAGCAATATGTAAAAATATCACCATTTTATTTGACACAGATTAGCTCGTGTGTGTGTGTGTGTGTGTGTGTGCGCAGCGCCCAAGTTTGTGAACACCTGCGGTTGCGTGAACATAGTCTTATTTATGCTTTCGGTTCCACAGGATGCCCAGGACTGGGTGGGAGTGTGAGTGTGTGTGTGTGTGTGTGTGTGTGTGTGTGGGTGTGTGTGTGTGTGTGTTAGGGGATGTAATATTGACGCACGGCAGCTGCTGATCCAGCCTCATAAACTAGCCTTGAGTTTGAAAGCTTGGTACCACATCAATCCCAATCTCACTTTGTCACGCCCCATATGCTGGAGGCCATCTATGGGCACCCACACCCTTCATTAGCATTCACAGAGAAAAGCATCCACCAAACACTAAAGTGGACTTTTTACTGAGAGCTATCGTTACTACAAACAAAACACCTGTGATGAAGGTATAAAATATATGAAATATAATACATTACTATGGATTAAACTACCCAACAGTACATAAAGTAGTTAAAATTAGCTCATCCTTTGACCTGCCACAAATTAATCCATGATGATACAAAAACAAAGCGTCATATCAGGACACTGACATGAGCAATTCTGCTTCATTAGTACTTTTACTTTTGATACTTTAAGTACATTTTGCTGATAACACTGTACAATATTGAACGCAGGTTTCTTACCTGTGATGGAGTATTTCTCCCACTGTGGTATTTATACTTTTACTTAGGTAAAGGATCTGCTGGCTGTCAGGTGGTTTGCTGATGAAGACCAAATGATAAGATCATGGACCAAAATGGACAAGAAGTCCTTTAATTTCTCAGAAAGAAATGGAAATGTGAACATGACAAGCTATCAACCAATATTTAATTTACATTTATGTAAAAACATTGCTGTGGATTCATAATAATGTGGATAATAATTTTCCAACATCAATCACTTTATATATTTTAATTATATTTTTCATTCTATTACATTCAGCTTTTCCCATCATGATATTTCTCTAACTGACAGAATGTACAGTAAACACCAAGACACATGAACGGTGCATTGAAAATATTTTATTTCTTTCCTGTGTTAATACATAATTAGACATTTATATTTTCATAGAAATAGCATATATACCATGGGTGTGAACAATAGCAGAGTCATGCTAGCCCTCATGAACAGGATTTATCCCATGAACATCAAAATGGTTCAAACACAGACGTCATGATCGTACATAAAACACAGACTCCATTATTCTGCTGTAAATCCATGCTTCTTGGTTATTTGCTTCGACATCAAGTACAAATATACGCCATAAGTAAACGGCCTTATTCTTTACTATGTGTAGGACCTCAGGGTGAGTACTCAAGGTTCCCAGTTGTCACTCATCCAGTCATGGACAGAACAGGCAAACCAGGGTGAATGGGATGACTTTAACCGCTTCTGTAGTCTTCCATTGGCACATGATGATTAGGTAAGCAGGACTTTTGGTTTAAGGCTGGGGTTAACGAGACGCTCACTGTGTTGCAGTTTGACAAATTGCACTACTGGATTATCTATTGTGTTAACATTTCTTATGTTTGAGGGCCTTCAACATCCAATCAAGTGAAATAATCGTACTTTGGAGGGAGTGTAAATGCAAGCAGGCATTTGTTTGAAATAAAATCCAGCGGTGTTAATTCACTAAAACCTATAAATGGTGGTAAAGTTGCTTCTGATTAGATATTATTGTCTTGTGTATACCATTTTTATGTTTCCCTTTATGCTTTCCAAATACATTCCTTTCACAGCACACCAGCACACCAACACCTCTGTTCACATTGAAACCAGCTCATCATTCAGGACTGAACTTGGAGCTTTGCCACTCCAAACCCCACTGAGCATACTGATCCTCTCTTTCTCTGTGTCTGTCACTTCCAATTGTATTCCCTCGGATTCTCTGACTCATCTTCCCCATCTTTAGGTCCCTCTCTCCCAGTCCCCGTTGGATGTTCACCTATAGCAGCTGTCGAGTCGCTCCCTGCAGCCCTCAGATAGAAAGAGACAGAGCTGTCTGGGCCAGGTCTGCCTTCTGCTGCTTCCCAAAAATGTGTCAGTTTGGACCGCGGCCAGCCGGAGAATGGACTTGATGCCCCAGTGAGAGTTTAAGTGTGTGCTTGGATTAGACCCGATACAGGACAATTACCACTTCAGGTTCAATAGCATTACGGTTATTAGGCACGTCCGTACTTTAATCGCCCAGTACATCAGATTAATGTCCAATGATACAGATACTGTTCACCCCCATGAAACCCAGTTGAATGAGAAATTTAGAAAAGTTCACCTTGTCATGTTTGAGACGTTCAACAGCGTGTTTCCTTTGATCAATCACAAAAGAGAGACTCTGATTTGTTGTTGGATGTATTGTTTTGTTTGAATGATGATGAAGTTTATCTGCCCTGCCACGCCCAGTCTCAGTCCATGTAGCAGCATTCAATTCAAGAGTTTATTCATTTACTTACAAAAACTTGTGCAGCTACATAAATCCTCATTATTGCTTGTTGACATTTCTGTCGCCATTATTATTTTGCTATTTTTCATGGAAGTAGCTACTTAGCTTTTTAAAAAACTTTTTCCAACAAGCTCTAATTGGATCCAACCAGAGGTGATGGAACAACACCACACCTGTTTGAAGCAGATCAGAGTTGTGTGCGGTGATTCAGAGGTCTGGAACCAGGCTAGCCTAGCTTAGCACAAAGACTGGAAACAAAGGGAAACTGCCAGCCTTATTCACAACTGACTACATTTTGCAAACAAGCACATCCTCCAAATTTGTGACCTGCTCCTTTTAAAGAGTAAATGTTAAGAGTCAGGGCTAAAGTACACTCGATCAAACTAGTTCGTACGACGTGTTGTCTGATCACGTCAGAAATTGGAAGAGTTGTTATGAAACGCTACACTTGAGCCATTCAAGACATTGAAATTGTTGCACATGGTCATTTATATGAAAAGTGACAGAAATAGTTGTGGCAAGAATGGAATAAAGGGAGCTGGTGAGAGGAGGTCTAATCCTGGCTCTTTTCTCAGCTGGCCGATCACAGCGTGACGTGGTAGTGAAGCTCAATGGTTTCGGAAAACTTTACATATCAGATGTCAGAAAGAAATGCTGGGAGGGTTTCTATACATAATAATCGAGGAGAACAATGGAAAGGAAAGTATGTGTACATGTGAAGAATCGAGAATCGGGTCCTTGTTCTGTTTTTGTTCTTCATCACAGAAAGAGACTAAATGCATCACAGCCTGATTTGCTGACTGGAGTCTTTCCCTGCTTTCACCAGCTTCTAACGGCCACCAGCTACACTCCCCTTGAAAAAACCTTGACATTCAAATCAAAGTGTCTACTTCGTCGGACGCGCTTGTTCTTTAATTCTGCCACGTTCCACTCTCTAGCCACAATGCCCCACTTCAAGTATCATATGCTTCAAAAAGGTCTCTCTCTTTGATTGTGTGCAGGTACTTTCTTTCTTTATGTCAGATGGATTTCTCTCGAAAACCAGCCTTTGAGTTAACAGACCACCACTGGAGTCACTTATTCATTCTACAAAGTCCTGTTCTTAATCTCTTTTCCCTCTAGATGCATTTGTTTTACAAAAACCACACCAAAAGGTGATGTCACGTTACCCTGGGGTACACCTATAGGATCACTGCAACTGTTCATTGTAAACACTTAAATGTTTTCCAATGGACATTTCGCTAAGCTCCACCCGATTCAATTTGCAGTAGTGAAGCTGTCTGTTCTTGTACGACATGTATGCAGTTTACAATAAAAATGGTGGCAGATTGCCACTCAAAATTTGTCGTAATGTTTGAAAAGAAATGGGTACTTGATTTCAAACAGAGGCAGAATAACGTCTCGTCTCTAACCAGCAACTGATGTCTATCACCGGTAGATTTTTAATCAGCTGTGGCTAGCGAGCTAATTAAGCTTCAGACGTTAGATCCATGAGTTGATTGAAACGCGCTCTCTGGCTTACTTTTATATGTTTCCAGCTGACTCGTCTTAAAACAAGTGCGGCCTTGAACATCCAATGCCGGCTCCATGCCTCAACATCGCTGTTCAGGGGTGGACTTAAGCAAGCAAGTCACAGTTTTGTGACAAATCTTGTTCCAATGCCTTTTTAAAAAGCACTTATAAAACTCCACCTTGTGCTTATTATTAGTGTAAATAAAGTGCTTCCTTTTCCTTCCTTATCTTATCTCTTATCTTTCCTTTCACTGATTCTTTGTTTCTCCTCCTCCCTTTACTCTATTCCACCTCTCTTGTTTACCAGGTGAAGCGTCCATCCAGGCCGGCCTGAAGCAAAAACAGGTGATAAATGAGCGGAGGAGCGAGGAATAGGCAGCGAGGCGGGTCCCGAATGAGAGAGAGCGAGAGAAGAGCTGATGCGTGGAGGGAGAAGGCGGCTAATGGGAGTCTGAGTGTGGAAATAATGAGAAACTGGGGAGAGGGAAGCTGGGAGGTGAGACAAGACCGGTGAAGGGGAGAAACCCGGGAAGGGATGGAGCGATAGACGAGAAAGAGAGCATTGCGACAGAGGGATAGAGAGTGAGGGGAAAGTCATGAATGGGATAATGACGGCTGAATGGGAGAATGACGGCGGATGATGTGGGCGGCTGGAGATAGAAGAGGAAAGAGAAAGGCTGATAACGGGTGAAAGATAGGGTGTGCTGGCACAACCGATGATTGAGATGAGAAAGTAATGGCTGACTCTCTCAGCACGGGGACATATTTAAATAGGCAAGGCATTGTATGAAATCCAGCGATGCATGCAGACTCATTATCTCTAATGCGGCTACAAGTGTGCTGAGTTCAGCTCCGAGGCGATGTTCTGTCTGAGTTTTCAGTGCACTTAGCTGGTGAGCGTCAGTATTCAGTACTTTCTCAATACTTTCCCACTTCCCTAGCCTGTCTGTGGCCCTGTAAGCCCATTTGTTCCTATTAAAGATGAAGATGAGTGAATCTTTAAAAACGGCTCACAAATATCTAGTTTAAATTTTAATTAAAGCTCAGTACTTTCCAGGGCACTGTAGTTTTTTAGCAAATGTTACTTAAAGAAGAGTAAATAGTGCATTTGTTAGGGACTAATTTCAGCTGCGTATTAACACACATTCGGTGCACCAGTGAGTTTTTACAGGATTGGGATGCTGTGGGATTGATTTAAAATAATCTGCATGTTCATAGCAATGAAGAAATGTGACACTAGCCGTGTTTCCATTCAATTGTCCAGCGGATTTTCAGCAAACCTTTGAAATGTCGAATGCAAATGAGGTGTTTTTCCATCAACTGGTTTGGTCATTGCTCATTGGTGTCTTTAAAATAGTTTAAAGACAATGGAGCTCTATAATACGGAGCAATAACCTACTTATTAGGTTTGGCAAAACAGACAACACTTGTTATAACAGAAGGATCGATTCATATTGGATTTTGGTCTTTTTGTAAGATTTTTGACAAGAATGGAAATATGGAATATTATTGGCGATCAACTCCGCAGTGGGTCTTTAGTGAATTTACACCTGGATTTTACGAATTCTTTTCCCTCCATCCCATTATAGCCTTGCATTTTAATGATACTTTTAGAGGGGATCTGAGAGAAAATGGTTTACATTTCAAAAGAGCCACACAGCTCCGTGGATTATCTGTGTGCTTCGACAGCCAAAACAAGAGTGGAAACCCAGCCAAACGTCGTCTGGTGTATGCATTTCATTAGGAATGATGCCCCGCATGTCTCCGTCCTTATTCCCTGCGCATCCTGTTGTAGCCCACAGATAGCATATGGTGCTGAATATGCAGTGATGAACAATAAACCTCAATGTGAACCTAAATCTGTAATTTTTCCAGCCATGCCAATCTTTTCAAAGTTTGACACTGAAGCTAACTTCTAATAATCAAACCTGGAAGTTGTTGTAAAATGTTGACGTGGAGTGAGACGTCACTGCGATGAGAGAGTGCCTGGTCAATCCTTGAACTTTGTCTGAATCACGGCTGTATTCAGACGATGTCATCCAACTCGTGTAAGGAAAATATGGTGTGCAGTAAAAAAAGTGTCACATTTTTATCCCCCGAACTGACAAGGGCGTTAAGGTACCGGTCCAAGAGAGGACAGAAAAACAGATGCATCATTTAACTGATGGCAGGAGACAAGACTCAGCGTGCAATATTTCTGACCCAAGAACAAAAATGATACCGCAATCAAGACTTGGGATTGTGAGGGCTCAAACAATCACAACAGGAGGAGCACCAAACGTCAATGTGCTTATTAGAGAGACACCGACACGGAAAGACAGGGAGAGGGATGAGCTGCTACACAAAGGGCTGTAATAAAGACAGAAAGGAGGGAATGCGGATGGAGGGATAGAAAAAGAGAAAGTCCTTGTTTCAAAACAGAGCTCAGCTTGTTTAGTTGTGTGCCGACTGATACCTGGACCTGAAGGACCAGCTATTCTTGCGAGGCAACTTCCATTTCTGCCATCACTTACCAGTGATATAAACCAGAAGTGGACAAAAAAAATAAAAAAAAATACTCAGACATTCATGATTGATGATCCGCTCCTGGGATTCGATGCCACTGATGAAGCGTATCCAGAACGTATGAATCAAGCAGTTGTTGTGAAGAGGAAATGATGTGCCCTCCTATGCTTTGAGTGACGGCCATGTTATGTCTCTCTATTGACTCAGTCCACTCAAAGTAGACTAACAGTCCAGTTTTTGGTCACAACAAAGGTAAAAGTAGGTTCATCCTCCTCTGTTTCCCTCCTTTGATTCTGAAAGTTCAGACTCGTGTCCGTTGTTTTTGAAGAGTTCTTCCTTCTGTAGAGAAGAGTCTCTGTAATGGTTTATCGCTCCTTCAGTGTGATGGTGTCTGAGAATGTCTTTCTGTTGGTCTCAGGGTCTGGAGGAAACACATTTACTGAACTTAATGAGAGATAAAAGGACAGGAAGAGTTCAGATATTGTGAGGACTGGAAACAAGGCCAAAAATGTTTTGTCGACTGTTGCTACACAGAAACTGCAGTATAATAGTGGCAGATTTACAACTCAAAATTCTTATTGATTTTTTAAACAACGGGTTCTTGAGTTCAGACAGAGAGACAAAAGCAGGCTTCTGAATTCCAAACGAGGATCCCTGGCCGAAATGACAACTGTTGTTATCCGCTATAGAGCTAGCTAGCTAATTAACTCTTAAGTCCCCGAGTTGGCTGAAAAGTCTTTCTCTCGCTCACTTATTATTGTTTCCAGCGGACTCATTTCAAAACTGGAAGCCCATGAAAGAGTGTTATATGAGTTGTTCATGTTCGACCTTTAGGTTGTTGCAGAAGCAATATAACAACATGGAGCAAAGACAAAAAAAAAGCCTAGAATATGAGGTATTACATAAGATGACAGTCAATGTCCTGTTCCTCACCTGTCCTGAGGTTCGAGGAGTTGGTTATTGCACAAGGCTATGCAGGGCTGGTCTTAGACGTTTCTGCGCAGTAGCCCCCCCTGCGGGTGCTCTGGAGTACTGCACTCTGAGGAGTTCTTGGCTTTGTCCTTGTTGTTGTTGGGCTCGTTGTCTTTAATGATGTCATACTGACGACAAAACAGAACGATCACCCCTGGGATAGATAAAAACATGTGATTTTAGCTGATCAAGCTAAAGGAATAGTTTGACATAGATAGTATCCAGCTTCTCATCTAACCATTCGCAAGAGAGGGAATAACCGTGTCTCCAAAAATGTCACAGTATTCCTTTAAAGATCAGAAATATAAGAGCCATTTATCGAAGCTTCTTAGCTCTAAATTACCTGCATTAATCACATATTTTCAAATTCAATCTCAACTTTCCACATGGACAATCTATCTTAAAATGTACTGAGAATAATGTTTATCACCTACAGTTCCATGACATTGATATTGGATGGAAATAGATTTGCAACTTTCGACACAGTTTTTGCTTCCAACACTGTAAATTAGCTGTCAAGCTTGTAAAAGAAGCATTTTAAAGCTACTATACTGCTGTTTGTTTTACAAACGAAGATAACCTGATGACAAGATAGCCAATTTGAGGCCCGCCTTCAGTCATGAAGATTAAAAACGTAGCAGAGGAGTTGTAGATGCTGAGAGCGATAGAGAACAAGCATAAAAAAAAGAAAAAGAAAGAGAATAATTCATGACGGCAGAGGAGCGCGGGGAGGAATCTCCCTGCCTCCCCGCATCTGCAGTCTCGTCTCATCTGCTTATGTCAGACTCATCTGATCACTGCAATACCAAAGGGCAAGGTGGAGTATCTCACTGTGATATCCCCCACCAGGCCCAATTAAAAGCTGAAGAACACAATTCATCATCAGTCTTTTTCCCTCCCTCTCCAACTCTCTTTGAATCTCAGCGTCTCGTCCTCTCACGGGAGATCCAAGCCTCTTGCTGTTAATGTATATGTCATGTACAGTATTTGGGCCATATTTATATCTCATTACACTTGGTGAAGTGGGTTAAGGAAGACATATTTATAGCTGTGTTCTTCAGTAAAACAATGCTGAGATGCACGGAGCTAATGACTGGGAGGCTTAAATAGGAAGCAGCCACAGTCTTAAATAATAAAACATTTTTTGTAAAGATGCAAAGATTAGTCTATGTTGTGATGATGTAAATGCGACTTTGCAAGTGGCCACGCACTCATGTGAAGCCCTGGAATAAAGTGTCCTTATTATTTATCCTTAGACCAGTTAACATTCTAAGCTATAGTTTACCCTCTCTGACTGGCATCAATATATTCTTTAAACATGTGGGAGTCAGAGCTTCTGAAGCTGGAAAGAAGTATTCGCTTTAACATTTCTCGAGTTTATGGGAGTAATTCAGTTTACTGACAGACTGAGCATATTTGCTGGTTTTAGGGGTAAAGTTCAACCTCAGACCCTGAAATGAAATGTTTTTTTTAAGATTAAAACACCTCTTCCTCTTCCATTACAACCTTGAACGATTCTTATGATGTTAGAGCCCTTGAAATTTGGCACATGAATCAAACACTGTATTTCTAGCAGGCGATATAGAAAAGTGCATATGTATATATTTTGGGGTACTGTCTGGGGGCCCAAAAAAACACCAATTGTACACTTTTTTGTATTTTCAAGGGCCAGTAATGAAAAATATTACATATGCTTCTGCCTTTCAATCATTTATATCTGTTATACACCATTTTGTCCGTGACTCTACTAGATTTCAAGCCACGAGGAGTTACATTTCTGAAGATAATGAACCTTAAAAATGTCCCAAAGACAGTTTATCCCTACAAGGTAAGAGGAAGATTACCTGCCCACATGATGAGCACCACTACAATGATGATGAGCTCTCCAGCCCTCAGCTGAGCAGCCTGACCAACCTCCTCCATCGTCTCCTCGTCTGGAGAGAGAACACACACACACACACACACAAAGAGTCAACACAGTTTCACACTGCGATTCATTGTCCCAAAGAGAGAATGTGAAATTGGCATCACTCTGAAAAGCCTGCAGGGAAAGATAAAAGAATAAAGCGGGGCGACGGGAGAGCAGAGGCCGCATGGTGCAAATTTTCCACTCTGGTCCGTCGTGATTAAAGTTAAGTAAGAGCAGAGGTCTACAGAGGCAGAGAGAGGGATCCTAAACCCCATCACTCACTGTGGTTCTCTGACTGACAGGCAGCTGCAGCATTACACCAGTCACAACTTAAAGGTTTTGAACAGAGTCAACCTCTCACGCTCTGTGTAGCAGGTCTGGTGCTACCGGACATTCCCCCTGGTCAAACTGGTGATTTCCCTGGCATAGCGCTGTATGATCTAAGGGGTTGCATGATTCACTGTCACTTAGATGTCTTTGCTTTTTAAGAGGGGTCTATAGAGCTAGGTGAAGGGGGTTGTCCTTGAAACTATAAAACTGTAAATACAGCATTATTTTTACGAGAACAGCTTACTGCTGCAGTTTAAGGAATTGCCACAGTCAATAAAATCTCAATGCACTAAAATACCCATTTGGCAGCAAAACCCTATACGTATAAATTGGTATTTCATTTAATTGTGTTCTCACATTTAGAAGTAAAGAAACATTATTAAACTGTAAGTTAGTCAACTGGAAAATAATGTTTTTTTATGGATACACGGCGCATTAATCATGATTTGGCACAGCCTTCTTGTTCCGACCATGCAGATCATTTCCCCATATTTCACCAGGAGAGCAGATTTAAACATTAAGTCAACATCCAGGCTGCAGCTCAAGAACAACACCAACACCAACAAACCTCTGAAGCATTTCAAAGAGTCTAAATGTTTCTTTTCCAGAAGTAAGAAAACCTCATTCAAAGTCACATTTGCCGATTTTGTTTCAGAATATTGACGGTAAACCACAAGAACACACTTTTTTTTAGAAAGACAGATGAAAGGTATGGGTTGAGTTTTCCCCGTCTCGCCTATCTTGTCTGGACGAGTCGAGAAAAGACGAAGCTCCCGTCGTCAGGCTGGCTCTCCGAATCTCTTGTTGCCATGGTGATCATTCTGCGCTGAAGCTGAGGCCACAGGCTCGACAGAAGGGGAGTATGAAGTTGGTAATACAGAAGGGGAGTATGAAGTTGGTAATACAGAGGGGTGTATGAAGTTGGTAATACAGAGGGGTGTATGAAGTTGGTAATACAGAGGGGAGTATGAAGTTGGTAATACAGAGGGGTGTATGAAGTTGGTAATACAGAGGAGAGTATGAAGTTGGTAATACAGAGGGGAGTATGAAGTTGGTAATACAGAGGGGAGTATGAAGTTGGTAATACAGAGGGGTGTATGAAGTTGGTAATACAGAGGGGAGTATGAAGTTGGTAATACAGAGGGGAGTATGAAGTTGGTAATACAGAGGGGAGTATGAAGTTGGTAATACAGAGGGGAGTATGAAGTTGGTAATAGCAAATGACATGTTTCTGTTGTGAGGGCAGACCTCTGAATGAGATAAGCTTGGGTTGGTGGGTTTGACATGAAGCTGTAAGTTGACGTCTATACGTCTCTCGGATATGGAGGCCGTACACTGACAGCAGCCGGCGACTACGGGTGTACAGTCACCATGGTCCCAGTAACTCCCAAAGTTGACTTATTCACATAGTGCTTACGTCGGCCACAAGTACGCCTATATTCAGGAGTCACCTAGCTTCAATGTGTGAACTGTGCAGACTGAGGTCGCGAGGCTAGAAGCTAAATTCTGATGGTTTGTTAATCCACAAGTCTCCTTTTCTATCTGTAAACGTGTTAAATGCAGAAGATGTGACATGTGGGTGTGGATGATTTGAAGTAGTTTAAAGACACCTTTGATGGAGCTGGATTGAATAAGGAAAGTAAAGCAATGAGTCAATGTATCTGCTTAAAACGGTTTAGCAACACGTCTGATCAGTCCCTGCTGCGTTTAGGCAACAAAACTACTTGGTTAAGTTTAGGAAACAATCGTGGTTTGGGTTAAAAATAACTCCAGAAGTGTTGTTACTTTAGTACAGAAGTCTTTATTGACTTGTGGGTTTCCAGTCATCCACCCTCTCTCATCGCACCCACATCCCCGGGACGGATCTTCTTCACGAACGCCTACTTTGAGTTTCTTGGCATTGATCAGCTTCTCCAGAAAGCTGCAGCTCACCTGGTGTTCAATCGCCCCAAGTTCTCCCACACAACTTCCCTTCTCCGTCCTCTACACTGGCTCCCTGTAAGAGCTCGCATCCAGTTTAAGACTCTGGTGCTAGCCTACAGGGCAGTGAAAGGAACAGCTCCTACAGGCCATGGCAAAGCCCTACACCCCCGCCCGACCACTTCGCTCTGCTGCCTCGGGGCGATTGGTTGCCCCGTCGATCAGATGTCCCTGCGGCCGATCGACCTGGTCACGGCTGTTTTCTGTCCTGGCCCCACAGTGGTGGAATGAACTCCCCACTGACGTCAGGACAGCAGAGTCGCTGCCCATCTTTCGGCGCAGGCTGAAAACTCACCTCTTCAAGAAGTACTACCCAGAGCCTTCCACTTAGCACTTATTGTATCCGTATTAGTTTGTTTCTGCACTGTAGTTTGCTCTGGTTTATGCTCTTAGATGCTTGTTTTAAAAAAGGAGATGCACTTATGACTTCTGGTGACTAGTAGTTCTCTTGAATACCTATGTTGAATACACTTATTGTAAGTCGCTTTGGATAAAAGCGTCTGCTAAATGACTGTAATGTAATGTAATGTTTTACTCCTATTTACAAGTGTGTAAACCGTATAGGCATATTTGGAAATGATTGTAAAGCCAAAGCATCTGTTCTGTGTTCTATGTGGAAAACATCAAGCCAAATAAAAATAATCTAGCGATTGAGTGTGCCTGACAGAGCTCCCTGGTTGTGCTGGGAATCTGTACAGCATGTCAATACTGGCAGCATGCTGCTGCTGCACCACTGTCAGAGATAAATTAAAGGTGGAAACCGTTCCGACAGTGAGGAGTCTCTGTAATATTTCACTGCTATTTCAGACAGAGAGATAGGCAGATGAACAGACACATCAACAGACAGACAGACAGTTGTGTGTCGTGTTGCATTGCGCCTGCAGATACTGAAGGATGTCGGGCTGATTAATACCCGCTTAGAAGAGGGAGGAGAGCAGTAATGGCTAGGAGATTTAATCAGCAGCTAATGAATGTTTCCGTAAACACACATACACACACACATACACACTGCAGAAGTTACCTGTCACTATTCCAGCTCTGAATCAGAAATAAGACGCTAACTTAGTCCAGCCGATGCAACGAGCAAACAGAGCGGAGGGAGTGAGAGTTATCACCAAAATGAAATGCAGATCCTCCACCCTTCCGACCACACAAGACTAACAAAATGTAATAAGGTAATAAGCCTACACGTAACACACGTACACACACCACACCTTGCACATAGCCAACATTAGCGGCATGCGCATAATGACTGTTTTCCCAAATAAACCGTAACATACACAACAGAAGGCGGCAGCGGCCAGAATAATATCAGTTGGCACGGCAGCCTTTAAAATAAAGTGCAATTAGTTTTTACAAGTGAATAGGTCCAGTTGGGTCCCTGTGCACCGAGGAGCCAAACTGCACTCTGGGTATTGACAGCCGCTCGGAATCTGAAACGTTTGGAGTAGCAGGTGTCTTTCCTGTTGGGACTGTGAAGAATATGAGCACTCCTCTGCATGCCAGTTATGAAGGATGGTAAGTTAAGGTTGCATGCCAAAATAAAAAAACGTAAGTCCTTCCCCACTGCTGAAAAATGACTTGACGTGCCTCCCCGTCTTGCACCCCCCGAACTGTCCCTAATGCCTCCTGTTTCCTTATCACCTTGCTTCTGATGAGCATTTAGCATTTTTCCGTGTCCCACTGAAGCAGCTGCTCTCGGCAGCGTAACTGGGTCGGACATGATAAAATTGGAAGCGCAGCCAGCCGCTCCAGATAACAGCAGCCTCTGCGTTTGAGAATTAGAACGGTGCATTGTATGGGAGGTGTGGTGGTGGTGGGGGTTCTCACGAAGACAACCTGCCTTTTCTTTGGATCAGATTGTCAAATAACCGTTTTCTTTGTCGTGATAAAGCATTGAAATGCAATTGAAACAGTACTCCGCTGGGTTATTGCCTCTGGTTAAAAGCTGCCTTTAAAATATGTGCGTGTATGTTCAGGTACATGTGTGTAGATATATGTCTGAATCTGCACGTGTAGGTTTGTGTGTGTCACAGAGAAGCAGAATGTTTGATTATTCTCTCTGAGTGCTCCAGTGTTATGCAATGCATGATCGCTTCTGTATCTGTCTGCTTTCTCTGTTGATGTCAGGCTCATCGTTGTGTTTAGCTTTTGCCGATTTCTAACAAAAAACAATACATGATTTTTTTGCAAACCAGTTCATCACTTTAAGGTTTTTTGCACTGATTTTATGTCTCCAAGGAACCGAGTTCCTCGTACAGCATTGACGGCTCAGAGTTTCCAGTAACAGTAAGTGAAGATGGAATTCAGGACAAATGAGCTGCTTATTAAGCGCCAGTGTTTCTCTCAGTAAGTAAAAGAATTGTATTTTTTAAATTGATTTTACACCCAGATTTGTACAGATTTTGTGAAATATAAAGATACATTCACCGATAAGCAAGTAAAAATGGAAAAATAAAGAGTTGTTGTCCCTCACCTGGGCTCTTGGACGCCATCTTCGCCGACTCCTTGGACGTTCTGAAGAGGACCGGCTCGCTGGGAGGGCTGCTGCCTCCCATGCTGATGCTCTGAACGTGAACTATGTACTCCGTGTCCTCGTCCAGATCCCACAGAGCACAGGAGCGCGTGGTGGTGTTCACTTCCTGGATGAAGCGCAGCATGCGGACATCCTTCTTCTGCAGAGGAAGCGAGGAACAGAAGGGCAGAGGTAGAGAGATCAGGGCCAGGACACTCCATGCAATGTGATACTTTATTGATCCCTGCAGGGGAAAATGCTCTTTTTCTTTGGCACCACCTCAGAGTAGAAGTCACAGGTCAGGGTTAAACTGGTGCATCAAGCCACTGTCTGATATTGTGTAAGCACAGATTACAGTGGGGTTTGATTCTACATCTTTCTGAAGTTCTTCCAACGTGCCAGGTAGAATCCAAGAGGGAACCACTGACGGCTTGTAATTGCTTTGACATGAACGGATAATATGGGCTCAAAGTAGCAATATCTGCAATCAGAATCACTCAAACTAAAGTCACAAGTTCAGCTTCAGCCGGCTCCTTCAAGGGGATATAAAAGAGTTTTCTACTTCTTAGCAAAGATTCCTTGGATCCATGCTCTATCAAATACAGATTTCTGGTGCTCTGAATTTCCTGCTGATGATCCCACCTGAGAAAATTCAACAAGCTGCCCTCTGGATAGGGGCTGATATGGTGCAAATGCAAACCAGATTCTCTTGAACAGTTGACAGTTAAAAGCTGAAATTAAGTCTCCAGGGTTTTGTCCTGCAATGTAATCTACTGAGACGAAACAGAGTGCTGCTCTGTACGTGTGCGCTCTGATTGAAATGTACGTTTCTATCCAGCTAGGACTGCTTGCTCAGGTCAATTGGTTCCTGCTAGATCAAGAGTAAATCTCTTTAGGGGCTTTTGTATTTACCCGGCAAATAACCAGGATCATTTATTGACCTTTCTAAACTGCACATAGATAAAGTGTACATTTGAAATGTATCTCAAAGTAAACTATTGGGCTGCAAAAATGTACTTATCAAAACAGTCAGGAACAGTAAAAAAAAGGTAATTATTAATTGATTTATGTCACTCCTATTATTATTCGTTGCCTTGCTCTTATTTGGGGGATACGTTTTGGAACCCAGAGTACAACTTGAGCCTTGAACTGTTTGCTTTCGCCAATACTCGTTTACTTTTTGGCGAATTGGCAGCATTCCAATTATGCCGAATTATCTATTAACAGATCCAATTTTGCAATGTACTCATGTATGTATAAACTGCTATCACTGGGTGACTTTGATACTGAAGAAAACCTACAAATGTGATAGTTCTCAGGCAAGTTCTGGAGTTATAAGGAGCATCTTTTCTGTGTCTTCTAGGCAGATTTATGGACTTTTATTCTCAGGAAGTGTAAATCACACTTAACCTGATAACATGTGCTGTCTATCATGTCTGTGTGTCCAGATTTGACTAAATGATGACTCAGAGAAGGAGAGGGATGTTTTAAGGTCATTGCATTGCAAAGTTTCTCTCACACACACTCAATTTAAAGACACGACACGCATAGAAATACCTGTTGGGTGATGGCGAATCCAATGACGGGGTCCCCCTCCAAGATCTCCCACGTGACCATGGCAGAGTTTACCTCAATCTCTCTGATGGTCACATTGAGTGGAGCTGACAGCAGGGGGTCTGACACACACACACACACACACACAAACACATGTAGCATGGCCACAGGAAACAAATTCATTGAGAGAGACAGGTCATGAATAGTCTGTTGAACACAGCTGAACACATATCTTTCCCTCTCCATCACTTTCTCTCTCCTCTTGCTCTGTCGCCCCGCCTTCCCTAAAACCTTCTCTTCTCCTCCTGCAGATTAATCTCTCTGCTTTTATTAACACCAGGCCTAATTAACAGCACACAGGTCTCTCTGCGTTTCCCTCGAACAGGCTCTCTCTCTCAGCCATCTGTTGAGAGATGTTGGAGATGTTCTACAGGTCTGTTGTGGCCAGTGCACTTTACTTCTCCGTAGTCTGCTGGGGGAGCAGCATTGGAGCCGGAGACACCAACAAGACTTAACAAACTAGTTAAGAAGGCCGCCTCCATCATTGGTTGTAAACAAGACAATACGGAACAGGTGGTGGAGAGGAGGACAGTAAAGAAATGATTATCCATATTGGATAACCCGGACCACCCTCTCCACCACCTACTGCAGGGACAGCGGAGCACTTTCTCCAACAGACTGATCCAGCTCCGCTGTCACAAGGAGCATTTTAACATCTCTCAGCTCACTGTTTTGGTTTCCGGGCCCCCAACTTCACTGTCAAAAGTGTGTGTGTGTGTCTGCGTGATCCGATGATGCTGCTCGTTCTTCCTCTCTGTTTACCCTCCAGATTACCGACAGGAATGTCTGTCACTTCTTTGCCAATTAGATCGTCACGCTGTCCCACCTGTGCAAATATTGAACATCAGGCCTCCGACTTGTTCGCAGAGTCAAATACTAGCATTACAGGTAGAATAACGCGCTCCCTGTTTCTTTGCCCAGCGCTAACACACACACACCAGAATACAGCAGAGAAAACCAGTGTTACATCGTGTTTTTGGTGTTGGCCCAAATCTCCCATTGGCTCCCAAAGGCTCTGTGTATGTTTGTTGATGCAGAGTTTTAAGTATGTGTGTGATACATTGCTATGACTCCCTGTTTATCTTCCAGCACTCACACACACACACACACACACACACACACACATACACACACAGAAACAATAGCAGAGAGGCATTCCCATCCATTCTTAAACCGTTTGCTGCCAAAGAGCGGAATCTCAAAACTCCCTCTTACAACTACATTAATCTGAAGCCTCGGGAAGCCAAATATCAAATCTCCTGAGGAAGAGATAAATCCCACATGATCTTATCGCCAAGATTTCAGCTTCTCAAAGGACTATCTGTCATCTCTCGGCTTATCATCGGGACGCAATGTAACCGAGATCTTACGCCTGAGATGAATGTTCTCATTGAATTGAAGCGGCTGCAGGTTCAAATTATGCAACACCATGAAAGATAGATGAGGTTCTATATCCACCATGCATAACATGATTATTGTATGCTGTATGTTGGGCCTTCAGTAGGAATACCTCGTTTAATCCAATACGGTTTCATAACCCTTCAGGACATTGGTGGATGTTGAAGGTTTACAGTAATCTATCGATTATTATCTTGATTAATCCGAGAAGGTGACATCATCAAATGTCTTGTTTTTGTCCAACTGGCAGTCCAAGAGCGAAATATATTCAGTTTACTATCATATGTGACAAAGAAAATGCAGCAAATGCTCACATTTATATAATTAGAGCAAGCTAATATTTAGCATTTGTTGGAGATTAAGTGTCTGACTATCAATCAATCAAGTAATTGTTTGACCTCTAACACTTCTATATGTTGTTTTTTTCAAAGAGTTTTAACATCTTTTAAAAAATATATAAATTAAGTGAATATTAGCAAGTGTTTTCAAAATGACTTATTTCTAGAAATATCTTCCAAACTAAGGAAGGGAAACTTACATAACGCGCCACATTAGTCTTGATACATGTATACAATGTACATGATCCCGCTGCACTAGAATCTACTACATGCGTCCCATCAGACAGCTCTGGTCCCAAACATCACAAACACAGCGGCCGCGCAGCTGTTTGATGGACCGGCACGTCATCCCCTGTCTACCTGTGGTAAAAAACTCACCGGCGTTAACGGAGGACACCGAGAGGAAGCCCAGCAGGAGCAGCGGCACCACTGCCGCCGCAGACGATCCCGGTTCAGCCATCCTCCTGCTTCTTCTGGCGAGGCTTCACATCCCGCTCGGCCCATTTATAACCATTCCATTTTAACGGGAAGGAGCCAGCATCCCCCGGTGCCGGAGAGAGGACTTGTTGTGCCCGCGACGATAGAGACTCACCTGAACTTGGACGCTGCAGCAGAAGCGCGCACAACAGCGGCCAGCGGAGGAGTGGGGGTACGAGGGGGGTGGGGGCGTTTCGGTACCGTGTTCCTTCGTTTCGGAGCCTCGGCGACGGCCCTCGGACCACCGGCGGACTCGGTCCAGCTGCTGGTGACGGTGCGGCGACGCGGTGCGGCGACGCGGGGCGGCGACGCGGGGAGGCGACGCGGGGAGGCTATTACTACGCGGAGAGGGGAGCGGAGCGTTATAGGCGTGCTGCAGAGAGCAATGTGCCTCCACAGCTAGTGACTCTCTCTCTCTCTCTCTCTCTCTCGCTCGCTCTCTCTCTCTCTCTCTCTGACATACACACCTGCAGTTAACCCTATTGTTGTTTTCTCTCTGAATAAATAGTTCATTAAATCTGATTGTCATATGGTTCCATGACTTTGTCCACACAGAGCACCTGAACACAAAATAATACACACACTCCATGTAAATTCTGTGGGGGTTAATTTAAAACCAATAGAGAGGTGAAGTCCCGTCCCCTTTATCCCCTCTAGAGAGATCCTGTCACATTTTTTGCGTCGGCCACTCCAACACACTTGGCACACAGGTACAGTTTCAGTTGGCTGCAATCTGCAACCTGCATCGCTAGATACCGCCAGATCTTACACACTGCACCTTTAAACATCTTATTTGCAAAGTGGAACGATTGGTGCAACACCAAAGGAAAGCCCTGCAGCAGCATATAGTCTATGTATTAAATCAATTTTCTAACTTTCATTCAGCACATTCTGTCCGACCTTGACCAACATATAAAACCAAATTCCCTTGAGTCTGGAATGTAACCAGTAAATAGGATTCCTGATGTATATATGTATGAATCATTGGCCCTACATCTGTTCCATAAAACATGAACTATCTGCTCTATAGAAAAAAGAAAAAAAAGATATACACGATATGAAAAGGAAATCAGCCCTGAGTGTGGTCTATAATACAAGGGTCATATTTAGAATAGAAGGACCTCTGGGTGCCACAACTCCACTAATTAAAATGAAGGTCCACATAGGGTCATATATGGTCAATTAAAAGGACATCGAAGCAATATACACTGTCCAGTCAATACGGAGGAAGCAGGGGTCCTACAGTACATGCACCTTATTAAAGTAAAATAGGCAGACGGTGTGGAGGACTGACGTTCATCGCCCACACATACAGGGACCCGGGGACAAGAGTTGCTCATACAGATCGATGCACATTAACAGCCTCTTATGTCTCGTTCATTTCAATGAGAAGAGGCAGAGGTGCCGCTCTCCTGCGCTCCTCTTCTTCGCTCCTCACTGTGTTCACCTGAAGGTTGTGAGAACAATTGTGGACGCCAACAGTAATGTCTCTCTTTGCTCTGCGGCTGACAGTTTTATCCCTCGACGAAGGTTCAGACGAGCAAAATCTCCTCCAGTGACCTCTGGTGCCAGCAGCTCCAGCTTTTGCAAAAAACAAGGTCGCCTTTTCACCCATTGTGGGTTCTCGTCTGTTATTTCCGTGGGCCGTGATGGCCACAGATTTATATATTGTTGCAGAACTCCATTCCGAGGTTAATGTTTGGTGCAATGATAACAATATGCAGATTTGATGCGAGAGGAATCCCTTATAAACTACTTCAGAGGTGAGGAAGATTGTTGTTTGACCTCGACTCAAACGCATGCTCACATTCATCACAAACTCAAACCATTCACAAAAAAAATACGTTATTCCCAGACTGTGTCTGTGGTTATCAGTTGGGAGTTTTAAGGAACATAATTGCAAATTGAATCTAGTCTAATCTTTGTTGAGAATATATTTTGTTGTGGCTATATTTTGGTGGTGATGTATCTCCAGGGGGTTTTTGAGTCAAAAGTCTCGGTCTGTTTTCTTTTCTACACACAGCCCACCTCTGTACACATCATATTGGCAACACAAGTTGAGGGCAACTGGCTTTAAAAAAACAAAAAAATGGTGCTTAGATCTTTATGGATTATTGATATTTGGTTAATTGCTTATCACTTTTGAAAGAAAATATCACAATATTTAAGTCTGTACATATCACAAATGTTATCTCTGTAATTTTAGGTGATCGGGTTAGAAAAAAGCGGTTTCACACAGAGAAAACAATCTTTAGTGACAATGGCTGACTCTTCAACCGCTGCTGGGGATTGTAAATGGAAAGAACTTACATTGACACTCTCAAGTAACTGGGGATGGATACCGATGGCTACCGGGGGAAATAAATGTGCTATCCTCTTCCTGTTTTGGTTGTGCAATGGTTGACGCACGTCCTTTGTGTCTGTAAATTAAGCCTCCATTTTCTCGGGTGATCGTACACAGTTGCAGACAGAATCGCATTGTGAAAGCGAGGCTTAATGGGAATCTAAACGCCGATGGTGCCATCTATAGCCATTACAGTGTGCAATTAATATTTACTTCATAATGATAAGTTAAAGCCACAACCTTTTTAGACTGTAAACTAATCAACATTAACCAGCTTGCTGGAATACATCTAAAATGATGACACTTTATTACACTTAATACTGACTTAACACTCACAAATGAGCAAACTCAATACACAGAAGAAGACCAGGAGAAAAAAACATATACAGATTTTGTATTTCAGTAATGTAGCTTGTAGCTAATTGCCACTTGTGGTAAATCACCCTACTGGTTACTTAGCTTCCTAACAAGCTATGCAACATTTGGTTGAGGTTAACTGAGCTGACTCATCTCAAAATGCAGCTTAAAGAAAATGAATTGACACGTTAACCTCAAATTGGATAAATCAGTGTATTATATTGCTTCAATTACTCAGCGTGAGTTTATAGTGACCGTTTAATGTTCTTGATGGGTTGTTTTCCGGGGGTTTTGGAGAGTTTGGAGTGTCACAGTAAACATCTGGCCTAAAGAGCTCTCTGTGCTTCGTGAGGAACTGAAGTGGAGCTGATACAAACAGGCCTTAATCCTTCTGAAGGGGAATGAGGGAGTGAGGGAGTCAGTTTTTCCTCTCCTCCAGTCCTCTCACTGCTAACCCCCAAACTGCCCCTGGAACACTTTAATTACACGGTATGTTTGGGTGTGTGTTGGGCAGAAAAATATTCAAATTATAGTAGAAATTGCACCGAAGAGTCTGAATAATCGAGCGGTGGAGACAGAAGGACCGGAGTCTCAGCTATCCAGAGAATTTAAGTCCACCAGAGCGAGTGGTGTTGGGAGAGGTGAAGAGTGTTGAGAGTGTGATACGGAGATGAGAAAACGAGTTTCAGCCCATTACCTTACGCAAGTCCCCTTGATGCCAAACTGAACCCGTTGTGCCACCTCCGCAATGTCACACATAATAACACGTGTACACGCTCACATATGCTGCCATCCCGAAAGAGTGCACCGCCAAAGAGCTGCTGACATCATTAAATCTCATCTCATTCATGGGTATTTGGCCCTTCTGTCCTTGGCGGTCCAATTCAATTTGAAGGCCAATCTCAGGGGACTAAAGCGATTTACCTTTCTCGTCTCTCCACTGTGCATTACTTCAGGTGTGCGTTGTGTCAAAAACACATTTTCATCTTTTGAATATGAAGACGCTGCAGGGTGACTGTGTGTCAACTAGTTTGTGTGAGTTTGCTGAAATTGATGGAAATGTGTTTGGAAATAGGAACATGCCAACAGGTTCTAATTCCAACTCCTACATCACATACTGATGCTTTGTCAGACCTTTTGCGATCAATTAAAAAAGCCCCGGATGACCCCGTGCACATGTTCTCATACAGCAGTTCTGCACTCGTGTCCCTGCAGTGGAAAGTGGCAGCAGCTTATTTCCTTAAGTGGTCCCGATTAAAGTGTTGGCATCAGGTAGAGGGACCGTCCTAGGAGGGATATAGGAGAGTAAAGACGGAGAGTCGGGGAGAGAGATATAGAAAGTGTGTGTGAGCAGGAGAGAGAGGGAGGTAAATGGATGCTGCTCTGACGTCAACGTTTTTTCTTAGCATCCCTCTCCTGCGACAAGGACATGTGCAGGTGCCCGGTGGAGGGAGACGATGCTGGCTCAGGTGCACAGGTGACATTTCAGTCATGTGTGTGACAGTATGAGCATGTGTGTCATGTATCGGAGAGTTAAAGGCCCTTTCATCCCCGCGCATTGGCAGATGAAACTATTACAGAGACTCTATCTCCGGTAAGATTAGACCCGATGGACTCATTTGATCAGATTAGTCCCTGAACCCCATATTGTCGTGGCGGATCATTTAGAATTACATTTTAGAGCTGTTTGCTATGTATGAGGGGTAGATGATGGCGGTGATGGCAATGCCTATTATTAAATCATCCTTCCTGATTCTTGCTCTACTGGGACATATTCTCGTGAATCAAATTATGGGGAAATTATAAACAGTCTCATTCCGAGGGAACCCCTTGGGGCCCGCCCTCGGTGCTGAAATCCCTCTTTAGCAAACACTCATCTCTCCGTCTCGTCAGTTCTTCAACCCTCCAATCCTCAGTTAAGCCCGTATTAAAGTTAACTTGGCACCGCAGGCCTGTCAAGCTTTGGATTTGGAGAGGTGTGTATGGGGCTATAGCACCAAGGCGGCAACCTCCGGGTTTGAAAAGTGAAGGCAATGTGGAAGTGCCTTAAACTTGCATTCTTTCTAACAGCCAGGAGGGGGCGGCTCCTCTAGTTGCAAAAAGAAGTCTGATTGCGATAGAAGTCTATGGGGAAATTACTCTACTCACTTCTTTTCCTAAACCTAACCAAGCCAAACCCGGTCTACTTCAAAATTACGTTCCCATACAACTAAATAGCATTACGTGTCAAGGGAAATATATTCTTCTCGATTACGTCGCAGTTTGAATCACTTTGAAACACGTTGTTATGTACATTGTAAATTGAAATCAAACCAAACAAAAAAACGCCACAAAAACAAGAAAATGCAACAAAAGTACTTGGACACTAACAGCAGTCTTCTGGGTGAAAGTCCTGTCATTTTTTCCCCCACCACCACGACCTCCTCCTCATGTGAAACTTATCTGAGGTACATCAACGGCAAACAAAATCCATGTCAAAAACATATTTCCCTGGAAATGTGACAATGCAGTTTCGTTGTATGGGAACATCATTTTTTAGGAGACAGGGCTGGTGGTGAGGAAGAGGTGTTAATGAGATGAGGGGAGAGACGAAAGGGAGGAGAGGCTTTGATGAATAACTGCGGTACTGATGCTGACAGCACGAAGTGTGTGCGTCTCTATCTCTGTCACACATGAATCCAGTATCGGTCATTGCCATTTCTGTTCTGCAAAATAACAGGCTCTAGATTCATCCCTGAGTTTGTGATGAATGGGATTCTGCCATCATCCTGACTCTCTCTCCCTCTCTCTCTCTCTATATATATATATATATCTTTCTCTCCTAAGACTTGGACTCCAGCACTAGCTGACAATGAAACACACAATGAGAACCTGATTTTCTAATGTGTTCCCCACATAGGCCGGTTTTCCAATCTATAAGGCGCCACTGATTCGCCTGAGAAACACACGCATACACACACACACACACACACGCTTTAACATCACTGCCAGTGTGCTCTCATTAGGGGGGAATGGGGACACATTTACCATCTCTGCTGGAGTGGAGCAAATATACCTCACTTTACTGTTATACCTTTTACCATTGAGCCTTAATATCAAGAAACCTCCATACAACATTATCACCATTATCAACATCTCTACTCCATTCTTTCTTCTACACACACAGTTTAATGACCCGGCTGTTCACTGAGCGTTCCCTTCATTAGCACTGCAGTAACAGTGCAGCCAGTGGGAAAACTGATATGGATGACTAATACATCCTATTAAGGTGCTTTTAGTGGGATTTTTTGAGTACAAACCATTACCATTATATCACCAGGGGGTTGTGTGTTGTTGCCAGTAACTCAGCGATTACAAACAAAACTCACTTTTTAAAACAGTAAAAAGTCACCTCTCTTCTTCTGGTGAAGAGTTTCACTTGAAAGCCAACATGCCTAAATGGAAGGAAATCACTATTCACTCGTTCACTAGTTACATGAAAAGGAGCATTGCGGCAAAGACAAAGTAAACACACTGGCCACTGCATCTGTTTACATTCTGCTCAGAATACAAATAAAGAAGATGTCTGATGTCAAATTGGGAACACATATCTTAGTTTTCTTTGTTCTGCGCTGGTGTTGACAGTCTGTGGTTCCTTGCTCATGGAAAAAGAAAATAAATTGTGGATGAAAAATAAGCAAAAAAGGATCAAAATAAGTGAAATCACCGATTCCCACGACGAAACATCTGTTCACAGCAGCTCTCTGCCGCGACGGCCTCCACTGTGGATTTAAAACATTGACAGTTGAATCAGTGTGTTATGCTCTATCAGGTGAATGAACACAAGACAATCAACGGAAGCCCAGAGATGCCCTGTAGCTGACTGCTGGTGTGACAAGGCCCAAAGACTCGAAAATGAGGAGCAGAATATTGATTTTACTTCTCCTGGTTGCCATTAGGGATCAATAGAATCAGAGATATAGTGCCCCTTATATTGTTGGTATGGTTGTGTAGTAAACATATTACCAGTGGTGAAATAGAACCAAGAACACACTCGTAAAATCATAAATACAGGTGCTCAGGAACACTACAACTATCGTCCACAATGAAATCATATATCTGTAAATATGTGTGTGATTGTGATTGATGAGAGAGGAGGAAAACGTCAGTGCCTGGCTGTGAGTAGAAGTGAGTGAATGCATGTATAAGCTCAGCCGGACCAGCTCCAGAGGAAAACACCTGGAGGCATCTCCACCACCCAGATGCAGCAAAGCCAACCCTGCACAGCCAAATCTCTCTTTTTTTAAAAAAACATTTCATAGAAGATCAAAACAGACGACCAACAGTGTAACCCCAGTTCAAGCTGTGCTGCGCAGACTGTACACTGATGGAGGATGTAATAATCCTCTTCTTTCTGCTCTGCACACAGCCTCTATATTTGGCAGCAAGGCATCAAAAAGGTGCAGCTCTGGGACTCCAGCTGGAGCCATTACTTATTCACAACAATGGCTTTGTGAGCAGTGGGAGGGCTGAGCATGTGTGTGTGTGTGTGTGTGTGTGTGTGTGTGTGTGTGTGTGTGTGTGTGTGTGTGTGTGTGTCATTAAACCACTGCTGTCCCAAGTCTCCTTCCTCTGCCACATTCTCTCTTTGTTTGTTTCTCTGTACCTCTAAACTCTCAGTTAGTTTTGTCTAAAGCAGGATTTTATTGTCAAAGCAGAGGGAAAAGAAAGACTCATTGTTTCATAACTGTAGTTCAATCTTTTTGCCAACAGAGGGCGAGGTAGGGAAAACACTGATGGCCTGCATGACGACAGGCCTTTGTGTTGATTTGTCCTTCCCTGATGGATAAGGGGGGTAACACTATCAGAAAACAGAAAAAAAAGAAATAAACTTGTTCCAAAATGACACTTAACTTATATCTGTGAACTTGTATCTGTAATGGGCAAAGACAAATGTATAGTCCACAAATAGTGACTTTATGTATTTTTATTCCAGCGGGGAAAGAAGTACTTGGATCCTTTACTTGAGTGGCAGATCGTGAAAATAAATCTGTTGGTTTTGTGTACAGGGACACAAATTGTCCATGTTTTTCATGTCGCTCAGTAAGAAAACAATTCCGATGGAGAGTCAATTAGGATCCTTTTTCATGGTGGACACAGAAATAAAACGCATCCACGTGACTCTGTGATCATCATAGCTAGTGAAGTGGTTTTAAATATTGAGAGAGACCACTTATGGTGAGCGGATGGAGAGGTGGACGGGTCAAACCAACACAATACTGTCAACCACGAGACCGGTGTTCAAATGCGTGTGTCCCTAAGTGTTGTAAAACTGTTTCCCGTAGTGAAGAACAAGTGCAATATTTCCCCCTGAAATGTACTGCCGGAAAAGTATAAAGCAGTATAAACTGGAAATACTCAGGTACCTCAAAATTGGACTTAAATAGAGTAACTGAGTGCATTTACTTACTACCTGCGCAACAGCAAAGACCAGTTGCTGGAAAACTGATGACTTCCTAATTCCTCAAAAGCACTGAATTAATCCTTCGGTAAATCGCAGCCTCTTTAGTCACGCTGTGGAATTAAACTGACACTTTAACAAGGGCAAACACTATGAGTGCTATGACTGAAATGCAAATGTGTATCTTTGATAACAAACTACAGTGAAAATACTAAGAAGAAAATAAAAGTCATGATATAAGTCAAGCATTAATTAACAAGCTCTCCTTTTAGAAATAAACCTGCTCTGGCGCTTAGATTCAGAAGATCTTTGGTTTTTTTTACGTCAAAGAGCCAGTGAGTGAAAAGTGACACAGAGGCAGACTGCACGCCACATACGCTCCATCAAAAGGAGGTCACAGCTTGACTTTTACAAAATGATGACAGAGTAGCTTTCGAAGTGTCGAGGCTGAGCGGAAGGACATCTCCAAACGGCACTCAATCATACATGATTGTGTGGAACGCAGTGAGATGAGGCTTAATTGTAATGCAGCCAATGCCGAAGAGAGCTGAACTTTATCTTTGTGCATGTGTGACAAAGACGTAGGTGGTATATAAGGCGTAATCAGTGTTCATTTTAATTTTCAATATCCCTTTAAAAGGTGGCAAGCAATTTCATCATTTTATTTCACTAATTTCATACTTACCACTTACTTTGATGTAATCAAACCCCTAATCAAGGCCTATACTCTATTATATGTGCTCATCCCTGGTTACTGAGCTGATTTCTCTGTCTGACACTAATGGCTGCCAACCAACTTTTTGGCAAAGTACACTTTCCGATGTGCACGTTATTAACTCAACAACTCGCTAATGAGCATGTGTGCTGAGCCACTATTCAATTAGAGTCATAATTGGCCACAACAGTAATGACTGAAAGTGACAATAGCAAATCTGAATGACAATTAAACACGGACATTAAACATACATTATGAAGCACAAATGAAAAAGAGGGAGGAGGTTGGAGAGCGGCTTCTAATGGTGATTGAGCTGGTGTCAACTTAAATCCATTACTAGTCCCATTAAAGGCCTTCGATTGAATTGCTTTAACTGGAGGAGGGAGAAAATGGCAGCATAAACCAAACGTTTCACCCTGCACAATATGGGAGTAGTCTCATTGTAGAAAAAGCACTGGGGTTTTATACCTGCTTTCAAACACTCGTAAAAACACATTGCTTCAAGAAACAGTAAACAAAAGGAGGCTTCGTAAAGCAACACACACACACACACACACACACACACAAACTTGTTTTTGTCACTTAGGAGGACATTGCATTCACTCAAGACTTACACTAACCTTAACCAAACCAGTCTTTTGTCCCCAAATGGAAGGTAAATATGTGACTGTGTGAATATATTTTGGTACCTGCAACATGATCAATAAAAGTATGCACACACACACATACACTTGTACTTGTACATCTACACTTGTGAGGACCATAGTGTCCATAATCACTTCCTAGGGCCCCAGCCCTGACATTAAAGAGTGACTAAATGTAAAGAGTAACTTAACAACTAAATACATTTTTTCAGTTGAGTTTATGACACTATCTATTGATCATGGTCCCGTTCATTCTGTAGTGTTCATTGCAACAGTATAGCTATTACATTAATTTCCTGGAGACTTACCCTTACCCTAAACATAACCGCTACCAGCCTAATCCTGACCCTGACCTTAACCTAAACCTACTCTTACCCTTAATTCAAACCAAGTCTTCACGATAACATTGAATGATTTACATTATGGGGAGGTGCCATGTCCCCATTTTGTCCACCCTAAAAAATGCTGGTCTCCACAATGTGACTGTGTAATCAGATCCCAACAAGACAGGTAAAACAAATCCACACACACACACACACACACACACACACACACACACAGTTAGCAGAGGCTTCACCCATGTTATTGCCTTCTCTGTTTCCAGTTCATCCTCCTATTGAACGTACAACCGACGGGGGTGCAACCTGTGATTTAGTAGCAGTGTAAACTAGAAAGCCGAGGCCCGGCGGCTCTTCTTTATCAGCGGTGCTCCATCTTGCCGCGGGGGACACGAGAACTCATTTAGGGTGTTGCCAGAGATGGTCTTTACGCCAGCCGATAGCACGGTTGAATTACGATCTCACTGCTACTCTTTTATTTCTCTCCGTTAGTCTGCCTGTGTGTATGTGTGGAGACAAGCACTGGGAATTTTGGATGCTCCATGACTGAGGTGGCACCTGCAAACACATGCAGTTCTGCATTATTGTAAAACACACACACACACACACACACACACACACACACACACACACACACACACACACACACACACAGTGCTGGTAATGAGAAACATAAGCTGTCCCCAAGAGTTTTGGGGAGTTTAACACAAGAAATGATAATTACCATGGAATCCAATTTTGACACAATGAGATTATTGCTGGTGTGCGCACATGTTTCATTGTGTGTCTCTGTGTGTGACGCCTCATAGTGTGCACCAGATAGCTCCGGGGCCACATGGAGACTGGTGACACATAATCAGGATGTGGGGGGTGTTTTTGAGGAAAGGGTGGATGAGGTCTGTTAGCATGTCAGTTCCAAAGTTACAGTAGATAGACTCTCCTTCTCTTCCCAGGTCGTTACCATGCTGGCTCACCTGGACTGATGAGGGCAAGCCTGGCCAGCTCAAGTCACTCAGCTCCCACATGGGTCTTTTGGTTTGTTAGTTTTGTGTTGTCTTTTCTTTTTCGCATGCAACACCTTAACACCTTATTTTTTTCAGTCACCTCGGCACTTACAGCTGAATTGGTCATTATTGGTCACCTCATTATTCAGCGTATCCTCCTTGTTACTTTAATTTTAGTAAGTTTAAGTTAATGTGAACCAATAAAGCTCAAGCAAGCTCCGGAAAACTTGGTGTATGGTTGTTCTTTCTTGGAAGTGATATGTTTTAAGTTTTCAGTTTGTTTGTAATACATAGCAGAAGCATTGGTATTCACATAAAGCTACTCAGAGACACGTCACAGTATTTTACACAGTTTGATTGTCAGGTGATCTCTAAGGAGGGCCCACCTGCTCCCTGTCTACTTTCGTGAGGCCTCCACTAATTACAAACAGCCGGATTTGTTGTGCATGCAGAAACCTCTTTACAATGTCAGAGAGGACATTCATGCTCTAGAGGGTATCATCCTAATTCTGCTCTGCATGCATTATTTGGTGTTTTTTGATGGATGCAGAGAATGGATTGGCAAACTTCTGCCTGCAGAGTCTCAATTTGATGTTTGTTCCATTATGTAAAATATTAGGTGACGAGTGGAGCCCAGACCTCGAAACCAACCATAAAGTGATATAGGTTCTATAACAGCGTACAATATTTCACACCAGATTGTAATAGGAATATGTGTGTGTTGTCTTTTAATACAAGTTGAAAGACTTTTTTAAATGTTCCATATTTAATATAGGCCTTTGTGACAAAAGGTAAAACACAAAACACAATTAATTACATTTTTATTAGATTTTTAACTGTGATGCTGCTCATTAACATAATCACATATTTCAAAGCCAGAAAAAAACTGCTAAACATTAAGCATACAAGTTTATACATTTCAAAGGACTCAGCAAGCTCTCATAAAACATGACATAAACAAAAACATGTTTATATATTTCAAACTCATTTCAAACCTCACTGCTCTGAACTCAAACGCAGAGTTCAGTTTTTAACAGAAAACCTGAAAAAATAAATCCTGTGAAATTCACTTTTTCAGTGATAAAAAGAAATAATAAAACAGTTATTTGCAATGGTCTGCAAGTGATGCAACACCACAGTCAAATTATACACGATGTACTGTAGATACACAGTGTGCAACCAAACACATTAACACACAAAACCTATTGTACCACTAATGGTGTAGAACATATGTAGTAAAACTCAAACTGAAATACGAACTGAAACATTGCGTTGCAGTTATGCACAATGACCACTCAGCCGCCCGACCCTAGAAAAAGACAGACAAAGTAAGTCATACATGTGGTTTAAAGTAATAGTTTGACATTTTGGGAAAAACAATTATTGTCTTTTCTTGTCGAGAGTTAGATAAAAAGATCAATATTGCTCTTTCCAAAAGTAACAAAATCTGCATTGCAGCATCTCATTAATTATCATGTCTTGTTTGTGTAATTGGCCAGGCATATGCTAGCTGTTTCCCAATTATGAGTGCTATTGATCTTCTCATCTAACTTTCAGCAAGAGAGTGAAAAATTGTATTTTACAAAATATCCAACTAATGCTTTAGATATTGAATCAAAGCAATGAACCCATGAGAATACCTCCCCTATTTAGTAAAATACAAAAAGTACCTTCATCCTTCTTCTTCTTTTGCTCTTTGTGAAAAGCCTGCCCATCCGTCTGGGTCCAGCGGAGTTTAAAGTCTGATAACCCATGTTTCTCCAGTTTAGCATGCAGCTGTAGAGAAATAAAAGTAAAAACTATGTTTAACTGATATTTGTTTCTGTTGAAAAACAGGTAAGACACTGTGGGGGAGCCAGTGTCTTTTTTAAAACATTTTCCAAAACCAGAAACAAAAGAGGAAAGTTGTAAGGAATCAATTTAACCGTGTGTTTATTTGCTCTGATGGAAGTGGAAAATGTTAGCATGGCCGGCTAACAGTAGTAACCAAGCTTACTTCCAAACCAATGAGAATACCATCAGCTTACTATGTTATTTTGTGGAGTTACAGGTTACTTTAAAAAAAGCCCTGTTTAGGACTAGCACATCCACTGTGTGGGAGCCAGTCCTGGATGCTCCTCTAGGAGAGTTAAGCTAATTTTTGCATCTCTTACTGTACCTGCTCTAACATCTGCTGCTGAAGGGCGGGATCAGTCAGGTCGGCCTCAGACTGGAACCTTAACTTGAACGTTTGTTGCTTATGTGAATAAACATTTTGACAGATGAAATAGTTAGTCATGCTACAGCCAACATCCCACCACGTTCCTGTGGTTGTGTTGACCGCGGCACAGTATTTCATCAGCTGCCCATGTGTGTTAGGCTGGTTCTCGTTCCAGTTAGTGAAGGTGGTGGGGGTCTGGTCGGACCAGTAAGCCCAGGTATTTCTGTGGAGACCGATCAAGCTGTTCGTTGTCAGCAGTGTGGAGATGTTTTTAGACTCAGACAGGTTCCTCACACTGGCGAGGTCTGTGTACTTGGACCTACAGTACGTCCTAGCATCGTGCCAATTCATCTTGGTGGTCACTAAAATGTAATGGGAAGGACCTTTTTCTGAAAGAAAAAAGAAGAAATGAAGGACAATAGGTTGGACTGTGGGTTGGCATTTTGCCATTAAAGTAAAGAAAGGTAAATTTACAGTTGAGTCACCTTTCAAGTCTCTGCAGTATTTTCTGACTAAAAATATATATTATTTTTGTATATATATATATGTATATATATTATTGTAAAACACACATTTTATTGATATTTTTGTATTGACTTAGACACATTTCAATAATGAAAATCCAAAACTCAACACAAAGATGAAATATAGACGCTGTTTGTAATTTGAGTTAATCATTTTCAATACAAGCTGGCAGGAGAGAGAAGTGAGGAGTGACAGAGAAAGGGACAGGCAGTGAACACAGAGGGTGAGAGAGAGAACAGTAGTGTGTTTTTACTTTTACATTTTAATTAAACATTCTCAAAATACATTTTCAGATGTTTTATGATCAATTTAGCCTCTTCTGTATTTTCAGATTGTAGTGTTGATCATTCAATGCAACATGTACATTTATTTTACATTTTATTGTTAGCCAATTTCGGCACTCCAAACACCTTAAAATGCACCTTTTGTTTTGCTGGGGAGGGGCATGCCCCTGAATACCCCTAGTGAACTCAGTTTTTGGATATGAGTATTTCCAAAACTTGAACATTAATGTTTTCAAAAGTCATATAAATATAAAAATGCTACATTGTAGATATTGTCAGTTGTTAGTGATTGATAGTTATTGTAGCATCTGTTTTTAGTGTTGCAATGTTGTCAGCACTTTGATGTTATTAATCTTAGTATTTTACTGACTAAGATTACATGAGCTGGAAACTGGTGAGAATATGTCTAACTGAATGCAAGCTTTTAATCTAACTGTTCTCTTTGCGTGGGTCCCTGAAGAATATTGTCTCTTCATTGTGTTACAACTGTTAGAAAGCAACTTGCAGCTGAAGTCAGTAAACATCTTTCTTACCATAATAGCAGACAGCTGGACGTGTATTCCGACACATGATGTCATTCCAAAGCCCATTTGATTGCATCACAGTGCAGGTCTCGTTGTAGTGCTTATTGTTAGGCTCACCTGTTCTCCAGTTACTATACTCATTATTGAAGTCTGCATTTCCCAGTGCCCACTTCCATCCCTCCATGTTATCATGAAGCCCTATCCACGCGTAGTTTCCAACGCCCTGCAATACACTGAGCAGCCTGTCGTTGTCGCTTTGATTTTCTACGGCGGCAAGGTCAGTGAACTTCTCTCTGCAGTAACTCTGAGCGTCGGTCCAGGTCTTCAACATCTTTACATAGTGGTACTCTCTGATGACGCTTGTAGACCGAGCAGACAGCACTGATGGATAAAGGACTGTTTTTAATTTACACTCATTTATTCTTTAACCATGCAACAAAAAAACTCCATTGTTAATGTATAAAACTATCACTTTTATATGGAGACCGTCAGAAAAAGAATGTGATTCAATTCTGTAAAAATGTTGATACAACCGTTTGAGCTGATGTTACATTGGCATGCATTATACTGTAACGTGTTCATGTTACTTCATTAACCCACTCTAAATACGTGTGACTGACTCCTTCACACACAACTTTCTCACAGTCATTTGTCTGACCTGAGAGAGTGAGCACCAACAGCAGTGTCTTCTTCATCCTGGAAATAGAAACATGTTAACTTTGTGCAGTTGTTTTTTTCACAGGATATGAGATAGAAAATAGTTTTTTCCTAAAAGTAAAAAATGCCTGAGATTCCTTCAAATGTACATAAACAAAGCCAAAATTAGGCAATTTTTAAACAACTGTGTTAATTCCTAATGTATGGCGTCATGGTACTCTTTTTATTTGTTGTGCTTTTAAATCCCTAATAAAAATCAAATCCATTTAAATGGGATTAATGATGAGGGACATTTTGGAAATGCAAGTTTTAAATCTAGGAATTATAGCTGAATTATTGTCATATAAAGTGAAATTGAATGTACTCAAACTCTACAACTAAATCGCCAATACATATGACATGTTAATGAGAATTATTGTATAGTGAGGTAAGCCTATCAAACTCAAAGAAGAAGATAGAAAACATCAAAGAAAGGAAGAAGATCATCAGGCCTACCTCAGAAAGTTCCAGCTCTTGTTTCTCCACTCTGTTTCAACACATCTCAAACCTTTAGTTAGTATTCACTTACTTTATTCACTTTCTCTCCTCCGTCTCCAAGGTAATATGCAAAGTTATGTCATTGATTTGATTCTGACTTTGGACTACAGGATGTAGAAACATACAAATCAAGGTGGAGAAATTGAGCGTATGACCTTAAACTCGGTCATGAAGAACTTAACGAGCCAACAGGCATGAAAGCAACTGGTATTAGTATAAAGAGTAGTTAACCCAGATGATAACGTCATTTTAGAGAATGTCTATCAAACCAGCACCTGCATATCTTGATGAACTGGAGAGGCTGGAGTCTATCCCAGCATGCACTGGTGGAGGAACACAGACAGATACCCATACAATTCATTACAGAGCTTTTTGTTGATTGAGGAGTTCATACATTTGCTTTAATAATTGATAGAAACCTTCATTATGAACATTAACATTCATGTAAAAGTAGCAATATCAGTGAAAGCTCTGCTTTCAAAACTGTATTTGAGGAAAAGTAACTATGAAGAGTAAAATGTACTAAAAGTCAAGAACATGTATCAAAATATGTCATTTTTAAAATATAAATGTTTCTCAAAATACCATCTGTTTAAGCCTTTGGTACCATAGTTTAACATTTCCCATCTGGCAAAGTTGACTGGGAAGTATATTTGGTTGCTATCAGTGGTTTAGGAAATACTAAAGTAAGTATGTAAAACCCAAACTCTCCATCTCACTTGTCATTTATTAGCAGAGCTTGAACTCTAATTTCCATGCACTATCAGGTGGTGAAATGAAGCATACGACCTACTGCTCCAGGGTCATTCACATCATTAAAAAGGACATATTATACAAATGTTCAGGTTCATATTTTACATTTTGTTGTTCTACTAGAACACACTTGCATGCTGTAATATTTAAAAAACACTTTATTCTTCTCATACTGTCTTCCAGTCTGCTTTGATTGGTCACTATTTGCAGGGCTTTCTGTCAAACAACCGTTGTCTAAACAGCTTTACTGGTGGCAGCCGGGCCTCAGTGTGTCTCTACACTGAGGGTTAGAAGCACTTTTACTGTGAATAATAACATAATTAAAAGTTTATTGATCAAAAACTAAACACAGGATAAGTTCCAGCAGGAATCTGATCAAACTCGGAGAGAAATGACCAACATCTGCAGACAAGATTACAGCTTTTGCTCTGTTTAATAATCCTATATATAGCTCTCTGTCATGTTAGCTTAGTATTTATGTTTTGCATAAACTCAGTGAACCGTAGACATACTTTCTGTTTTACATGATGATTTATTCAATGACACTATTAAAAAAACTAGCAAAAGAGCTCATCAGTTGTGACTTAAACAATGATTAAAAGCTAAAGTAGGAATTCTTTAAATTTAACGTCACACATGTTGCTATTAAAAGAAGTAAGGAACTAAAGAAACTGACTTGGTGCACAAACACCTTTTATTAACAAAATAAAATATTACTTTGGAAGAAGAACTCGAATTGAAGGACATTCAGCTACAACTAGATCAGATGTATTTAGACGAGACATAAGAAGTGTTCATTAGATCAAGAGCTGAGTGGCTAGAGCAGGGGTCGCCAATAGGCGGACCGCGGTCCGGATCCGGATCCAGACGCTGTCCTATCCGGACCCGGACGTATAATTGATGGATAATTGAGAATTGTACATTTTGGCGGAGCGCTTCTGTTTTAACCTGCGCAGCTTTTCTGGCCTTTACGGCATTCATTCAGCAGTTCAGGAAACACACCGACCAATTACATACATTGTAAATAATCTCACGTGACGCTACTTAAATTTACACTAAATATATGAGATTACATATATATCGATATCTGAGATCAAAACACTCTTAGCTCAATATAAGGAAAGAAATCATCAAAGAGAATGAAACTTAAATGAGGATAAATCATATTAATAAAAAGTCAATTACATCTTAAGATAGCACTTCCTATGTGGCTATAGATTACTGCACTGTTGTTGTTTTTGCACAGTACCTTTTGAAAATATGCCTGGAAGTCTGGAATGTGTCTGGGGACACTAGTTGTTGCACTATGACCATTAATTGCACTTTATTATGTTGTGCTATGCTCTATTGCACATGTTTTGTATGTCTAATGACATTTTGCTATTTTCCAAAATTTGAATAAAGAAGTTCATGTTTCAAGTTCAAGTACATGGAATCTTAGTAACTGGTTCCACACGTAAAGGGTTCCACAGGGTCCACACGTAACGGGTTCCAAGCGTAACGGGTTCCATGCGTAACGGGTTCCACACGTAACGGGTACTGCGCGTAATGGGTTCCATGCGTAACGGGTTCCATGCGTAACGGGTTCCATGCGTAACGGGTTCCATGCGTAACGGATTCCATGCGTAACGGGTTCCACGCGCAACGGGTTCCACGCGTAACGGATTCCACGCGTAACGGGTTCCACGCGTAACGGATTCCACGCGTAACGGATTCCATGCGTAACAGATTCCACGGGTTCCGTGCGTAATGGGTTCCGTGCGTAACGGGTTCCGTGCGTAACGGATTCCACGCGTAACGGGTTCCATATGTAACGCATTCCACGCGTAACGGATTCCACGCGTAACGGATTCCGCACGTAACAGATTCCGCGCGTAACGGGTTCCGCGCGTAACGGATTCCATGCGTAACGGATTCCACGGGTTCCGTGCGTAACGGGTTCCGTGCGTAACGGGTTCCGTGCGTAACGGGTTCCGTTCGTAACGGGTTCCGTGCGTAACGGGTTCCGTGCGTAACGGGTTCCATGCGTAACGGATTCCACGCGTAACGGGTTCCGTGCGTAACGCGTTCCATGCGTAACGGATTCCACGCGTAACGGGCTCCACGCGTAACGGGTTCCGCGCGTAACGCGTTCCATGTGTAACGGGTTCCATGCGTAACGGATTCCATGCGTAACGGGTTCCATGCGTAACGGGTTCCATATGTAACGCATTCCACGCGTAACGGATTCCACGCGTAACGGATTCCGCACGTAACGGATTCCACGCGTAACGGGTTCCACGCGTAACGGATTCCACGCGTAACGGATTCCATGCGTAACAGATTCCACGGGTTCCGTGCATAATGGGTTCCGTGCGTAACGGGTTCCGTGCGTAACGGATTCCACGCGTAACGGGTTCCATATGTAACGCGTTCCACGCGTAACGGATTCCATGTGTAACGGATTCCATGCGTTACGGGTTCCATGCGTAACGGATTCCATGCGTAACGGGTTCCATGCGTAACGGGTTCCATGCGTAACGGGTTCCATGCGTAACGGATTCCACGCGTAACGGGTTCCACGCGTAACGCGTTCCACGCGTAACGGATTACGCGCGTAACGGGCTCCACGCGTAACGGGTTCCGCGCGTAACGCGTTCCATGCGTAACGGATTCCACGCGTAACTGATTCCACGCGTAACGGGTTCCATATGTAACGCGTTCCACGCGTAACGGATTCCATGCGTAACGAGTTCCATGCGTAACGGATTCCACGGGTTCCGTGCGTAACGGGTTCCACAGGTAACGGGTTCCCTTTGACCTCTTCTGTTTAACCATTCAATTCAGGATTTAAGTGTGACAATTAAATCAATGAGGTAGATAAATTAGGCTTAATGTTCAATAAGAATAAACCAAACTTCTTTATTTTTTCAATTTTCATTATTTATTGCCTCGTGATAAACACATGCTCACTCTTCCATGTAGGTATGTTGAGTTCTTAAATGACACAAATATAACAAGTAAATACATGATGTATACAACTAATGTAACTTAACCATAAACATAAAATATCAGATGAAATAATCAACATTAAATTAATCTGTATCAATAACCTAGATAATTAACAAAGGCACAGGTAAATATGTATAATTCTATGGTTTAAATACACTTATACTGCCACCTACAGTGGTAGAAAGGTGAACACTTACTTTGCGTGTCCTAAAATATGATAAAATAATCCTTTATTAGTCCTGCAGTGGGGAAATTTACAGGCTACACTCTGCGTTCACTAAATCAACAGCACAATACAGTGGACAAACAAATAGCAGTGCCAACAACAATACAGTTCGTAATATAGTTTAATCAAAGTCATTTCTGTGAACACAAAAATTACTTTGATTAAACTATATTACGAACTGTATTGCATCAAACAATTCCACCGATTAATTGAGAAGTTGATTATTGCTGTGTACATTGATAAAGGCAAGGACGATAACAACAACAACATTGGGGGGAAATTGCACCAGTGCCCGGTGTGCAGGGAGCTGTTCCCGACTCGCTATCAACTTCTGAAACATCAGAAACTGACTCAGCACAAACTAAAAACTATTTTAAAGTGGTTTTAATAATAAATTGTTGGATACATATCTTCTATATACATATTATTGTGTTTGTGTCTATAGTTGGGACTCCTAAAATCTAGACCTCTGTCATGTAATGTGATAAAAATGTTGATATGTACTACTTGGGGGGGGGGGGGGGTCTGGAAAAGTAGTACTCTTTGTACTACTGTGAAAATGTTGATAACTTTGGATGACCCCTAACACACTTCAGGGGAAACAAAAAGAAGAGTTATGTGAAGAAAAAAAAAGCAAATACCTGTCAGCAGCCTCAGCCACAAGGCTCATCTTTCTAAAATCAAGCACTTTCTTTTAAGATAAGTTTTTTAAAAGTTCTTTTTTGTGTATTTTATTTTTAGATGGAGCCATTATTTTACTTGAAATGAGAGAAGAACATTTATTTATGTATTTCTATGTATTATTTATAATCTATTTGAAAATTGAGAATAATAATTGTTAAAATATAATTGATGTGTACTTTCTTTATTTGATTTGACAGTTGTTGACTACACAGATACGTTACTACTACGAGACTTCTTGAATATACATATATATATATATATGGCACTAAGTGGCGCGAGTTAGATATTATTGTAATGTTCCGGACCTTTGCCCAGGAGATTTTCTCAATCTGGACCTTTTGGAATTTTAATTGAAGACCCCTGGGCTAGAGGAAGGGGAAAAGAACACACGTCTTTTTTAAAGGAAATTATTAACTGTCCTTAATGTTGACGGTGCTTCCTCCAAAGATACAAAGTTAATCTCCAATTTTGTCACAGCAATTTATGAAAACTATATCAATCCAAATGTAATGCAAACAATTTAAGTTATCTGGAAAAAACGTCTCCCTATATCCCCTCAATTGATGAAGAACTTAAATCTATGTGTGACTCTGACTAGACAGCTAATCAAATCAAAGAGGCATTATTTTAAATGAAGAAGACTAATCCCGGCTAATAATGTTCTTTCTTTAGAATTGTAAATGCACCATGAGAATTTATTCAACATCCATTAATGTTAATCCATTAAGATTGAATAAATCGGGGAGAGATGGCAACTATGATCAAACAAATCATAATATGTATTATCCCCAAACCCAATAAAGTCCCTTTATTAATAGAACAATGGTATAACTCTTTTAACAATATATTATATAAGTTTGGCCTTAATATATTAAAACTGATTAAAGAAAGGGCTGAATCCCATTATTATTTATAACAGGATTTATGAAACATCTACATATTAGTTGTAAAACAAGGATCATTTTAGATTTGTTGGATTATACAGATGCAGTTTAAGTCTAAGACTCGTATTTAGTTTCTTTTAAAAGGCCTTTGACACAATCAAACAAACATTTATTTTACAGTCCTTGAAAACATTTGGCTTTGGCAATAACTTTGTTAACACTGTCAGTATGTTTCACAAAGATATTAACTGCTCGCTTATAATTAATGTAAGTACATCAAAAGATTCCAGGTCAGTGTTTTTTCATGTTCTCTATTTATTTAAGAACTTACAAAAGGTATAAACACAAAACACATTGTAAAAAATTACTTTTTTACAAGAATTTCAACAGATTATTAACTGTGATGCCGCTCATTTACAGAATCACACATTTCAAAAGACACAGCAAGTGCTCATGAAACATATATGGGAATAGTTTATTAGGAGTATTAGGAATACAAATTAAATACAACAAAAAACAAACATGTTTATATTTTTCAAACTAATTTCAAACCTCCCTACATGCTCTGAAGTCACAAGCAGAAATCTTCTTCTTTTTAACAGCAAACATTTAAATAAAGTTCTATTTGCAACGGACTGCAAGTGATGCAACAAACAGATAAATGATATATGAGGTTCTGTAGATACACAGCATGCAACCAAACATATAAATCCACAAAAGCCATTTTTATCACTGATGGTGTAGAAAATATTTAGTGAAACTGAAATAGGAACTGAGAGATTGTGTTGCAGTTAAAACCACGATGTCCGCTGCACAACGAGCACTGAGCCGCACGACCCTAAAAAAAGGCAAAAAATACAAGTCATACATGTGGTTTAAAGGATAAATTGGAAATTTTGGGAAAAACATCTATTGTCTTTCATGTGAAAAGTTAGATAGGAAGATCAATATCACATGTATTTGTACAGCTATCATACGCTTAGCTTAGCACAAAGACTGGAACCAGAGGTAAACAGCTGGGCTGGTTCTTTCCAGAAATCTGTCTTGCTGCACCTTTAAAACTCACGATCATATCATGTTTGTGCAACTTGCCAGGTATATGCTAGCTGTGTCCCCCTATATTAAGTCTCTGTGCTAAGCTAAGCACCTGCTGCTAATATTAACTGAACAGATATGACAGTGTTATTGATCTTCTCATCTGACTTTCAGCATTGAAACAAATTTGCTTATTTACCAAAATGTCCAACAAATGCTTCAGATATGCAATTAAAGGAACCAACCCACAAAATAATGATCTCCCCTATTTAGTAAAATACAAAAAGTACCTTCATCCTTCTTCTTCTTTTGCTCTTTGTGAAAAGCCTGCCCATCCGTCTGGGTCCAGCGGAGTTTAAAGTCTGATAACCCATGTTTCTCCAGTTTAGCATGCAGCTGTAGAGAAATAGATGAAGAGAAATCTGTGAATATCACATCATTACCTTATGACCTTTAATACACATCTCCCTTTGCTCTCCATCCACTAATGAACATACATATGTTACTCAGAGATTTTTTACTTTCTTGAAATTTTTAAATTGTATTTTCTTTTGTGTACATTTAAAATCTTTGTATAAAAAAGCACAGGCAGCAAAGTTGTAAGAAAACCCTGAAACGGTGTGTTTATTTTCTCTGATGGAAGCTGCAAATGTTAACATGGCCTGCTGCCAGTAGTAACCTAGTTTACACCCAAACCAAGGAGAGTACCATCAGTTTACTGAGTTCATTTGTGGGGTCACAGGTTACTTTAGAAAAAGCCCCATTCAGGACTAGCACCACCTCTGTTATGGAGCCGGTCCAGGATGCTCCTTCATGAGAGTTTAGCAAACGTTCCTGAGGAAGTTGACACTGCAAAAAAGATTGTTACCAGGGGTAGCGTTAGGTTAAGCAGCTTCAAGATTACTGTACCTGCTCTAACATCTGCTGCTGAAGGGCGGGATCAGTCAGGTCGGCCTCAGACTGGAACCTTAACTTGAACGTTTGTTGCTCACTTGAATAAACATTTTGACAGATGAAATAGTTAGTCATGTCACAGCCAACATCCCACCACGTTCCTGTGGTTGCGTTGACTGCGACACAGGATTTCACCGTCTTCCCTTTTTTGTTAGGCTGGTTCTCGTTCCAGTTAGTGAAGGTGGTGGGGGTCTGGTCGGACCAGTAAGCCCAGGTATGTCTGTGGAGACCGATCCAGGCGAAACCAGAATAAGTGAAGAGTGTGGAGATGTGAGTATTGTCAGACAGGTTCCTCACAGTGGCGAGGTCTGTGTAGTTGGACCTACAGTACGTCCTAGCCTCGGACCAATTCATCTTTGTGTTCACAAAAATGTAAAGGGAAGGACCTTTTCCTGAAAGAAAAAATAGAGTTTGGCATTTTTTCATTAAGGTAAAGACAGATAATTTTACAATAAAGTCACCATTAAAGTCTTTGCAGTATTTTCTGACTAAAAATAATTTGACTTTCGTGCGGCACAGATATTCTACAACGCCAAGATTATCGACTTTCTCATCTGATCGCGGTGATTGCTTGTGTGCATGTGTGTGTGTGTGTGTGTGTGTGTGTGTGTGTGTGTGTGTGTGTGTGTGTGTGTGTGTGTATTGAAGTGGTGAAACAGATGATCTTGTTGTTACTTTAAAGAGATTTAGAGAAAATTTGAAAAAAAAGGTGATGGAGATGAGAAGAAGAGAAGGTACTGACCGCTGTGCCCAGGATAGGATATGCTGATCAACACAAACAAAAACTCACCTGATCCAATTAAAACTGTTATACTAAAAATTGCACATGTTGTTCGGTTTATAAGCTATAGGCTATATTTAATGACACAAACACCTAGCATAACTATAGTGTATTAATATAGTATTATTGGAAACATTATTATTGTAAAATACACCATTTTTGCTTCATGTAATACAATTCAAATCCAAAACTCAAACATAAAGGTGAAATAAAGACGATATATATAAATTGTACTAAATTATTTTCAATACACGTTCGCAGGAGAGACAAGGTAGGAGTGAGAGTAATACAGAGGGTGAGAGGCAGAACAGTTTTACTTGAACATTTTCATTAAACATTGTCAACAATCATTTTCAAATGTTTTGTGATCAATTCATCCTCTTTTGTATTTTCAGATTGTAGGGCGGACCATTTAATGCAACATGTAACCTATTCTCATGTTTTACTGCTTGACATTTATACTAATGCCGGCTTTAATGCTGTCGTTATCCAATTATTGTGCTCAAAACATTTAAAAATGCACCCAAATCCCCCGACTGAACTCAGTTTTTGGACCTCGGTATTTCTAAAACCAAATGTACGACTATGAGTCAGTTCAGTTTAATAACAATAAAGAACATTTACAGTAATGTATTTACAAATCATGTAAATATTCAAATGCTACATGATCGATATTTTCAGTTATTAGTGATTTTTATTGTAACATCCGTTTTTAGTGTTGCTAGGGTTGGAATGTTGGTTGTTTCAACACTTTGCTGTTATTAATCATTTTATGAAAAAAACTATTTTAGTGATGAAGATCACATGAGCTGGAAACGATCAGAGTTTAAAACCATTATGTCAAACTAAATGCAAGCTTTTAATCTAACTTTTCTCCTTTCTCGGGTCCCTGAAGAATATTTTCTTTTCTTTGTGATAAAACTTGCAACTGAACTCGGTAAACATATTTCTCACCATAATAGCAGACTGAACGATAGGTAGTTGTTGACAAACACACCATGTCAAGCCAAAGCCCATCTGAATTCATCAAAGTGCAGGTCTCGTTGTAGTTCTTATTGTTAGGCTCATTTGTTTCCCAGTTACTATACTCATTATTGAAGTCTGCATTTCCCAGTGCCCACTTCCATCCCTCCATGTTATCATGAAGCCCTATCCACGCGTAGTTTCCAACGCCCTGCAATACACTGAGCAGCCTGTCGTTGTCGCTTTGATTTTCTACGGTGGCAAGGTCAGTGAACTTCTCTCTGCAGTAACTCTGAGCGTCGGTCCAGGTCTTCAACATCTTTACATAGTGGTAGTCTCTGATGACGCTTGTAGACCGAGCAGACAGCACTGATGGATAAAGGACTGTTTTTAATTTACACTCATTTATTCTACTGTAGTTTAATAACCATGCAACAAAAAACAACCATTGTTAAATGTATATCATTATCACCACTGTAAATATGTGTGACTGACTCCTTTACACACAACTTTCACAATCATTTGTCTGACCTGAGAGAGTGAGCACAAACAGCAGTGTCTTCTTCATCCTGGAAATAAAAACATAACTCTGTACAGTTGTTTGTTTCACAGGACACGGGACAGAAAATCGTTTTTTTACTAAAAGTAAAAATGCCTTCAGATTCCTTCAAATGTACATAAACAAAACCAAACAAATGCATCTTTAAACAAAAGTCCAGGTTGATTTGTGGGGAGTGTTGATAGTTTGACTTATGGTCGTGGAGTTTACGTTTGTCTGCTTCCATAGATTTGTATGTACCCATGTATTTGTTAATTCCTTTTAGGACCACTTTGTGTTTCTAGAAATGGTTTTAAGTATCACCCTCTGGGATTTCTGCATCATGATACTCTTTATATTTGTTATGCTTTTAAATCCCTAATAAAAATCAAATCCATTCAAATGGGATTAGTAATGAGGCACATTTGGGAAATGCAAGTTTTAAATCTAGGAATGATAACTTAATTATTGGCATATAAGGTGAAATTGAAATGATCTCAAACTTCACAACTAAATCGTCATATAACAAGTCTAAAAGTTGTATAGTGAGGTAAGCCTATCAAACTCAAAGAAGAAGATAGAAAACATCAAAGAAAGGAAGAAGATCATCAGTCCTACCTCAGAAAGTTCCAGCTCTTGCTTCTCCACTCTGTTTCAACACATCTCAAACCTTTAGTTAGTATTCACTTACTTTATTCACTTTCTCTCCTCCGTCTCCAAGGTAATATGCAAAGTTATGTCATTGATCCTGGTTTTGGATTAAAGGATTTAGAAACATTCAAATCAAGGTGGAGAAATTGAACTTGTGACCTTAAACTCGGTCACGAGCCAACAGGCATGAAAGCAACTGGTATTAGTATAAAGAGTAGTTAACCCAGATGATAACGTCATTTTAGAGAATGTCTATCAAACCAGCACCTGCATATCTTGATGGACTGGAGAGGCTGGAGTCTATCCCAGCATGCACTGGTGGAGGAACACAGACAGATACCCATACAATTCATTACAGAGCTTTTTGTTGATTGAGGAGTTCATACATTCGCTTTGAGAATTGATAGAAACCTTCATTATGAACATTAATATTCATGTAAAAGTAGCAATACTACAATGTTAACATTACAAGTGAAAGCTCTGCATTCAAAACTGTATTTGAGGAAAAGTAACGATGAAGAGTAAAATGTACTAAAAGTCAAGAACAAGTGAAGTATCAAAATATGTCATTTTTCAAATAAAACTAATTCTCAAAATACCATCTGTTTAAGCCTTTGGTACCATAGTTTAACATTTCCCATCTGGCAAAGTTGACTGGGAAATATATTTGGTTGCTATCAGTGGTTTAGGAAATACTAAGTATGTAAAACCCAAACTCTCCATCTCACTTGTCATTTATTTGCAGAGCTTGAACTCTAATTTCCATGCACTATCAGGTGGTGAAATGAAGCATACGACCTACTGCTCCAGGGTCATTCACATCATTAAAAAGGACGTATTATACAAATGTTCAGGTTCATATTTTACATTTTGTTGTTCTACTAGAACACACTTGCATGCTGTAATATCTAAAAAAGTTTGTATTCTTCTCATACTGTCTGCCAGTCTGCTTTGATTGGTCATTATTTCCAGGGCTTTCTGTCAAACAACCGTTGTCTAAACCAGTGGTTCTCAACTGGTCTGGCTGCGGGACCCACCATCACCCCTTAATGGCAAGCCGCGACCCAAATCGAGGAACATTTTCAACTTCTCAAATGTATTTAATGAAAAGATGGTGCAGTTTGAACCTGAGCTGAATATATCCTCTGCAGTCGTAGTAGTAGGGAGCTCTCTTGTGCAGAGAAATTGACTTGCTGTAAGTCCCCGTCCCACACATGTTTCACGTAAACGAGTAAAACTGCTTCGTTTGTTATGTCTGTAGATTTGTCCATTTGTAATGCAAAATGACCACTTGCCTAAATTCGAGCTGTGGTCTGTTGTTTGATGTCATCCGACATGTCTTCAATTCGTCTACTTATAGTGTCATTTGACAGAGGTATAGTTTTCAGTTCATCTGCTGCCGATTGATCCAACACGTCCATGTCCATGGCTGCAGGTAAGTAAGACACTTTTGTGAGGTCCTCAGGTCTTGAAGTCGTCTTTGAAAGTACTCAACTTTATCTTTGAGAGAAGGGTGTTTTGTTTCCAAATGCCGCTTCAGTTTTAAGCACTTTGTGACTAGTGTCTGTGAAAAGCGCTTTATAAATACATTTTACTTACATACTTACTTTTACTTGTAGGGGAGGGAGGGGAGTGCTTGTGTTGACAGGCTATCAGGTGAGGAAATGAGAAAATATTGTCGGATAGAGTGCGTGACCCCAAGCCAGTTGGATGGACGCCATCAGGGTGGAAAAAGGCAGGACGTTTCCAGACAAGATTAAAATGATCAATAAAAGCCATGTTTACATACTAACTAATACTAACTAAAGGTAGTTAGTATTCACTTACTTTATTCACTTTCTCTCCTCCGTCTCCAAGGTAATATGCAAAGTAATGTCATTGATCCTGATTTTGGATTAAAGGATTAAGAAACATACAAATCAAGGTGGAGAAATTGAGCTTGTGACCTTAAACTCGGTCACGAGCCAACAGGCATGAAAGCAACATAGTATAAAGAGTAGTTAACCCAGATGATAACATCAGTTTAGAGAATGTCTATCAAACCAGCACCTGCATATCTTGATGGACTGGAGAGGCTGGAGCCTATCCCAGCATGCACTGGTGGAGGAACACAGACAGATACCCATACAATTCATTACAGAGCTTTTTGTTGATTGAGGAGTTCATACATTCGCTTTGAGAATTGATAGAAACCTTCATTATGAACATTAATATTCATGTATTTAAAAAGTAGCAATACTACAATGTTAACATTACAAGTGAAAGCTCTGCATTCAAAACTGTATTTGAGGAAAAGTAACTATGAAGAGTAAAATGTACTAAAAGTCAAGAACAAGTGAAGTATCCAAATAGGTGTTTTGTAAATTAAACATATACTTCCATTTGTCTTTGTGGTTAAGACTCACATACGATAATTTCCCACAAAATACAAAAATCTTAAGCCTCTGATATGATGGTTTAACATTTCCCATCTGGCAAAGCTGACTGAGACCCTCATTTAGTTGCTACCTGAAGTAATTATGTAAAACTCTTCCTCTCACTGGTGATTTATTAACAGAGCTTGAACTCTAATTTCCATGCACTATTAAGTGGTGAAATGAAGCATACAACCTTCTGCACCAGGGTCATTCACATTATTAATATAAGTAAACTAAAGATGACAAACAGTGTACAACCATTACAAGCCAGTCATTATAATCCTCTACATATATAAAGCAAAACATTTCATGATACTCATCTGCTCTGTATACTCATCATGCATATATGGACTGGCCTGTAATATCTTTACTTGGGCAGATGGTGAATTGAAGTGACCTTTAACTCCTGTGTGATCTCAACCGTTCATCCAGTGAGTTAAAGCTGACAGCTTCCAGATATGGGGTCTCAATATCAAGGCCGAAGGGCGTTAAACAGATGGACAGAGCTATCTCCGAGGAGCAGTGGGCGTCTAACTTGAGGCGTCATGTTTAACTGATTAACTAACTTGGAGCTCCCCCTAGTGATCACTTTGTGGCTCTGCTCTGTTCTGACTGGCACAAGAGGGTTTTAGTTTTATCTTAAAAGATAAAGTTGTTTCTGTAGCTTTGAGCAGATTTATTCACCTCCTATCAGTTAAGGATTTGTTTTGCATTTTCAAGTTCATTCACTGTAATACAATGCTACCAAAAAAAAAAAAAGGATGTGTTGTTGCCTTTAAACAAATTACAAATGGGCCTCATGCTGCAACACTCTCTTTAAATAATCTCATATTTTATCTTAATTTTCTGTTTAGAGAAATAAAATAATTTGCTCTTCCCCAGGTGTGCTGAATGATTAATAAACTGAAGGGGTGTGGCCAATAGACCCTTTTCACAGCAGCCATTTTGTCATGTCATTGCAGGGTAAACACAGGTGTAATTGATCAAATTAATTACGGCTCCATTCTTTTTAGTGTGTCACAGTCATTCCAGTGAGCCATCATGCAGAATACCCGGGCCATGATTAATGTTATTAATTACAACGGTGAAAACCAAATGTTCTGTCTTATCTTGGTAGCATTGCTTTTGGCCAATCTCAAAATGTTCTCTTTCCCAAGAGTAGAGCAGAAATAAGGAAACTTAAGTGAATCCCAGAAATCAATGGGCACTGATAAAATCTGGATGGTTTGGTTAAAACAGGTTGTAAAAATGTACAAAGTGAAAACGTGGACGGGACCTTTAACTCGGTCAGTAAGAACATAAAAACCCCGAAGAAAGTAACCGCGATAAAGAATAGTTGATAATATGTTTGTTACAATCACATTGGAAAATGTCCATCTATTGCTGCTCATCCTGTCCAGGGTCATGAGGGGCTACAGCCTTTCCCAGCATGCACTGGTGGAGGAGCAGACAGACAAAACAGAGCTACGTACTTGATAATTAACATTTACATTTGATACACTTGTATGATGTGCACTCTTCATTTTAATGAGACACCAGATGGCGATGTTACCTTCAAGATTCATGACCATTCCATAGCCACATTCCCATCCTCCTCCTCCTCCTCCTCCTCCTCCTCCTCCTCCTCCTCCTCCTCCTCCTCCTCCTCCAGCTCAGTGGATCCGGCGCGACAGTCGGATCCTCTCTCCATGCCGGTCACGCCCCACGCAGATATCAGCCTATTCCTTCAACACACACACACACGCACACCATCACATCTCTCATAAACATGTGCACAGACATACTGTAAGTGCACATATGCACATTGTCGTGTAATTCAATTAATATTCATGCGCTACACCAAGCTGCAGGTTTTTATACGTCTTTTTTCAATAAAGTTAAAAGCCTTCCATTATATCGCAGCGTTTCCAAGCCAAATGGTAAGACATCAGCCCACTCCGCTCTATTTTTAACCATTATTACAGTCATCGGTGAGTGGAAGGCTCGATGGCAGCAACACAGAGCTCAGGTGTAAAACAGACTGATTCATTGTAATTGATCTGCCAATTGAAACTGAAAATGACTGCATTGAATTTAATCTTATACTGATAATTTAGTTTCCCCTGATGTAGCGTTCCTCGTCAAGGGATTCCAAAGTGTAGAAACAGTAAATGAACACACAAGATTAAGAATATATCTTTGTTTCATCTCAGTGGTCCCTAGAATGCAACACCAGGACGGTAAGACCTTGTGACGTGCACAACAAAATCTCCACCGTGGCAAGACGAGAAGTAACAGCTGTCCTTATTTTGAATTAGCTATAAGTGTGCTCGTCTGTAAACTAAAAAGCATCTTTCACTTCACCAAAGGCGACAAGGGGGTGCAGTACTCTTTACTGGGAGTGCAAACAGGGATCATTCACAGCTATGGTTTCACCGCTGTATCAATAAAATGCCCACAATGGCAACAACAAGAGCTTGGTTATTTATTGACAAAAATGCCATTACACACATACACACAAATGCAGACACACACACAAACACACACACATTAAAGCACCATCTCCCTACGTGTGGGAGACAGAGAGACCATCACCATGGAAACAAACGTCATGTAGCCTCGTCTCCCACAATCCACCCCCCCCCCCCTCCCCAATATGAACTCACCCCCACTTCTCTCTCTCGCTGTTGCTGCCTGTCTACATGCTTCTCCATTTCTCCTCCTCTGTTTCACATTCACAACGCCATCCATCTTCCCAAAATACCCACTCTCTCTCTCTCTCTCTCTCTCTCTCTTTCTATCTGTCGCCACCTTTTCTTTTTTTACATCAAATTTCACCAAATCTATTATCTATAATCAAATTATATATCAATTTCTCCTTCTATGCCATGTTTTTATCTTTTTCCAATAGAGGATCACCCCTTCTGTCTGTGTGTGTGTGTGTGTGTGTGTGTGTGTGTGTGTGTGTGTGTGTGTGTGTGTGTGTGTGTGTGTGTGTGTGTGTGAGTAAGCGACAGAAAGTGAGAGTTAAAATTCAAGAGAGAAGGCGAGTATGGGGGATGGGTTGCCAAGGCAGACTAAGGCGATATGAATTTCCAAAATATACCACACATCCACCAAAGAAGAAATCACCTCTTTCTCTTGTGTCCTCTCTCCCTCTGTCTGTCTTATTCTATTTGACTTCATTGATGTTTACTGATCAATGTTCCATGCATGATTAGATGATAAATTATTAGGTTTGAAAATGTGTATTAACACACAACATTGTTAGTAGTGCCTTTTTTCCCCAAGCTTTCCTCAGCTCTCTCGCTGGTCCCCACAGCATGCTGGGAGATGTAGTCTTCTGCCCGCTACTCTATGTTGTTCCTTAAAAGGGAAATTTCCATGTGCACCTCAACTGGCTCTTTAACAGTAGAAAAACTACTGGCCCAATTTTCATGTTCCTTGGTTCAGTGTGGATGGACCAAGATGCCCTGGTGAAGGCCAGTTTAAAGTTTTAAAGCTACTACAAGAAATGTTGCGTTAATTGTGGCGCCCCCTGTGGACGAAAGTGGTAGTGTTTCCGAGCACCAGATTCCGAAAGTCTGCTCCACGCAGTCCTGGTTCACCCGTGCCTCCCTCCCCTCCAGCGGGCCCAGCAATACGACCTGGACCTCCTGGTACCGGACGCAAAGCTTTCCTCCTTCTGCCGGAGCTTCCGACTGCAGGTCTGGAGGCTCGACTGGAATCTGAGCTGAAAGACCTACATGATTTCGTCTGATATCATAGCTGGGGACTTAACTAATATTCAGTATCATAATCCATTTGTCAGTGCCATTACTAACACCTGTGCTTTTGTCATAGCACGTCATAGTGGGAAAAAGCACAGGTGTAAGAGGAAACAATGGAGGCTCTGTCCCATCTGAGTGCCCAAGTAAAACATGCAAGTGAACCGGTATACACAACACTAGGGCTCTGGAAAAGGAATGCAGCCATGATGAATGTTATTAACTGTGGTACACCTGTGGTTCTCCGGCTGTTACATGTCAAAAAAGGCCATGTTGAATCCACAATCATTTACCTTTACTCTGTATTAAGAGATGTCCTGTTATCTTATGAAGCTATGATGTTTACTATGCTTTTTATTTGCATAGCAGCTCATCATTCAGTTAAACTGCTGAACTTTGACTATAGTACACGCCATGATTACTGTACATCCTGTAACATTACTTCCTGTGCATTGATCAGTTGATGGATGACTTTTTTTTTTTTTTACCGTCACGACAGAGGAAGCGTATTTGAGTAGTGAATCAAATCAAAATGAAAAGATTCTTGAAGTCATGATGACGCCTTGCTGAAATATCCATCTTGGTGATTCAGAAATGAACAAAAGCATAATTATACAATGAGCTGTGTTTGTAAAATGTAACCTTGCGATGTGATACATTGTTACAACAACCACACTTTTCTGCTGGTTGCTTGTGACTGCCAATATGCTAATGAAGCCCTTCTGTTGTGTCGATATTTTTTGTACAAAAACAAAAAGGGTAGTTTGAGGCTGAAAACCAAAATAATGACACACTTTCTGTTCACAGCTCAGGCAGGTTTAACTACAAACTGACTAACTATGGCATGAATCAGTAAACATTGACAAAGTGATTATTGATTGTTACGCAAAGAGCATCACAAAACTAGGCTGACCTTAATTTGGCTGAATGTTGGTACATTTTCACTGTTTTTTAGGAACATGTTATTGCATTTTGACCTTGCAGTTCTAATTACCAGCTGCTACAATCCTCTGGAGTGAAGATATTTTGATAAAACTACTACCAAGGACGACTTTAGTCACTACAAGGTGCCAACCTGCTCCCCTCTCTCTCTCTCTCTCTCTCTCTCTCTCTCTCTCTCTCTCTCTCTCTCTCTCTCTCTCTCTCTCTGACCTGTTCATCTTAATGCTCAGGTCTAGCTTCCTGATCCATCACAGTTCACGATAAAGGCCATCGCTACCCTCTGGCACTCCACTTTCATCTGCGTTTTCACCTTCTCTCTCTCTCCATCACACTCCACCTTGCTTTCATCTCCACTCCCCGAAGGTTAGAGGGAATCGGGCAGAGGAGTGGAGGAGTGAAGAGACAGATGATGGAGGGATGAGTGTGTCATCATACTGTCAGAAACATACTCGCCTATATTTATTACACTATCATCATGAGCAAAAGTTCAAGGAAATGTTCTAAGTAGCATCAGAGTTGTATTTTTGTCAGGGTGGAGAGAAACCACAATTAAATGAATACTGCAATGTGGCAGATATCTTTATATCCTTATATATATATATATATATACATATATACACACACGTACATACAGATACATATGTATGTTTTTCTACGTATATATGTATATATATTAGTGCTGGGCAACGATTACAATTTTTAATCGCGATTAATCGCATGATTTTTTTGCGATTAATCGCATTGTTGTGCACAAAGTTCAATAATGAATTCAAAAGTAGTGTATTGCGCACTTTTATTTTAAAAGTACTGCTATATGAACAAAAGTGCAATAATATTTGGTTTGCAAACACTTTAAACAAATAAGGTGCTTTTTAACAGCAGTTTTCCCTTTACACAGTAGCAGTTAAAATACAGTTATAATGATTCTGATAATAGATATTCAGCCGGTGTTCACTACTTTATTTTCATGTGTGTAAGAGATGCAATTTGAAATATACATCTTGAAAACTGCAAACCTATCTACGTCATGTTTTTTTCTTTCTTTTTTTATGTTTGTTAAATTCTCAGTAGCAATAACTAAATGATATGCTTATTATACATATTCCAAACAAAAACACTTTAAAAACTCAAAAAAAATAATATAAATGAATCATTTCTTTTTTGCTTTTTTTTGGTATTTTGGTCAGACACATATGCAACGCTGATTACCGTAATATGTGTGGTATTTGTTATAAATGTGCGTTGGTACTTAGAGGGTGATAAGAAGCTGTACATGGAGGGACTTAGGACCCAGGGGAATGTAGGTGAAGGAAACAGGAAGAGACGGAAGAGACGCCACACAAACAGCTGTTCACTGCTTGCTGCCTGCTGGTCAGCCGGTTCTGGTGTTAAAAATGTCCGCTTAATAATAAAAAAAAAAACTGCGTTAACGCGCGATAAAATAATTGTCGCCGTTAATTAATTAATGCGTTAACGCGATAATAACACGTTAACTTTCCCAGCACTAATATATATACATATATACGTATATATATATATATATATATATATATATATATATATAACATACACAGACAGGACGGTTGTTCAGCATGGTTTGCATGTTTACTCTGTTTGCAATGTTTCTCTCAAGCAAAAGATAATCAATGCGATGCATCAAGTCCCTCGAGTTTTTTACATGTGCGTTGTGTGACATTGTGTTTACGTTGTGTGACGCGGGATGCTGGGATATCTGAATGGATTAGCTCATAAGGAATGTGTGGCAGACGATGATGCTCGGATTGATTAGTTCTGTCTGGCCACCAAACTCAGTCACCCATGAACTCGCTAACTTTTCCCGACTTCCACTCAGGTGACACATCTTTCTCAAATTTTTCGACTAGTTATATCAAAATCATCAAGGTGTTCTTTTAGAAATGAAGCCCGCCTTTTTTTTCGATGTATTAACTTGACATGCTTCTTTACCTTAAAGCCGCACAAAACAATCTTTTTATTGTGACGATGGATCAAATGACTTTGTGTTATGTAAAAGCATCGCTCATGACAAACCCACAAATAATATTACACAAATTTAAAGCCCTCCTCAGTTTCGGACGTGTCATTGGCGACGTGTCAATATACGCTCGTTACATGCATAGTGTCTTCAAAATGAACTTCCGTCTTCTCAGGAAATATATTTTTTGACTATTTTCATAATATATCACATGCTGCTCATCACATTTGACATCAAACACATGGAGCAATCTATTTTTTCAAGGCGTGAGGAAAGAAACATTCACATCGATCTGCTGCTCTGCTGACTTGTTGATCGCAGGCAGCCCTTCCCTTCATGGGTCACATGACTGGTGGGTCGGACTGTGGGTCGACAGCCGTGTGTGTGTGTACGAGGGGGGGGGTTACGAGATCCAAGTATCTGACCTGAGCCGAGTTTCTGGCCAATCTGGGTCACAAAGAGAGCGAATGTGCAAGAGTGTGTGTGTGTGTGTGCGTGTGTGTGCGTGTGTGTGTGCGTGTGTGTGCGTGTGTGTGTGTGTGGGCCATCTGTCCTGACAAGATTACTGGAGTCAGACAAGAAGTCCAACTGGACCAGATTAGAGTATGAATATAGGGCAGGAGAAAGAGAAAGAGAGAGAGAAACAGAAAGGAGGAGGAGGAGAAGGAGGAGGAGGAGAAATTGAGGATGATGAAGAGCAGGGGAAAAAAATGATAGAGGGAGTGAAGAAAGAGTGGAAGGCAGCAGTGTGGACAACAGCTTAATTTCGGCTGAAATATGCACAAAAACGATTGCAGATTATTGGAGAAGATTTTAGGCACAATTAGAAGCAAAACTGTCACTGACATTTTAAGGTGTAATTCATTTACAGTCAGTTCTATACTGTCTCATATTTAAGAATTGATGACCGTACTATCACTACTTATTGTATGTACACGTATACGTGCGTGTGTGTGTGTGTTCACATATGTGTTTATTACGCAGGTGAGATCAAACGTTGACGGCACCCGGGAGACGAAGCGCTTCGACTGAAAAGCTGACTGCATCGCCATGGCAACTGGGTCCTACTTTGCTCTTTCCCTCGTCCTCTGTCTCCGTCGGTTTGAGTGGCGGTTTGGTTTGATATGAGGCGCTGCAACGGAGAGCCTCCCTTCTATGTCTCACACACACACACACACACACACACACACACCGACTTACTTCATACACACATATATTCCCATACACATGAAGACATACAAACTGAGATGTTTAAATTAAGGAAATCTTGTCATTTCTATCTCATTCTTGCTGCTTTGCATCTCCAAAACCCATCCCTTCATCCACACACCCTCCCTCATTACACATCACTACACTTCCACTTGTGCTGTATTACTGTCACTCAGACCCTTCACACACACACACTCATGTGGCCATAAAAAAACACACATATAATCACCGGCATTCATCCTCTCTTTGCTCCCCCGACGAGTGACAGGCTGGGCGAAGAGTTCCCCAAGCTGTTGCCTTGGCAACCCTGCAGAATATTCCTCGGTGGCCATGACAACCAATGATGCACATCCGGTGTGGTCGGTGGATTTTTATTTAGACGCCTAGCAGGGGGCCGCGGCGTGTGTGCCGGCATTTGTGTGTTTATGGATATGTGTATCTAAGTGTGTGTGTGTGTGTGTGTGTGTGTGTGTGTGTGTGTGTGAGTGTGTTGCATGCAGCAACAGTGCTATTGCTGTATGACTGTGAACATTTGCATGTTGTGTGTGGTATTCTTGTCAGTGTTTTGTCTATGTAGCACACAAAAGGCATTCATACATGTTTGTTTTGTGGAGGGATTTTAGTTTGATTACGTTTGTGTGATGAACGCAGCGCAAATGCAAATATTCCATAGTTTTTCTTTTCATAGTTTTATGTCAGACATGAAAAAGTCAGCAGACTTAAGATACCCATTTGATATTCAACTGACTGTATGACTCTTCTCTAGCCGTGCTCCCGTAACAGGGTCAGTAAAGTGGGTAATTCCACTTGCCATGAATCCAGTAATATAGGGTTGATGACAGATTTAAGTCATAAGTAAGTGTAAAAGTATTAGTGAAACTAACGCTATAGATAACCATGAAGAGAGGTTTAGACCCCCTCAAACTACAGGAAAAAAGTACACACATAATTTACCAGAGGACGGTTAACGGTAACAGGACGGTTGTTGTATCCTGCTTGGGAAAACTTAAAAATAGTTAAATAGGGCCCCATTCATAACAAAAGCTGTTCACCGGCCGCATATCCCAAAAATGTCCGTCATGCTCTCATTGTTTTTCAGCCCATAGAACCATGCACAATAAAGTATTTTCACAAAGCATGACTTCCTGCTAACATGATGGTACAACAAATAATTTACAGGTAAGGCTCAAATTGTATAAACTGTCAAACCTTGACAGCACAAAGAGCACTCGTTATTGTCACAGACAATACATGACAGGTTTATCTCCCTCTCTCCTTCTATCCCCCTCCATTTTAAATCACACACAAATGTCCCTCCTGGCTCCCTTACAGTCAATTTATTTATTCATCTCGTATCGTGTCTAAATTTTGTGGATCGCAACATATTGAGTGTGGAATTAATAATAATGTGGCCTGCAACACAAGTAGGCACGGCTAGTTTTTAGCCTACATGATTGCTAGAAATGCTTTTTTGCTGCTGAAACAGTCGTTGAACACTCGCAGCCTCTAAGAGAGGAGTGAGGAGTCAGCAGTCAATGACAGTAGAAATGTCAGTAAAATGTGTTTAAAAACAATTGTGAATCACTGCAGCCACGAGAGAACCTTTAACATACAGTCATAAATGAGCACAGTAGTATGCAAGATTAGCCGTGGACAGACAGGCACACACACACACACACACATGACTGAACGCATGATCTCCCTACAGCCTTCTGGTGTAGATAATGACTGAGTACCGCAAAAAGTATTTTTCTGCCAGGGGGTGTCACATGACCTGCAATTCAGACTTTGGCCACCTCGCCAGAATTACGTGCCACTTTTGGCCGCATTGGCCGCGCCGGTCTGCTAAAGGTTACTTAACTTTAAGCTCCAATGCTAACTCACTGATTTAATGAGTAAATGATATGGAAACACACATTTCTGTCACTGAGCCCTCAAGCACGTCTGTAAATGTGTCACTGTGTCCCTGCTAATGGCTCCAATGTAGCACCCAGTCAATAATCGCTCAATAGACGTAAAAATTCATGCAGTCCATTAGTGATGTATAAAGAGGTGAGTGACAGTAAAAGTGACCACAGAGGCTTCTATCTTGTATCAGCTATAGGAAGAGTGAGTGTTTGAGTAGACAAAATGCTTCAGGGTTGATGGATAGCAACCGACGCAGGGAAAGTCGACCTTTTCGGCGGCTCCTGTGTGTGTGTGTGTGCGTGTGTATGTGTGTGTTTGTTTGTGTGTGTGTGTGTGTTTGTGAAGACCACATGTCGCATCTACGGGGCAGTCAATACACATATCACTTAATGATAACGTACAGGCAGTGTTTGCCGCCAGTGAAGGTGAAAATATGTGTTCAAGCTCTCTTATTTCAGCTGAACATTATTTCTTTCTGTTTTGCTCTCCTCTCTCAAGCTCTCACACATAAACACACACACACACACACACACACACACACACAACCCCGCTGTGTGTGTGACGCTGAGTCCCTGACAGCCATATAAATAATCTATAAATTCAGACTCCCGCTGTCGCGCGCTTTTTCACCAAAACCTCCTTTAAGCGACCTTCCATATGTCACGATCAAACGTCTACATGGCAACATGCATCCGCACACACACACACACACACACCACACACCACTGTCAAGTCTCTCAGACCTCTTATGACTTGTGATGGATGAGAGTCGTGGAAGATGAAGTGATGCGGGACGGTTTTTATTTACCTTGTATGTAGTAAAAGCAAAACAACACACTCTTAAAGGGCAAGCTGAATTAAATGTCATAGCGTGACGATATGGAACGAGAGACTGTTTGATGAAATGATGTCAATAAAAGTCTTCTGGGTTCTGTATCTTTGCAAGCTCTGTGTCAGTAGTTGAGTGTAAAGTAATAATCTGTGACATTTTCACGTATTCCTTTTTGTCATAATTAGAACAAAACAGTGATTTAACCTTAAATCATATTTAATATCGCTTTTAGTTTTGTTTTGCCGTGAGTGTCTCTCCCCTGAAGGTGGCGTGAATAGTTTATGGGTCGGACTAAAAGCAGGGGGACGGAAACACATCACTGACACCTTCCACCATCGACCACTTGCAGGCAGATCAATCTAGCTGTCAATCCAAATGCAGTTCACTGCTTCCTTTCTTGCGTCATACAGTTTTGGTTCACATAAATCACGTTGTCATTATTGCATACCCACCTGACAACAGTTTTTCTCATCTAAGTTGCTAAGAAGATTGCCATGAGGTCTTTTAAAACTTTCAACATTCATTCCCTAGTGACGGCAATGTCTGGATCCAATCAGAAACCTAGCCCTGATCTTGGACCGTGGATCAGGGAGGTGCAACGCAAAACACCACTGCAATTATCTCACCAAGCAAAGAAAAGACTAATGAATTGATCTGTAAATAGGTAACGGTAACTCGCGATGCAGAGCTCCCACTTTTCGTCCACCAGTACCGATTACAACACTCAAAACACACGCAGGTTGTGAGACTTATTGCACACCATTACATTCGAAAATGTATGTGAACTAGGTCAAAATGTCATGAACTGAACTTTGAGTTAGCTCTTGTGAGGTGTGAACTTGCACAACACTGGTCCCATTTTTGTGCACATTTTGAGACATTTCTAAACAATTCAAAGTATTGTGAGATTTGCAGAGAATCCAGTTCACAGCAGAGTGGAAAAATCTCACAAACAGCATTTCCTGTCGACTCTAACTTCTGCTGACTGTACCTTGAATTATAGAATCACTCAGTGATGGTATGAGGGTCTGAGTTGTGAAGTGTCTGTCCTGTTGTCTGAGCTATTTATTCATGGCAGTTTGACAGGCAGGGGTCCGCTAATCACATATCTTTTTGGTGTGGAGAATGGATGGATGTGAGGAGGATGAGATACAGGTCGAGAGGAAGAAAAAGAAAAAGAAAGAAAGATTGATCTAAGGACGAAGGTTCCCAAATTTTCAGAAGAAGAAAGAATGAGAGGTGGAGTGCAGATGAAGAAAGAAGAAGAGAAAGAGAGACAAGAGAGAAGGAGAAGCTCTCCACTCGAGCAAGCGATGCCTCGTTGCCATGGCAGCACCGTCTCTCCGGTCTCCGTGGGAACGGCTGAATCCTGTTGCAGCTCGACTTTGCCCCCGGGCGAGAGGAAGAGAGAGAGAGAGAGAGAGAGAGAGAGAGAGAGAGAGAGAGAGAGGAGGAGGGAAAAAAAGGGAGACGAAAAACAGTAACAGAACGGCGAGTTTAGCTCAGGGCGATTGGGCTGACCTGGAAAATGTTGGGCGTGTGCTTATTCTCTCTCTTTCTTTCACTGTCTCTCTTTTATTCCCTCACTTTATCTCTCTCGCTCTCTCTTTCACCTTTCCTTGTCAATAGACTTCTAAGTGTTTTGGGGGTTTTTTGGAGCCTGTCGGACAGTTAAAGATGAATGTGCAGTGGTATTCAAAGCCTCTAATCCCTCTAAATTCTCTTTCTACTGATGAGAGTGTGTCTGTGTGTGTGTGTGTGTGTGTGTGTGTGTGTGTGTGTGTGTGTGTGTGTGTGTGTGTGTGTGTGTGTGTGTGCACATGCATGCATACCCACTTTTTTTCCCTGTGTTTTAAACCTCTTTTCATGGGCACACACACACACTCACTGCTGTGACACACGCCCACGCCAGCCTGCTTGTTTATCTGTGTGTGTGTGTGTGTGTGTGTGTTTATTCGTCCGTTTGTTTGTGACCTGCCTCCAGCCCATTCACAGAGCATAAGTAGCCCTATTAACGGGCCGACTTGCCAAGAAAACAGATGATCCCCTCTGACAGAGGTCCTATTGTTACTATCAGCGGCGAACAATGCGGCCCTGTCTGCACGCCACAGTGGTCGATTCACCCCTGCTTTCAGCCGCCGGTCACTACTCAGCCACAGCCACGGGGAGCGGGAAGGGCGCTCACAAGCGATATTGTGCATAGGATTTGTGGAACATTGTTGATTTATGAGGATGTTATTGCGTAGGGTGATGACATGTTCAAAGGCTTGACTCTTGGGATTTTATAACTTATTCATAACCATTACAGCAGTTTAATTACTTTATGATGGGGGATTGTTCTGTGTTTAACGTCACGTAGTTAATCAACTTGTCTGACATTTCTTATCTTCTTTTATGTGACAGGATGATATTTCATGGGAAAAGCAAGTACAATGTACTAGAATAATAAAAAGAAAATTGTGAGTCAAAGTCGGTGAAAAAGCATTTTTTTTGGGAAGTGTAATCTTATCACAATCTGAAATCATAATAATGTATTACTGGGGAGGCTTACTGTTTGCATTGTAAAGTTTTACATGGGTTTAGAAATAGACTTGAAGAACAAGGAACTGGTGTTACATTAATGACGAGTAAAAGCAACGAAAAAATACTCACCACTTTTATTTCAAGTATAAATCCGGGAGTGAAAATGATGATGATTAGTTGACATGTGTAACCATTTGGACAAAAGGAAGCATTGATTGTTAGTGAAGACTCACTACTGTCTCATGTGAATTTTTGGCAATGTCAGTACTGGTTATTTGATTGGTGCAATATCTGTGTGGGCGAGTAGCTACTTTTATTCTGTGACTCTTTACATTATTTACTCCATGCTGTAGTTGAAAACACACGGTAACATACGGCGCGCTGAGGTTACGTGACTACATGATGCTGTGAGTTACGACAACCCGGACATTTCACCACATCTGGACTCGTGAAAGAGAGACAGCTAACACAGACACACAGACACACACACACACACACGCTGCGGGTGAGCATGTGTGTCCATACATGACGGCATCATGGTGTGTGTGTGTGTGTGTGTGTGTCACTATGTGAGCACACACGTCCATTTTTACCCAACGGATGAAGTCACATATTCAGTGCAGTGCGTCTGTGTGTGTGTGTGTTTGTGTGTGTGTGTGTGTGTGTGATCATCTTATCTGGATGTCACTCAGCACAACCACATATCACAGCAAATGTTTATCCACTCTTTTACACCTGTATGAGATTAAACTCTGAAGGCTAATCTTAATTCCCTTTTAATCTGAGACTATTCTGCGGACGTCATGATTTGACGTCATGATTTTAATGCTGCGCTGATAAATAGCACCGGCCCGCTAATAGATTACCCAATTCTCTCATGTCAAATCAAATCCCACAAGCCACAAATGCATAAACTCTGCCTAATTTTGCTATTCTGCGATATTAGTTCAATTCCTTTCATTGAGTCAGGCGGTGCTGACCTTTTATTACTGTAACAATCAAATATCCAGCAGTCAGTGTCAGAGGTTTGTCGCTCATCACAGCTTGTCGTTTTTTGAGTAGATTAATACTTGATCTGTGGGAGGATTTTACTCCTACTACTGCATTTGGTGCACTAGTTTGTACCGCAGCAGGATGGTGCATCATCAACATAAAATAAACTACAGCATCCTGTTGGCTGTATTGAAGGTACAGGTGTCCCAGTGCAACAGTGTGGCTCATTGATACATCAGGCTTTGCCTAAACTGACATTAGGATCGATTCATTGTTCGTCTTTTCATGGGATTTAATCACAGCTCTTAGATTTTATGTATTTGTTGGTCACCATAAGCAGTGGCAGAGATGTTGTGATCTCTTGGTTACAGACAACAAAAGATGCCTTACGTTAAATATTAGCCACTGGTTCAGTTCTAATGCAGGAACAAGTGAGTGTTGCCCTGTGTCATCCCTACGAAGGAGGTGATCAAGTGTGTGATGTGTGAGTTCAACCTCTTTTCCCTTCTCACTTTGCTGCTTATCTATCAAGCAGAGCTGGGAGAGTTCAAATCAGGCCTGCTCGTCTTTTCAGCTCACTCGTCGTCATCATCTCTCCGGTTCCCTGTGTTGCTCTTTTTCTACCAACCTATTTTTCCACTCCGTCTCGCTGTTTCTTCATTCCGCGCACACACACACACACACACACACACACACACGCATGCACACACTAATTAACGCTGAGCTTCATTTCAGAAAAAAAACAACATGAATCTCAATCAAAAGAGAGACAAAGGAATGAGCAGTGAATCTCGTGTATTTGGACCGTACACACACACACACATACAAAGACAGAGAGAGAGAGAGAGAGAGAGAGAGAGAGAGAGAGAGAGAGAGAGAGAGAGCACTTCAGCCTCCATTTTCAAAGTTGGAATCTGAATGTTTAATCATTCCCAGCTCTTTGCTGAGAAGATGCATGAATTTTTCACAGTGTGGATAAGGGAGGGTGATGGGAAGCCTGGGTAAAAACAGGCCAACTCAGACACGGGGGCGAACAACAAGATGGGATACAATCGGCAAGTCCCCATGAACCAACGTGATCTCACAGAAACACGTGAAATGACCACGACCTCCAAAAATGGCGGTGGCACAGAAACAATTTAACATTAAGCAAGAAAAATAACGCTAGGTTTAGGAAAAACATCACGGCTTAAAATGAGTACGTAAACTAAGTAAAACACTTTGGAGCACAAACATCGGTCTCGTGGTTGAAATGTCTTTTTGGCTCCACAGATATCTGCAGTTCTAATCTCTGTGAAAAAAAAAGGACACAGCTTTCATACTCTGGGTGACATTGCCGTGAGCTATGTGGTCGCATCAGATCTTTAGACTACAGATGACAGCGTCACAACAGCTGCCACAACATTTCTCCAACACTCACAAACAGCTGGTCCAGGTCCAGTGTAAAACTACTTCCATCACTGCACTGAGAGCTGACATTTTGCAAGAGCCACTGAGCATGTACTCCATAAAGTGTCCGATTGAAAAGATGCATGCATATGTATGTGCGCTGATATGCACAGACGTATATACCTGTACAAACATGCAACCACAAGAGAATCCACGTACGTAGTGGATTTATATAGGTTTTATGCCTGAATGTGTTCAATTCTTGTCACTTGCATGCCTACTTACACACAATGTGCAGGGACACACATCCACTTACTCACACACACTGATGCGCACACACACACAGTGGTGGCACCCGCACAGTCGATGTATTGTCCTCCGGGACATAATAGGACATATTGATCGAGTCTGCACTGGGATATTAGTTGAGAATAAATGGACAATGCACCTTCAACACATACAAGTACACGCTAGCAAGTACACATAAATTATGTGTAACCTCTATACCTAGAAAAGGCCAGAGCTCCTTTCCACTTGACACCTCTTTTATCTGTTTTTTGTTGTTGTTTTATTTTACCACCAGCAGCTAAATACAGCCAGAAGAGAGATACCCCTGTGTTGCTGGCTGCATTAAAACTTCATCATGATGTCGTAAAAGTCCTTTTTACAAATAGAGTCTGAGCAGTTCTTCACAAATAAACCGATACGAACATTTTTTACCTCCATATCATCCATTTAAATACATACAAACTCATCAGAGTACATTATCATGTTTATGTCATTATTATACATTTATACTGTATAAAAAAAGAAAAGCTGTGCTCATAGTGGCATCCATTTTTTTTCCTTCACAATTTGACAAAATGAAAGTGTCAGAGCTACTCATGGCACCAAGTTGTACATCACCAATAGAAGGCGTCATTTCTGTCTAACTTTTTGTTAGGATGTGCAGCCACTAAGCAAAGCTTCTGTTGCTGCGTTGGCCTTGTTCCTCAGATAAAGAGAGACTGTTGTATTTTAAGCGTTGCTTCCAGCTCCTTTAACTTCTCTGTCCGTTGACTGCTACCAGGCGGAAAGTCCCACGAAAAGTTGTTGTGAACTTTGATGAATCTTTTAATCGACTGACACGCTCGTACCACAAATGAGACATTCATTCATTTGTCATTGACATTTGTGGAAAAGAAAACCCTGTTACCCATTCTCCATGAAAATAGTATATTTTTGCTTTTTATGGAGTGCTGCAGGGATGAGTTATTTTTGTATGACAACCCTGAAGTTAGCATCGCCCTGGTTGCCTGGACAAGAAGCCAATGGGATTTTTCCATTATACATTATACTTATTATTAGTATCAGTTGGCCACTTGTTAGCAACCACCTTTTTTAAGACACTTAAAAGCTTCAAAATACATAATAGGGGTTTTACTGACATATTTTTAATTGTAGAACAAAATGTTAAAATCTCTTGTGTTAACCACAGACATTATTTCAGTCATCTATAAAAAATTTAAATAAAACCACTGACTACAACACAAGGGAACCGGAGGACTAATATCCGCGCTTTAGGACTCATTCCTGCGGCACTGGCCCGGCTATTTTTTGTGTTCATTGTTAAATCTGGCGTGCCCTTGTTAGTCTGCTTACATCGCCTAATGTCATGTTAGAAATGGAAACAGATGTAGTGTAATGTGAGCGTACATATCATATTCATCATTAGGAAATATTTTCTCAAACACAGCTTTTAAAGCTAAGACTCTGGTGTATATTAGCTTGACGTTACAGCTGGAAAAGACTCAGGAGCCTTTTTTTTCTCCCCTCGTCCCTCCTTTGTACCACAGGGCACACTCATACGCACTTTGTCTTTCTCTCCTGTTAACATCCACAGAGACAGACAGGCTATTGCCAATTCATTTGGTCCCATCTCGTCAGCTCTAACCTTTAGCCCGCCGTCCTCTCTCTGTGTGTCTCTCTCTCTCCTATAATCTCAGTGGGAAGCCCTGGAATTAACCGCCAGTTTCAATCAAGTCCAGCCAGATTCACCCTCTTCTGTGGCCAGTGACCTGCATATTACACACACACAAACACACACACACACACACACACACACACACAGCAATCCCACTGTCGCTTAGTAAGAGGTCAGGAGGTGGACATCAGCGTGCGACGACGTTGTCTGTTTCACACACCCTTCTGGCACTAACGAAGGGAAAAATGAGATTTTAATCCTGAATGTGTGTGTGTGTGTGTGTGCGTGTGCGTGTGTGTGTGTGTGTGTGTGTGTGTGTGTGTGTGTGTGTGTGTGTGTGTGTGTGTGTGTGTGTGTTAACATGTACACTTGTGTGCAGGCTTGCATACAAGTATGTTTTCCTTTCTGTGTTTATGTGTGTTTGAGACCAGAGCTATTTTTCCCTCCTGGAGATCAATTAAATGATAGGCATGCTTTGAGTCCAGCAGTCTGAGCAACGTTATGTGAACTGTACTGATAAAACACATACACACAGTTAAAGGGCACTGTACATCTCTCTCTCTCTCTCTCTCTCTTTATTAGGTACACCTTGCTCTGGTTCCGGGTTGGACCCCATTTTGCCTGCAGAACTGCCTCAATTCTTAGTGGCGTTTATTCAACAAGGTTCTGGCAACATTCACTGTTGTCATAAAGGGATGGACAATAATAATGTGGTGTTTAAACAATGCTTTATTGGTACAATGGGGGCAAAAGTGTGCCAAGAAAATATCCCCCACACCATTACGCCAGCATCAGCAGCCTGAGCCGTTGATACAAGGCACGATGGATCCATGATTTCATGTTATTTATGCCAAATTCTGACCCTATCGTCCTTTGCTTGTATTACTATTCCTATGGTCCACGTCTCTGGAACAGCCATCCTGAGGGCAGCAGAGAATGTTGGTATTTTTAAAAGCAAACTAAAGACCTGCCTGTTTAGTCTTGCCTTTAAATCTAGCTTCATTTAGTTATCTTCCTAGGTATGTATTGTATTACACCTCTATAGTCTGTCTTTTTGAGCTTCATTTATTTCAAATCCTTCCTTGGGTGTTTCCTCACTATAAATTGATGGCCCAGTTCTTATTTCCTTTCGTTATCATTGAATGTTTTATTAATTACATAGGGGGGTTACATTACATTTTACATTTACATGTAAATGTTACATTTATTTGAGTGAAAAGTGCAATACAAATGTAGTCTGATTGATAGATTGATTGGGTGTCGCAGCAGAAATCGAGACTCATCAGACCAGGCAACTTCTTTCCAATCTTCTATTGTCCAATCTGATCCAAAAGTAGACTCAGTTTCCTGTTTTTGGCAGACAGGAGCAACCCGTTCTCACTCCCAACGCATCAAATATCGCAACGTGGTCATTGCTCCTCAGCATCTGACCCCAACGGCGTTTGAGGTCTCTGTAGCGTTTGCAGAGCCGTGATTGTACAGATGTGCAAAAGTGTGTAAGTAGGCAGAGTTTGAACCTCTCTCCCATGCTCTCTATTTTCATTCTTTACATAACTTCTTTGGTCCCGTCCAGACCTTCTAAAACACTCAAAAACAGAAGCAGAGATCTATTGCTTCCACACATCAAAGCTCATCCCACAATCCACTTCACAGAAATGCATTCAGAAATCAACTCATCCACATTTCTTCACCAAAATCTGAATGGGAGGAAGATGAAATGGACCGCTGCAGGGAGGCAGTAACAGTGAATTGGCCACGCTTTGAGAGTATTTTATTATCCATTCTGCATACAATAGAACATGCCGCTTTCTTGCGGTGGCGTATTTGCCAAGATGAGGAGGTAATAGCTGTGTCAACACCGCGGTTGCCATGGAGACAGCTGGGTTTTCATAGGCGCGCTCTCTTTTTCCCAGTGACCCAGTTTGTGCCTGCCGTCGCGGCACTGAAGCCCCTCCAAGAGCTGTCAGCGCTCCCGCTCATCTGCCTTTTTTACCTTGCCATTGAATCGTGCCGATTGATGCATGATTTGAACGAGAGCTATGTGTGTCGCGGGCCTCGAGTCGACACTCTGCAAGAAGGAGCTCTGCGGCGGAAAACAAGGACATTTGGGCAGCACCATTCGGTTGAGTGCATTTCTGCCTTTTCTGCTTGACTGGAAGAAGAGCACAAATTGAGTTCATCGTTGACGGTAAAGTCTTAGACTGGGAGTCAAAACTCACTAGAAACCTTCTTCGTTAACAATTTGGCAAAGTAAACTAGTAAAGGTATTAAAATAACACAGTAAATGAATCACCTTAACAGAAAAAGAAACGATTGCTTTGACTATTTCTTCCCACTTCCCTTCAAATTCAAAGATGATTTCTTTTCATGGGACAAAGTAGATCAATAACCAATGAGCAACAACATAATTGGTTAATGTGATACATTACAAAATGTACATATTTAGGCAATGACTGACTGTTCCATGATGTGGAGTATTATTTTAGATTTTCTGTAATGACGTCTCATGCTGGATTTTAGATTTGTGATGGAAACCAGAGGATCAAATTAGAACGTGTCTTTTTGCGTTTATGAGTCCAAACTGATTTTCCTGCTTCTTACTTGTCCCATTGACTTTTTGTTGAGAGAACCAGTGCAATGCTAACATTTGGGTTGGCCTAAAAAATACATCATCGCTGCAGCACTCTGTGGTTACAGCACCCACCTACGAACACCTCAAAAGCTCACTAATTTACATTTGTATGAAAAACAAAGGGTAAAAATGACAAGCGGGGTTGTGTGCCAGACTATTTCTTGGCAGGGAGCAGTGACCTCCTGGATTCTTGTCATCAACATGAGGTTGCCAGACAACCAGCGGAGACTTTAGGCCAAGAAATAGTCCGACTAGCTTTAGCCAAGATTCCACCTGTTTAGTCTTTGTGTTAAAGTTACTTCAGCAGACATATATGAAAGTGATATTGAGCGTCTTAACTCTGCAGGGAAGTTTCCCAAAATTAAAGTGTGTATGTCAGTAGTTAAAAAAGATTTTATAAGGAAGTTCAATGATGTGGCAAATGGTCCACTCAACACGAACATTTATATTTTGAATCCTTCTGTCACCAATGGTCAATTCATATCTGTGAACATCAGCAGAAAGAAAGTCTTTGACCTGAGATGTCAAAAACATATTTATTTTTCTTCTTCTTTTTGGTATTTGAGAAAAATTCTTGACATTTTTTCCCCAACTCCAATGGTCAGCTTCACTTCACGTGGCCAGTGGTTGCTATAAAAAATGAGAAATCAAAATCTGACACTCCCTCTAACCTTCCATCACACACACACACACACTGGCTGGGCTACAGTGGTAGCGGTGGTGTAGGTTTTGGCAGCGGAAACCACTGGACAGACACTGTTTTTGTTTGTTTTTGTGCAATCTCCCTGCATTTTTGTGTGTGGCCTTCTCTTGGTAGGAAGTAGTGGGCGGAGAAAAAACAACATAATTTAGATTCCATCTCATTGAAAATCAAATGTCCTTGTAGTGGGGAGCACAGGCGGTTTTTGTACAACTGCGACCTGCATAGAAATGGGATCACAGTCAGATACTTAACAGGGACACTGAGCTGCTGCTTGGTTGAAACGGTATTACTGGTGTGATTGCGGAGTGTTTTTGATAGCGCTGACATTTAAAGTAGTCACCACTCTCCTTCAATGCTATCTGTATCACTCTGTGTAATCTGGTAATGTGACACTGATGGAACCACGTGTGACATTCAGAAACATCTTCTATCCTAAGATCATGCAAATAAACAACATGTACATCAATCGTTTTAGTGCAAAACAGGGCCTTCACATTTGAAGGGTTCACACAGAAGGGTTCTTACAAAGACAAAAGTTCAAAAGTACACAATAACACAAAAAGACACACACCCCTCAGGCATCTTTCCTCTCACAGATGGTACATAGGACCTCTGGCTATCTTCTGCCAAAGGGGTCTTCCATTGTTGCTCATCCTTTTTCTCCACTTCCCCCCGCTCATTTCTGAGAATAACACCATTGATTCCAATTATTCAATAGGTGGCAGTGTATGATTCACATATGAACTGTATTTAGCTTGCACCTGTTGCTTGTTGCACAGCACTGGTTCGCCCTTTGAAATCAAAATCGCTTTGTCACCTGGCAAACCCAGTTAATTGATTTCTCAAACCATGCAAAAGGCACTGATGGGAATCACTGGACGACACTACAAGAGCACTACACTACAAAAACAATGTGGAAAAGAGTTTGTTCAGATTTATTCCAAACTAATCAGTTGATCAATTGGCAAGTCCGTCATTATAGCTTTTGCTCAGAGGGTTGTTTTCTTCTTGCAGCACACAGCCTAGAAAATGTAGCCTGGGTGGCAACTTTCAAGAAATCTCCTAGAAGTCTAATGCATGTTTATCCAGCATTTGGCACTATTAGAGGTGCCAATCCTTCTGTGCGCTGATTCCAGATCCTTGTTCTGACACTCACCAGGCTCTCTAAGAGCTGCTGGATAGAAAAAAAACAAACAATACAATAGGAGCTTTTTGTGCACTGAAGCACTAGCTTAGAAAAAGCAACAGGACAACAACAAGTAAAGAGGATCATGAATGGCAAGATATGCCACTGAGCTTTTACTCCATTCACGAAATAACTTCTTCTCAAGAGCCTTTTGTAAATCATTTTTTTTCATTTTTTCCGTGTGCCATTTTTGACAAATTACATCCTCACCATGAATTGAAAACAAGAAAAAAGTATGCTTCCCGGTGTGGTTTGTTGACCAGTGGGATGAACACACTGAACATTCCACAGGAGGAAGAGGAGGGAAAGATGGGAAATAAAGTGGAAATGAGTGATGATCTCACAGGCTAAACTTTTTAAGCTGGAAGGTCATAAAATGCTCAGAAAAATAGGAGGAAAGTTATAGCATCCACAGTTTCATGACAACTGAGACCTCATTAAGGCTCTTGTGTCTGAATGGGAGCAAATCTCTGCAGACAGGTTCCAAGATCTTGTGAATCCTATCTGACTGAAACCAAAGCCGTGGAAGCTGCATGTGATTTCGGGATGAGATGTTCAACGTATACATATTTAGGGGTAAAAGAGCAGGTGTCCACATACTTGGTCCACTTTGTCTCCAAAATGTGGTCCGAAGTTTTGGGTGATTTGTCCGTAAATGTTATTGTATAAATGGATTTTTCGAAAAATACATTTACACTGACCTACTACACTGCATTAATATGGAGTTAAATGCCAAGTATAGGGCACTGAGCGTGTGTGTGTGTGTGTGTGTGTGTGTTTTTCTCTACTTTGTCCAAACTTCCTCAGCCTTGACTGACGCTTGCAGGGTCTATTCCCTCCAGCTTTGAAAAACACATTCCATTTTAATGTAGCAGCCGCTCACAAGGTCATTTGTCACTTGATAATGACAAAGCGAACCCAAAGGCATTTCACTGTCAAGTGTGTGTATGTGCGTGAAGGAGGTCCAGGAGGTGAGAGGAGTGGCGGCGTCCTTGTGAGCTCGCAGACTTGTTTGAAGTTTGAAGACATGATCAGATACTCCTGTCACATGGAGGCAGTGTGTACTGTGTGTGCACTGGTTTTGCAGAGGAAGAACTACAAAGAAAACACACACACACACACATTTTCCAAGCACATGCAAACGTGTTAAAACCTGAATTACATCCAGAGGTTTATGAGGCATCTAATCGCTGACAGTAACAGATGTGCACATGACAAATGCATGTGTGTCGGGCATCTAACTTCCATCCATGAAGGTTGCATTTAGAAACTCCTAATAAGTGTGCACTGTGAAAATCACATGTTGCAAACACGTTTAATATGACATCCACCACCATTTTGTATTTTATTGGTCTTTTCATGTGTAATTCTGCGTTGCATATCACCGTACCATTTCTCGACAAGTTACATAACAATGCTGAGGAGAGAGATGTTTCTATTTAGAGCATGAGGCCTCCAACCTTCAAACTGTATCCTGTAATTCCTTGGGCACCCGGTGTTGAAAACAGTGTGTGAATTTGTGTGGGAGGGTGTTTGTGTGTGATCATGAGTGAGCCTGTGAAAACAGGCATGTATGAATTCTTGGTGTATTGGTGCAAACATTATTTGGAGTGTTTGTGTGTGTGTGTGTGTGTGTGGGGGGGGGGGGTTAATCCTATTTCTTGGCCTTGCTGGTAAAAGGGGCGTGTGGACGGCGAGGCACACAAAGTGCCCTGGTTGGCAGGACTGGCATAAAAACAGATTACAGTAAAGCAGCACAGTCGTCAGTCAGCCTGAGCTGCTCTGAATATGGCTGAAGTCTGTGGAGACTGACTGGTCAGTACTGGTCTGAAGTTGCCTGTGCTGGTCTTTACTGGTCTGGTTTTGGTTTGGTCAACTGGGCAACTTTCACCTATCGGCTGCTCAGATTAGATTTGTATCTGTTGTGGGCCTTGGTTTTGAAGGGTTTAAGCATTTGTAACTTGAAAAAAAAGAAACGTAAAAACGACTAAGAAACAATTTAGGGAACAGGACTTTACGTTGAGATTGACATTCTCAGTCATTCTTACAATATGATCATGAATACAGAAAATAGAGTGAGAGAACTTGCTTTTATCTTCCCATTGCCTTCAGGAGACTCAAATGATGACTACTTCCTGTTGATCATGTCACTTATGTAATGTCCAAAATGTTTACGGGGGGAAATGTTTAAGGGCAACAGGACTGAGTGAAAATCTGCAGATTAAAATATTTTAACTAAAAGATTAGGAATTACTGAAGAGATAATGTTTGGATATTGAGTCAAACAATAATACAATTGTTAGAGAGTGGGGACATGGCTAAAATCCTATTTTTTCAGTGTTCTAGGTAGTTTTGAAGTATAAATGATGGCGAGATGTCAGAATATGGCTTTCACTATCGGATGTCCTGGACAGCACTTTATTTGAATCATGAAAAGCCTTAAGCACATCTTGAAACGGTAAATTAACACCCTGCTGTGTTTCCCACAGGAATCCTCGCTAATTTATTATGATTTTAGATCATATCTAATTTAATGTATCTGTCTTTTCTCTATAAGGGTTATATTTGGTCACATTAATATGTCTATATTAATAACGTCTGATGAGTGCAAAAGTTGGGTTTAAAAAATCAGTGACCAATACAACTGGTGTGACGGACAGTTGCATAGATCTTTGACATCCTTATGTGACAGTGTTACAATGACACATGAATGTCCAGACGCCCACACACACATTTACACGGAGTGTATAAAAAGAGGAAGAAGAGTCTAAATCTATACCAAACCCCCTGGGAGTTTCATCCCCTAGATACGTGAGCGCCATTTGAAGCGTTGCATCCACACAGGCTCACATCCGCCTGGATACGTGAGCGCCATGTCGAATTCATGACGGTTGTCATGGCGCCCACATAGCAACTGGCTATACATGTACCGGCTGCTGCCTCCGGTCGACTCATGATGGGGTTGAGGGAGGGGAGATGAGAGGGGGGAGGTAGAAGGGCAGTTGAGGGGCGGGAGGTCGAGGGAAACAGAGGGGAGAGAAGGCTGGGAAATTAGGGGGGGGGGGGGGGGTGCATGTAAATTTGTGTTTTGTTTTTTGTGTGTGTGTGCATGTTTGTGGGAGTTAGAAAGGAAGAGAGAGTGAGATCTAACAGGCTGGGGCGAAAAAAGAAAAATCAGAGACGGATGAAGAAAAGGGGATCAGCTGGTCTGTAAACCTTAGAGGACGAAGAGATGGGGCAAAGATAGAGGAGAGGAGAGTGAACTCACGGTTGACAGCTCTCTGAAAAGCCATGTGGGTCATGGAGAGACGGAGAGGCAATAAAAGACAAGTGCATCACTCACTGTAATGCTGTGTTTTAGAACTAGAATGATTTAATAAATAAAACACGGTTTAAATGCATTATACATGTTTGCTTTGCAATCGTAATCTTCTTAGAAGACTTAAAACTGCATTTTGTTGAAGGAAACGTCTGCAAAAAGGGTTGAATCTTCAACATATAGTCACATGTTTCAAGAGATCGTTCAACTGCTGTTTCTAAATTGAGATTAGGGCTGAATGTGGGGCTAAAAAGGTGGATATTTTGAAGCACAGTGCACTGCATTTTATTATGGTGAATAAGAGAGGCATGTTCTGCTAATTCCTCCTCCTCCTCGGTCGGTCGTGTGAGCGTGTGCAGAGCAGTTCATGGGTAATTGATGTGCCGAGACTTATTTTGGGAGCTAAATCAAACGACAGGGCTTTACGCATCACCTGGCAAAAAACGCAGCGCGTGCACAAAAGTGCACACATCAACATGTCGACTTCTTTACAAGCAGCTGTCTATTTGGTGCTACAGACATGAACAGACACACATACGTATGAACGAAGACCAAGGAGGGGTACACGTGAAGTCGCTCTCACACAGGGACACGGGCACACATACATGAATATTTCAGTTTGCTTGAAAACGTGCAAACCATCCAAGCTCCCATCCCCCCACCACCGACAGACCGCCCAACCCTCAGCCGAAGCCTGCATGGGTAGCTGCTCAGGAGTGGGCCATGAATGATGGCGAAAGAGCAGGATCGAGGGAGGAGAACGAGGAGCAAAGTGGCGATAGAGGGGTCTGACGGACTGGAAATTCATCAGGCAGGATGAGGGGAGAGGGTGGGAGGGGACGTTGAGGAAAATATAGACATCAGGGTGGAGTGACATCCCTGGCAGCTCTCTGAGAATAATGGGGGAAATGATTTACATACTGCTGCCTCACCCAGTAAGAAATACACCCCCCTTGTGTCTTGTTGGTCGACCGAGCTGTTAAATGATAACAAGTCAAAACAGCTGATGTACCGAGGGTTTTATTTTTGGAACAGTTTCAGCTGAGCGACCATGTGTTGTGCCATGATTTAGCTGCTTCCATTTGAATGAGCAGCTACAACATTCACCGCCTGTGGAAACAAGAGCAGACCAGTTCTACAGTCCTTTATTTTGGGTCTGCTACCAGTGATATGCAAAGACTCTTTAAAGGATGATTACTTTTTTTTTTAACAGGGGTCTTATTTTCATAGTTTTGGCCTTCTAACAGTCATGCTCACATCGTATTGGAGCAAAGTGCTTAACATTGAAACGTTCAGCCACATTTTTCACAGCAGGCGTTTTTGACTTGTCATAGCAGGAAAAGCAGGTGAAACTAATTATGTTAACAATTGCACAGTCCCATTCGGCATCCCAGTAAGCTGTGCCAGTTAGCCAGTCTGCACAATACAAGGACCCCGGAACTTGCTCACCTATATGGAATGCAGTCATGCATTGCATTAATAACACCTGTGCTTTATGACATGCCAATGTGACAAATGTCTATTGGCCTGACACATAATTTAAACATGAAAGTTTCCCATTGGGACTCAGACACATTGAAATCACTGAATAAAGGTTTTTAAAACACTTTAGGCGTTTTCGGACCAGAGGTTCTAAGAACCCCCATTTATATTGTGTCTGTTGTAGGTACTCCCAGCAAGAGAGGAACCATAAGTGCACAGCGATTGGTCAAACACTTGATTCAATGCAGCACCGGCAACCACCACTTTTAAAATTCTGTTAATAGGTGTGACAAAACACCAAAGATTTGAAGAAAACATGAACAAATGGACCGACAGTTAAGTCTAGAACTTAAGTTGTTCGTGAGCACACACACACTAAGCATACAACGGCTAACCCAGTAACGTTAGCACAAAGGCTAACCCAGTAGCATAGAGCACACCCACTGAGCCGAAGAGGCATTCGTGACAGGCTATTTCGCTTGTGTTTATAGATTGTGGCATGTAACAGAGTTGTTTATCTATTCTCATATTACCAAAGAAAGCTAGGAGAGCTTGTAGCGAACGTAGTGAACTTGCCGCTCGCCAATCTCCAAACTGGAGATGTGTGCGAGTGGCACCAGCCAGCTTACGTCACTTCAGTGTTCCTATTAGTGGTGCAAATGCAAACAGAAAAAAAAGTCCTTGAAGGTATGTAGTTCTCGGGGGGCTTTGGTGACCACCATTCAACAGGTAAGTGGACCCATGGAGCAATTTCCTAAAATCCCTGCTGTGTTCCTTTAAAACACTCAAAGAGAGATTTTTCACTCGGAGAGGAGTGAGTGTGTAGGCCTGCATGTGTGGGAGCTCATGATGCAAGCTGGTGAAAGCATGCGACCGTATGGGCTAAATAATAAGGGCTAAATAATAAAAGCGAGCAGGCGTAGTGGCAATTAAATGACACGCAAATTAGTGGAGTAAAATGCATGAAAGTGAGCTTGTGATGAGAATGGGACAACTCAGCTGAAATTCAGGTGCAGCACACACTGTCCAGAGGAAAATGCAAAAAAAAAATGAAATGTTCTGTTCATTTGGGAGGGAGGACTAACAAATATACGTCCACAGAAACACTCATCCGCACTCTGGGGGGGGAGGTCAGTGTGTTTTCCTGTGGGACGCTCAACAGGCAGAGGAGGAGGCCAAAGTTCGAGGGGAAGTCTGTAAAAGAGGAGTGTGACGCGCTCACACATCCGTACAACCCTCTCATATCTCCCCATCCGTCTCCACAATCTTCCATGCAGTAGACGTATAGCGACCTCCTCACACACACAGCTTACACACTTATGTGCTGGTGAACACACACCTCATTCCCTGTAGCGTCGGTGTTAATCTCTCGCTCCATTTGCACTCGTCAGGAGATAATGACATCATTAGCATGCATTAACATGTCTTTGTAATCATTCCCTCAGTGTCCCGGAGTCCCTGTTCGTGTGTGTGTGTGTGTGTGTGTGTGTGTGTGTGTGTGTGAAAGAGCTGTGAATGGGGAGGAATGCGTGAATGTGGGTTTTTCAACAACTTCAGTCTATCACAGTGTGTCACAGAGGTGCTTGTGTGTCAGCCAACACTTCCATTGACACATCAGACAAGATGTTCCTCAGCAAAAAAGTACTTGCTAATTACGCTCATTATCCCGATGCTTGACACAGGCATTTGGTTGTTGTATGATAACATTGGAGCTACATTAATGCTGCAGGTAATGAAGCTGGGCGAGATCACACCTTTTAAAGAAGAAATACAAGTTTATTTCGTTTGCATTTTTGCATTGGTGACTCGCAGTTTATAAGTCATTTTGCGCGCAGTAAGAACTATTTTCTTGCTTTTTTCGCGTCTCATTTGTATGCCATGTAGGCTGAACTGACTGCAACGTAAACGCATCAGTGGGAATGTGCTACACACTGAACAGAAGACGTAGTATGGAATGCGAGAGAGACCGCTTATGGTGGGCAGGAGGGAAGGTGGAGCGGTCAAACAAACACAGGACCTGCAACCAGGAGACCAGTGTACGAGATCAGAGTTACAAATGTTGTGACTTTTATGGTCTTGTTACATTGTTTCCATAAGTATTTTACCTAGTTAACTTAGTAGTTCCCACCAACATTATGCCGTTAAATCGTTAAATGTCACGCAAAAAGCCTAAAATTTATAGTAATGACTTTCAGAAATGTCGTGTTACATAAGTCTAAAGAACGCATAGACGTACTGTTAGTAAAGCCTATATGAAATTCCTGCTGATGTATGTGGCAGATTGCAACCCCACTCCTCCCAATCCAAGCCTGTAGAATCTATGATGGCCTTCAGTAGCGCCACCACATTTTAATTTGAACTACTGTCACAATGAGGGATTTATTATGTTTAATGTATTTACCAAACTTGTAGTTTTGTGTATTATTTTGTGCCTTTTTGTGTGCATGTTACTAATGACAGTGAATAATATTCCTTCAATTAACCTTCACCTTTTACTCTGTATCTCAAGTGCCTCAGAGATCCCACTCAAGGTGACCTGGAAGATACACTGTCCGTCCTGTTATCCAGCAGACGGGCAACGTCCTCTCTGGACCAATCCTGATTCCAAAAAAAAGGTGATGAGGGTTAAATTCAGAATTATCATCCTGCTGGAAGCTATTTTCCCAGTTACTCCATATATATTTATATCCTGTCACATCCCAGACATCCCCAGTGTCCGTCTCGCTGTCCTCTCCTGGATGTTTACAAATGATCATAAATTAGATCCATCTGGAAGCTCTGAGGATGGGAATTGGATGCCGGCTATGTGTTGTCTGTTCTTTATTATTCCCAGTGGACAGAAAGCCACCTATGTCAACAGCTGGTGTCCTGTACCTCAAACACACTCACATGCATGATTTGCATGCACCTGAATAAAAGAGTCAATAAACACACAGATGGAAGGGTTAAAATGTCACGGCTATACTTCAAATGAATTGCAAATGAAAAGCAGATGACAGTAACCTAGTGTCCAATATTTCACCTTAGCTTTGGTTATTTAATTCTCATTGAAGAAAAAATATTATAATTCAGTGAATATGTCATAACATCATCCCTTGCTGGAGGCAATGGCTTGTCCTGCTTCTTTTTAGGTATTATAAGGTTTCCAATCACCTATTTTCATGCACATTTTCATCCATCCATGCACCATGGTACACGTAATTAGAAGGATTTCACCTTTCAGTTTGTAGATTTCCATCCCATCGCAGCACTACTAGTCTGTTTTTTCCTAATATTGGCGCACCGGTGCTAGCATCAGTACACAGAGATCCTGCAGAAACTAGGTCTTCTATGACGGCTGCATTTGTTCATCCCCTCTGTCTCCTTATTGCTCTTTCTCTCCATGACCCCTAAACGTTCCTCAAAAACCTCTGGCTGAGCCTTTTTGGTGCCCATCCCAGTCCCACAGGGGTGTATGTGTCCAAGCTAAAGCCGCCTCTCTCCCTGCTTGACCTGGCTCTGCATGCCTTCCTGGTCCTTAATCCTGATCAAGCATGTCTAGACCTCTCATTACCAGCACATAATCAGGGGGCAGGGGAAGGACGGGGCGACGGAGCCGCGGGGGAGCGTAGGGATGGATGGTGGGAGGAGAGGAGAGGATGCAGAGAAAGTGACCCTGACAGTGACCCGCACGTTCATTCCACTGTTTACATTCTCGGTAAACAGACAGACCTTGCAAGGAGTCAATACACAGAATGGAAGACGGATGGAGAGGAAGATATGAGACAGGGGAGGGAGAGACCAGACGTAAACAAAGGATTAGACAGAGAAAGGGAATCCTCAACAATATGTATCTTGAAAGTCTCAACATTTAAAAAAAAATGCTACTAGGAATGGAGGAATGGGATTCATTTTCTGGAAGCAAATGTAAAACATCTTCTAACATGATGTCCTTGAAAGCAATAGCTCAACATTTTTGGGAAATATCCTTATCCACTTTCTTGCCAAGAGTTTGAAAAGAAGATTGATATCACTCTCATACTATTTAATATGAAGCAGGAGCCTGCAGCTGGTTAGCTTAGCTTAGCATTGAGACTGTAAACTCTGTCCAAAGGTAAGACAAATCAGCTACCAGCCCCTATGAAACTCATTAACGTTACATCTTATTAATCGTTTGTTTAATCTATAAAGTGTAAAAAAAAAAATGTTTACGGGTAATTCTGTTTCTTAGCTGGAAGAAGTGACTTCCTGTTTTTAGGAGATGTGGTTTAAAAAGATCTTTGGTAATATCAAATAAACATAATATGACGTGTTAACTAGTGAGCTTTAGAGGCTCTGGGAGGTAGATTTTAGTTTTTGGACAAAGGTTGGCTGTATATTAAACGGAGAGATTCAAAATGTGAATTGTCCTCTAGTTAAGCTAGTAAACCTATTTCCTAGATGTCAAAAATAGTGTAATTTAATTGGTAATACTGTATTGATCAGTATTGTTTTTTTTAATAACCCATACAAAAAACTAAAACAATGGAATTGAAATGGAGTTATCTAACTTCCAGTCACTGATCACTTGGAAAATATCAATTTTTTATGACCAAATGACAATAAAATAATAAATGGCCACATTTCAAAAATTTCAAAAAGGAAGAAATACCATTGATGTGACTTGATGGATTTACCACCATGAGCTCAATCCCATCAACACACATATACTGAGTCTCTGCTAAGCCACGGCTCCCGTCAAGCAGCTGAGTGTGACATGCTGAGATTACTGAACATGAGTAAATGTGATGAGGGGCTAAACGCATGAACGTATGACATAACAGGCGTCACTGGACAGGACACAAACAACCACACAAAACCATCAAATAATATACCACCTGTTTTCAGCAAATAGGGGCCTGTAGGACATGTGCAGTGTTCATTAAATGAAGTGTGATGAAACCCACGGGAAGAAGGAAGATAGATGTGTGTGCGTGTGTGTGTGTGTGTGTGTGTGTGTGTGTGTGTGTGTGTGTATCTTGAAGGTATTAGAGGTGTCGCGTATGCAGCACTGTGCCATGACACGTCTTTCAAGTGATCAAGTGCAATACTGTGATTTCATACAAAATTCACCCCATGGCAGGGTTTTCATCAAGTCTCTACAGCTGAACTTATCCTCCCATGCACACACACACACACACACACACACACACACACACACACACACACACACACACACACACAAACATTCTCATGTATGATCAAAAGGAATGCCTTCAGTCTGCACCTGCATACAGTTCCACACTCAAACACACCCTATAAATACACACAGCGAGCTGCGTTAGTACGCAGGATGACTGGAAGCCTGTTTCACTATGTCTCTGAAACATTCATGGGCCTGCATTTGGTCTCTCTCTCCTCTTCTTCTTCTTCTTCTTCTTCTTCTTCTTCTTCTGCTCTGTTTCCACCCCCTCAGCCTCTCGTCCTCCGCCCTGCTTCTTCTCTTTTAATCTCCCAACCCCTCCCTTTATCATTCTGCTTTCTTCCCACTCTCATCATTTGGATTCCTCTCTTTTAAACACACATATATTCCTCATCTTGTTCCCCGCTCCGCAGCTTCCTAATTACAGCTGCATTCATTTTATTCAAGTCTGCTGCCGATACTTTTTGCAATCTCTTGAGTGCTTTTCTGCAAATTCCTGGCCTCATTTGCATACAGGGGGGTTTAACAGTGGTGCTTTAATTGGCTATCTGGTCTGTGTTCAGTGTGCTAATTGCTTGTCTGTGAAAGTGTCCACACAAGGGTTGACCGACCCCCCATAGGAGGGGTTTATCACCTTAGCTGTCAATCACTGCAGCCCACCCAAAGTAGAGACAAAGCGCTATTAAGTCCCCCCACACACACTGCAGGGGGGAAATAATACATTGCTCTCTATCCACTTTGTATCGTGTGAAGGTGCCCGCAGCCGCGGGACCCACGGCGTGTTTCAGGTGCTGTGCAAGCGGCCAGAGGTGGCACTGCACTCTGCTCACCGAGAACTAGATTCCTATATGGGCGACTGTCTGCTGCACGGGTCCTTCAGGGCTGCTACAACAAGCTAACTGTTATGTTCGCTATAACGCAAGCAAGCGAGCTAATGCTCGATTAAAAAAAATGGTAAAAGTGAATCTGAAAAAAGGAAAATTGGCCTAACTTCGGCCTTTCCAACAGAGTCCAGTAGGTCAAATTGATTTTTGTTAATGATGTGTTAGTAGCGCACAATTTGCAGGTTATAATCTCTTTATTGCTACTGTATGATGTACGCCTGCAGTATCGTCGAAACTGTCTCTGGTATCGCTTCACTGCCAGTTCGTCGCGTCCACACAGTGGATGAGGATTGAATGTTGTGTTGTGGTTGTTGAGTCCATGATGAGATACTGTGATTTGTTAATGATTTATTTCAACCAATTACTCATATTCTTCAATAATTTAATCTCCCACCCACCTCCTCCTGGTGCCTGGTGGTTCAGTATCGAGGCATCAGGGTCCACTGCCCAAGGGTCGGTATTTGACGCCCTGGAGGTGAAGCGTTGTTATTCTAACTAGCGAACTGTTTACTTGCGGTATAGACAATTGATTTGATTGGCTCAATTGAGAAATTATATTACCATGTTAACTGCATTAGCTGCGCCTGCAGTCTACGGCTGCGACCGTCAAAAAAATCAACTAATGCTCCCTGAAGATTATCCTTTATTCTCATTAATTATCAGAAATTGAGGGGCGGATGTGGCTAAGTGGGGAGAGTGGGTCAACCGGTTTGATCCCTGACTCTTACTGTCCGTATGTTAAAAGTTTCCTTGAGCTCAACACTAAACCCCAAGTTGCTCCCCGGGTACTTCACAGCAGCCCACTCCTCCTGAAATGCTTAGGATGTGTTACATGCAGAGGTCAAATTTCATGTTACCGTAAATCAACAGTTTACAGAAAAAAATGGTCGCGGGTCCGGATAGAACGTCACTCTGGGTCGAAACCGCACGCAACTCCTCCTGCTGGCATCATCAGAGTGTTAACCGTGTTATGTAAAAACTGCCTGTAATTCCAGGAATGTTGATCATTGCAGTCGTCTCACAGCTGCATTGAGATATGTGATAATGTGGCTGAATGAATGCTAAGAGGCATTCGGGCTGGTGTGCTGTTTACCTTGCAGTCAAAAAAAGCAAGTCATTAACATTCTCCTCATTGTTGTGTGCCTCTTCTCAGACGCTGGGCTGCATCTCAATGGGCTTCTCATTGAGACCGTCGGGGAGTCAATTATCTTATCTAGGTATTGGCAACATCTGCCTTGATGTTGTTGCTGCCGTCCCAATGCAGGGCCGGCAAAAGGGAGGGAACTCACAACACTTACATAGAGTCATGTAAAGGCACGTCGGCCACTGATAACGCCAGGCCCATCTTAAAAGAGACCTCACACACACACACACACACACACACATGCACGCTGTAATACGTGCACACACACACTAGCGCTCCCCTCCCTAGACGTTCCCCTGGGCTGTAATTGAGAACAAGGAGGCCCCCAACAGATAAACAAGACCTATTGATTCAGTGTAATTTGACTCAGTGGGTGCCATAATGACATTATAGGATAGGACCCGTGTGTGTGTGTGTTTGTGTGTGTGTGCGCACGCGTGTGTGTGTGTGTGTGTGTGTGTGTGTGTGTGTGTGTGTGTGTGTGTGTGTGTGCACATGCGCTCGCTATAGTGAATGATGACACATTATTCAGCTGTGCCAGGGGAATTTAGCTGATTGGAAAGTGATATGGAAGAGCGAAATGGAGAGACAGAAGGCGTAAGAGAGGTAGAGAGAGAGCAAAGTGCCAGGGTAGAGGGAGAGAGAGAGAGAGAGAGGGAGAGTGTGTGTTATAGATGAGGAGGTAGCAGTGTGAAAGGAGAAGTAAATTGCACTGCTCTCACGTGTGTTTTTCCACGGGCACACAGCCATAAATACTGTCTGTTTAAAACTATACCAGGCGATCAATGAGCCATCAGAATAATGTTTTACTTGCTAATCAAAAGGAGGAAAGGCAAGAGAGGGAGAGAGAGAGAGAGAGAGAGAGAGAGAGAGAGAGAGAGAGACTGTTCAATGGTGTGTGAGCAGATAAAGTCTCTTGCTGAATTCCAATCATTCCCCATTTCATTCCCGAGTTTGACTACAGATTTGGAAATGCTAATCGGCCATCTGTTGATCGCCAGCAGCGGATCAAGGCCCTTCCTTCACTTCTGGAGGATATGCTTCAAAAATAGGCACTCATTTGGAAAGCAAATACATTTGTTTGGTTTTGCTTTTGACGCTTTATAACCGTTTGAACAAAGAATGCGGAGACGTTCTGGGCCAGATCTTAGCAGGGTCACACACACACATATGCAGACGCAAAACACTGTGGTGTTACACTGATTCATGACCGATGCTGTTGGATTGAAACAGCCAACAGCAGATGTTTTGTGCTGATATTCAGAATCATTTATTGGGACAACTTTAATGCCACACAATTACAATTCATCAGGTTTTAATTATGGCAGAAGCTTCGGCAGCAGTAGTAAGATAACGGCGCTCTAAAGTCCAGCTTAACAATAGTAATAAAACATCATATTTATGGATGCTTCGGTGGTATCCAATTAAAATATTGCACTTTGCTCAATTCTAGTTACGACATTTCAACAATCTGTGACATATGATATATAAAAATGATACACTCCAAATCTTTTTTTTGTCGTGTGGACAGCAGAAATGTATTTAAAGTATAGCTGAATGCTTACAGAGCAAAATGCTAACATCAGCATGCTAACATGCTCACAATGACAATGCTAACCTGCTCATGTTTACTATGTTCACCATCTTAATTTAGTGAGTTAGCATGCTGCAATCTGCAAATTAGCACTAAACTCACAGTTTAGGCTGATATGAATGGTTTTAGTTTTGCTGGTATTTGATCATAAACCAAAGAGGAGAGAGGTGTACTAAAAAAAAAAGACTTCCTTTTCTATGCACTTCTGATTGTTTACAGTACGATTAGCAACCTAAGATGCAAGCCTGGAGTAGAGACTACGTGTACAACCGGTTTCACAAGTTTATAAAAATCATTGTCAGACAATAACCGACGGGTTACCAGAAAGCATTTTGACCAATGCGTTCTGCTTCTTTGGCTCACCACACAGACTAATTGAACGTGATTGGTCAATACTAATCAAACTAAAGACGGAAACTAGATCGCTTCCGATACCGAAATCTTGTTCCGTTGCCTATAGATTCTGAATGCACAATCTGTTTATAGAGATTACATCCGGGGTAACCTCTCTTCCACTCGTTTATAACTCAAGACTATATGTACATACTATAACTATGCCAAAATGTATAGCATTCCATTCAATAGTTTTTGAGTCATTTCATTTAAAATCACAAGTGTCAAGCTCATGGTGGCTCTAGAAGAAGAGTCAGGGGATCACCAAAGTGTTTAGGATTCATCTTCTGAGAACTATATGAAAGTCATCCATCGAATAGATGTTGAGATTTTTCAGTCTGGACCAACGTGGCGGACTGACAGATAGTCTAACATTGCCGTCCCTATAGAGCCACGGCGCCGGTGTAGCTAAATGGGTCAATAAAGCCGTGATGCACTGTATTGGTTTAATGTCAGACACACACACACACACACACACACACACACAGATTCAGACTTCAGATCAGAGATGTGTATCCGCTCTAACCACACAGTGGAGGGTAAGGAGACGCTCAGCTGTCATTTTGACTTCCTCTGGCTTGGCTCTCCTCCAGCTGACAGGCTGAGACCGGGGTAATTGGTGCCACGTATGATCCTGTCAACTTGGAGGACAGGTAACAAGAGACGGAGAAAGGCAAAGAGAGAGAGAGAGGACGAAAGATAGAAAGATCGTGGTTCTAGTGTTTATCTTCCACTGTGACCTCAAAAACAAAATAGTCTGCAAAATGTATCCAATTTTTTTCTGTTACTCAAAATCCCTGCAACCGTTTGGTGCCGATTTAGACTCTAAATGCTCAATTTGTTCAACGAAATGACTGAATTTGTTTCCAGTTTCTCCCTTTGCTCCTTTTTGCAGCACTGTCTCTCCTCCCCCAACACCCAGACACACACATTTCTGTATGGCAGTATGGCAAAAAAAAATAAAAATATATATATACACCGTATCATATTTAAACACATGTCATAGACTTCATGAGTGTGCACAAGCTAAACACACAGAGGTCTGGCTGAACCCCAGTCTTAGGCATTACAATGTATAACACCATCAATTCTGTCTATCACACGAGAAGCCATTTGCACAGAATTAGGTCAACACTTCTCCACACAACACCCCTCCTTCTCTCTTTCTCTGTCTTTGCTGATTACCAACTCATTCTTGTCTAGCTATACTGTACACATATTGTGCCTACGGTAGAGATTAAATTCCTGATGTCTGCGTTGAGCTTTGAAGGCATTTCCAGTAAAGAAATGATCCACCAGAAATAATTTTGTGATTTGCCCAATATGTGATGTGTGTTTCTTTGATATGGAATTATTCAAAAGCCCGGTCTGTGATTGCTGACGGCGAAGGCGCAGATGTTCTGATCTGAGCAGATGAATTATTCCATGTGGTACGTCTGGTTTAACAGTCGGTGTACAGTCTTTAATGTAACGGGAGTGCAAGAGGCAGGCTGAGCCGTGCAGCCATCTTGCCATCCGCGGATTTCATCCTTGGGCATGCAGCCTCCCTCCCCCCACCGCTCCATGTGCCAGCCTAGAGGGTGTGCTGGGAGGGCAAAGTCTATATGAGAATGATACAGATTCTCCAAATTCTTTGGAAACGATGTGACCTGCCGGCGGTCTCTACAGCCCCGTGTTGGTAGAGACCGGGGATGTGGTTTCATGTCTTGGGTTTACATAGTAAACCTTTATTCCCCCTAACCAGCTGACTGCCTCGTCTTACATAAGCAGCACTGTAGGCTAAAGCCACATATGGCCGTCAGAGAACCTGTCTCACCTTCCTCTTCCGTTGTTTCACACCGAATTAAATGTTTTATGCCGCTAACAACAAAGACCTTGCATTCAAGTCCCCAATTCTCTGCCTGGCCTATTTTATTAAATTTTTTCAGAAAAGAGATAGCATCCCAGTGGAATGTGTTTTTGTTGTGGAAGATTTATAATGGTGATTTTAAAGGGACAGTTCACCCCCAAATAACCTGTAGTGCTATTTATAAATCTATATGGTTTTGGTGTTGCCTAGTTATGGAGATATCAGCCGTAGAGATGTCTCTCGAAATAGTATGGCACTATATTGCACTGAACTTGTGGTGCTCAAAGCGTTAAAAAATTAATATTTAAAACTCAATAGCGATGTCTCTTTCCAGAAATCATGACCTGGTTACTCAAGATAATCCACAGACTGTGATGAGAGAAGTTTCATGTAGGAACAAATGTTGAAATAAAATCTCAAAGTAACTCACGTCAAAGCAATCTATACTGATAAATAGCACAACAGGTGAGAGGACAAATGTGTATTTTTGATTTTGGGGTGCACTGTCCCTTTAAAGAGGCAGTAAGCCAACCCTGAGAGAGCGCACAACCACAGACCTGTCACTAACTCTCAGTCTTATCACATCCTAATACTGCACACTCTGTGCATGTGTGTGTGTGATTCCTCTCCCCGGGGATATATGTCATGTTTTTTTTTGTGTGTGTGTGTGTGTGTGTGTGTTGTGAGCTGCATCCATCACTCGCAGCACTGATGTCCTTGGAAGGCGTAAATTAGATCTATATCTCTTTAACATACAATGTCTCAGATTTACTTAATTAGTTAACTATACAGACAGTATAGTTAACAGTGATGAACTCACAAGTGTGAATGGACGGTTGTGTGGTTCCTTTATAGTAATAACAACAATAAATGCACATATTATAGGGGTTGGCATAACATTTGAATGTACCCAGATGGTCTAAATGTTATTTCAGAGTTTTTTTTACCCTAATAAGGAAATGTATTACACAGAAAACATTGCATTTAAAAAAAATCTTTGGACAGAACAAGACTGTTTTTGGTCGTTATGCTAAGCTAAGCTAACCTCTGTAGCTACATACATTAGAGTGGTATCAATCCACTCATCTAACTCTTGCAAATAGGCATTGTATTTCCCCAAATGTCACACTATTCCTTTAAGGAGGCAAGCACAACATTTTGCTTTTGCCATTATAAAGTGAGCCTCTTCTGCTTGAACACAGCAACCAAAGCAACTAGTTGCTTCTGATTCTATCTACTGGGGAGGGGAGTACTCAACTCCAAATGTAAATCAAAGGATGTAAACAAAGCACACTCTGCGCTGTTGTACTTAAAAAGAAGAGCCAACACCCGGAGCCTGAGCCTGCCCAACACCTGAAACACAGGAACAGTGAGTCTGAGAGGTAGAGGATGATGATGAAGAAGAAAGAGAGATGATAGAATTAAACACTGGCCTCTATGGCGGATCTGCATCTAACCCTAACTAGAGCTTTTTGGTAAAACAGCGACATGCTTTTTGCGTTCTCAAACTTAGTTCCAGGTCTGGTCTACATTTTGGCCCGGGGTTATAGGTTAAAGGTTTTCTTTTCAAATATCACATGATGATCATTCTCAGAAGACCGGACATGCTGCACACTTCAACTGAAGTCACCCTCGCCCACACTGTCAAGACAAAATACTTTACCGTGAAACTCATAGGCGTTCTATTCCAAAAAAATACATTTGACAGATTCAGTCTGATGTGTGTTCACTACTTCCTCCATTTCATGACCTTAAATAACAGACAGCCAGAGCTATTAGCAGAAGTTTGCCAGTGTGTGGTTTCGGTGTCACAGTGTAGAAAAATGCACATGATGCACCGTGGCTCAAAATCTTTGTCCCTGCTTTGATGCAAAGGAGTAATAAATTCAGTCAAAAGGGGATTAATCATTTGCATGTGGATGTGCACGTGTCACTCTGAGTATGTGTTTCACAGGCGAAGCCACTGGCAATGCAGCTGAAACATTAGTGGGTCAGTGTGCCATCAACCCATTCATCAGCACTTTTCCCTCTCTTCTTTCTGCCTCCATCTCTCCTCTGACTCACCACCCATCCATCCATCCATCCATCCATCCCCCGGTGCATAGATTCTCACTCCCTCTCCTGCTCACTTAAATTCACCAAGTGTCCACATGCAGAACATTCTTGAGTTCTGAATGAACTCCTTCGGACTGACGATGCTAAATCAGGTGTGTAAAGGAGGTCAGCTAACAAGGTGGACAACGGATTGCCAGCGAGGATTTGACAGATGGAAACGTGCAGGTGGTGGCAAAGCTCAGCATTTGAGAGTTTTGAAAGTCAGATATAAGGTGTCTGACGTCCTAGAGAGCTACAGCATGCTGACACTGTTTCAGCATGCAGAATTCAACATTTGCAATCTGGATGATTTTTGACTTCCCTTAAAAATAATCAAGTTCAACTTTCAGAGTGGGTGAACGTGTGCAGGAAACCTGTTAATGTAATTCAGCCAGATGAAGTTAAAGTAGGTCATGAATAGGAAAGTCGTAGGTTGAAGTGAATATGGTGTTGGCCATCGATATCGTGTGCTATTAAAGAGGAAGTTCACCCATTTCACACATCAAAGTGTTTTTACAGGTTTTGGGGAGTGATGCTGTATATGTGAAGCTCAAGTGAAGTCACCTGAGTTGCGGTTTTTTGGTGTGAAAAGTTTCTTACCACACTTCTGTAGTCCGCTCCTCATCTCTGCTTGAGGCCTGCAGCTTGAAGCTACATTAGCTACACACCGAACCTGCGACTAAACTGTCGACGGCCGAGTTGCATTGTGGGTAACATGGGCACCAGGTTTTGATATGAAGAATGCGTGGAATAAAAAAGATGATATCTCAGGTTGTGCTGCATCAACTTTGATTATTAGATTATTAGTACTCTTTCAGTCAGTTTCATAACAGACAAAGTTATATTCGTATGGGTTCAGTCTAGTGTGTGAGAGATGGCTACAAGAAGCATTTATTCTTTATGAAGTCTGGGGAGTCACAAGAGACAAAAGATCAATTCATACTTTCTGCGGACACCACGTGGGTCCATGTAGATTCCTATGTGAACGTCACGGAGTTTTGTTTCAGTTTTGTTCCACATTCCAGTCCAGTTGGTGGAGAACGAATCTCTAGCTGGTTTGCCAAGAAGAGGAAGAAGAAGTGGATAAAAAACACAGGTTTTCACATTTCCCATAATGCAACTAGATAGCATCTTTCGATATTATGATGTCATCATCCGGGTTATGTCTTCAACTTTGAAAAGCTCCGTCCAGAGCCGCAAAAAAACATCCCACAACTGTTTTCCCTGACTTAGTAGTATTCATTGGAGTGATGATGTTGATCATGTGGGAAATGGTTGGAGTGCCCCCTTTAATAAAACGAAATAAATTCAGCTGAGCTCCCATATTGAATACTCGGCTGTTCTTCTACATTCTTTAAGCGCAGTGTTTTGTTTTTACTCTTCTTTCATTCTCCCTTTCCTCGAAGTTGCACGCCCTCCATGCATTCATGAGATGAACACAAGCAGACAAACCGAGCCCAAGACTCTCATATGTTTGGTCCAAATAGCATGCAAAGCCCTGCTTTTCTCTCTTTCCTTGGTCTTCCCAATTCCCCATACTTTTCTCTGACATTCTCTGTCTCTCCCACTCAGGACGGATGGAGGAAAGCGAAGGAAAGAGGAGGAGGCAGAAGAGGGAAAGGGAGGGGGTGGATGTGTTGTTCAGTTCTGCTGAATGCACTCACATGTATGAAAGAAGAAGCATTTATTTTAGGACTCTCACGTGGGTGTACACAGATTTGAAACACGCACATACACACACTGGAAGTGAGAGCTCACAAGCCCAGAGATAGGCCTGACCTACCTTTATATCAATCGTGTTTTGAGAGCTGCTGGAAGGATGCTTTTCCACAAAGCCGAATCCTCCAAATGCACTCTACACATTACCCAACATAGACACACACACACACAGAAACACAGAAGGGAAATCAGGGCAAAACAAGAAAACAAATAGGTGAAACACGAGAGACGAAGAGAGGGAAAACTTAAAGGCGGGTGGTTCACCTCTCAGCAACACATCACACAATGAGTGTCCAGGCTGTTGTGTCATATTGTCTCAGCATTGCCACAACGTTATTATCCCGTAGAAACTGTTGTCATGGTAATAAGGTCACTGGCACGCTCATATGTCAAAAGGGATTTATACTGGGCTGACACCATTTCCAGTGCTGCATGTGCCAGGCGTGTGTGCGTGTGTGTGTGTGTGTGTGTACAGTATGTTAGACAAAGACAGACTGGAAGGCTGAGTCGAGTCATTTCTTCGTTGGTGAGTAACAGCAAGTCTGAAATTCCACATTTATGACAAGGTATGCTTTATTTCCTGAAAATGTAGGCCTATTTCAAAAGTCTTATGTAACACCCCATAAAAAAAACAGGGACATTTCCACGTTGCTTTACTACATTAGGGGGGGGGGGAATCAAGACCAATGTCTTCTCTCTACTACAGTATTTACACTGCAAACCTTCTGTCGGGAAATCCCCACAGGGATTCCCCCTCTCTGACCATAACTCAATGAGAGAAGTAGTGGGCTGAAAGTGAAAGTAAAATGTTGTGAACATGCTTGGCAGGGTGATCCATGGGTCTAAATGGGTCAACAGTAGTATTTGAGTTGTGAATGGAAAGTCCCAAACACTCTGAATCTGTTTATTGGACTTTTTACTACAATTTCTCTCTCAGTCCCAGAAACATTAGGACAATAAACCACCGCAACTGTAACGTCAAGCTGCTCCTTTGTCGCTCAAGACAACATGCTAATGTGACCTACTTAGCTGACATTTAACAAGACTGGTGTACTACAACACTCCACCTCCCCATTTCCTTGCACCATTGTTGTTTGGCCCCTAACTCTGACCCCCTTTGACCCCAGGCCATTCGGGCTCAAAAGCTATAGTCATGATTATTATTTTGTTTGTCCAGTGTGGACATCTGTCAGCTCAAACACTGAGCCATATGCTATCTATTGTCCCTCAACGAGGTCTGGGAATTGGTGCTTATATACGATTGAGCGAGCACTTGAGAGATATTGACCGCAGCTAGGCTGGCTTTGATTAAAATTGCTGATTATAATCCAGTGCAGGGACTCTAGGCTTTTCCAAAAAATGAATTGACATAATCACCCAAACATTAAATTCCTTGTTTGTTTGACATGGTCCAAAAATAAGCATTCATTAACCTTTCGGCACACTCGGTGATCAGCTCAGTTTCTGCTGATTTAATACCCATAATCCTTTGTCCCTTCTGCCTCTCTATCGCTTTCCTTCACTGTCTTTACCCAGCCAGTGCTACCTTGTGATGCTCATCCATACGGTGATGAAGCGCAGAACAATGGCGCCTTTGGGAGACAGAGCTCACACACAGCCCAACATCCAGGAATGCATGGCTTCATTGAAGGAAAGAGAGCGAGCGGGGAGGGAGGGGGGGGTTTGGGATCATACAAAAAGAAGTAGGTGACATGAAAAAGAATTACGACTGCCACGGGATAAACGCCACGGGGCAGGTAACAGTGACCCGGGGAAGAAGTCGGCGCTGTGTGTGTGATGAGCCCCAGGCTCCAACCGTACCATCAAAGGGGGGATAGAAGACCGGGTCAAAGGGCAGGGACAACTCGGATGATTCCTTGAGGCTGAGCGGTTTAACGTAGTGTGACAAGGTGACAGCAAGCAAAAAGAAAAAGTTAAAGGGCATGATTGACTCAATTAGACTACAAGTGATCTCTATATAATCCTTTTCCTGCCGACAAATCTGATATCTGCTCTTTCAAGCTTTAATGGAGTTAATGTTGAGGCTTTAGTTTTGCAAACCATTAACGATGAACATTCATCTGACCCTTTTGCGGAATACCATTTGTCCTTTACTTAAGCCTGGACCCTCAATTATAAATCATTCTATGTTGTTTCAGAGTCCTGTTATGGAGACTAAATGGTCTGTTTCATGTTGCTGGGTGTTTGTGATTGCGACACCATGCTTTCAGTTTCCCCACCTTCTTATTTCACCATGAAACTTCTCTGCCTGATTGGAAAGCACCTTGCTCACACCGGCCCACCCTGAGTCAGTAAAACACACAGTCACCAGAGAGTTAGGTGACTTCCTCGGAGGAAAGCTAAATGCTTTTGATTGTTTAACTGTTTAACAGCAGGCCACTTAAAAATGATTCATGCAAAGACCTTTATAAAAAATATCATACTCATCCTTGATTCCTTCTTTTAGTCCTCTAAATGTTCTTTTCTTTTTCATAAAGTGCTGCAGAGATGACGTTTTTTTCATTTATTTATGATACTTACACGTTTTTTTCAGCAAGATAATCTTCACAAATGAACACAACTTTTATGATTTTTGAAGCGTCAACGCAATCGCAAGAAATAAAAAGCAAACATTAGGCGTCACCACCACTAAGCTTCTACAAAAGCTTTTCCTCCTAATGTGACATAAATCTACAAGTTGGAAAGTTTATGTTAGAATAGTTTGCAAGAGCAAATTTTTTAAGACACATAAAGGCTCCAAAATGTAGAAGAAGGGTATTTACTGACATATTTTATGTCATAGAACAAAACGTTAAAATCTCTTAAGCTTGTGTTAACTAACCACAGACCTTATTTTTTAAGTATCTAACCAAAAAACAATTCAACCCTGACTAACCCTAACTTTTTCGATTGCTTAGTCATTTCATCCAACTCCAATATAATGGATAATTAAGGCGGCATGTTAGGCCATAACTTATGAATGTTACATATGCGTTTAGACTTTAGACCTTAAGTTTTAATGGTGCAACCCAATTTAGTAAATCATTAGTTTTAAACTAGCTGGTGGGTAGAACCTAAAGAACCATTTGTATATCACTTACTTACCGTGTGTGCCATTTAATTCTTGAAGACAAATGGTTTTCTCGCATGCCTCTACGGTGAGAAAAGTCTTGATGAATTGAAGTAAATGGAGACCAGTTTTGAAAACCGCAAAACTATATCAAAACATCTGTTAACATACTGTCACACAAATCGTGGGGTATGATCTATGTCTTGTTTATGCATTTCTGGCAAATTCTTGCTATTTAAAATACATCAAACTCATTAGAAGGTAGTGGCAGAAGTGTTTAAAATAGCAACGTTTTGCCAAAAACGTAGAAGTAGTGAGCACACGACTAAATACACGAGTTGTATCATATACTGCAGGAGTTGTGAGAGTGTGATATAGTTTCGCTGTTGTTAAACACGCCCTTCATTTACTTACATTCATCAAGATTTACTCCGTTTTGTCAATTTCCAGAATCTCCATTCATTATGGAGGCATGTGAGAAAAAACAAGTTTCTTTAGGCATCCTCCCTGGTTTGGCACCATTTTTTATCTACATTTTGCCCACCTTCTCCAAATCCCAGAATTGGGGGGGGGGGGGGGGGGGGGGGGGTTAACGGCTGTTTGATGACCTCTTATCACATACCTTGGCCACACCTGATGCTATCACTCAGCCATCAGCACGTCACTCTGTTTCCAGACACGTCTAAACAATGACTGCGTCTACACCTCTGTCTGTCTTCTTTCTCCCCCACTGTCCCTTTCTTTACATCTAAGGTCTATCATACAGATCAGAACCCCCCCCCCCACACACACACACACACACACACCCTCTCCTCTCTGCATTCCAACCCCTTGGCCCATCTATATGAACTCTGTCACAGCTGATGCCCTCCTTGCTTTGTACGCCTGTGTTCGGGTGCATAATGTGTGTCTATGTGTGAAGGATTGCTTCTCTGTGCCTTTCTCCCCCTGACGCTCGCTGGTCCCTCGACAATGCTTCCCTTATATGCACATAGCACACAGACGCACATGTGCAAACGCACACACACACACACACACACACACACACACACACAGACACGCATTACACGGAGCAAAGTGTCAAGTGCGGCGATGAGGAGACGATGAGCCTGCGCCTCGTCACTGCCCTCAGCACAGCCGTCATTACCATCACACAGGAACCGGGTTTTACATGGAAAGAGAAGAAAGGAGCACTTGATGTTGGTTCCATCTGCAAAAGTTAACCATGATGGCGTCCCCCCCCCACCCCCCTCTCTCCCAAGGCTGAGTTACCTCAAGCAGGCTGAAGAAGCCCATTCACAGGAGAAGATGGCTTGAGGAGACGGGACCGGCCTGCGTGCCAGGCATTCCACAGCAGCACACAGTGGACACATTATTATGACATTTACAAGGCCAAGCTAGATGGATGCAGCGTGATACGTGTGTGTGTGTGTGTGTGTGTGTGTGTGTGTGTGTGTGTGTGTGTGTGTGTGTAAGAAAATGTTGTCCACTCAGTGTGATGAAGCGAGCGCCTCTTCGAAGGCTCGATTGATGTTTTATCGCACTCGGATGCAAACACAAATCCAGTCCTGTAACAAAACCACTTACGACTCCCCACAATAATCCTCTTTACATTAGTGATGTGCTGCAACTTATTTAAATTACGAGACTTGTTGTGAATAAAACAAGAGTAATCTTACACTCTACCTCTCCTCAGTCTCCACATATGCACACCTTTAACACAATTCAAGATGTGTAACCAAGATACGCAAACTAGCCAAACGTTTGTGGACACAACATGAAGTTGTGTAGGCCTACTTTGTATTCGGGCATGTTTTCTTTCTCTTTTGATTATAGGCTCCTTTGTTTCAAATGAGGGATATAAAAAATGCTAAAGTATGAAATACAATTTTAGACAATAGTGTGCTTTCAGCTTTCTGTGCAAAAACTAGCGAGGTCCGTAAAGAAATGATTTTCCGAGTTTAGCGTGGAAAGACACCCCCCCCCCCCCAAGAACTCCACAACTGGAGGCTGTTCTAGCAGCATATCATATCAATAGTTAGATATTTTGGGAAAAAAGCATAATCGTCCTCTTGTCGAGAGTTAGATGAGACGATTGATATGAGAGCAGTATCCGTCTTCTCATTTAACTCTCGGTAAGAAGGGAAATAAGCAAAGAAAATGCATAATTCCTTTAATGTCAAAGGTTTTGAGATGAGATCTTCAACAACCGTGGGTGTAGTGTTGAGATGTTCCTATTCTTTGTTCATGTGTCTACATATTTGTGCCCATACAATGTATATACTGGCCAACACTGGCCTATTGACTTCAACTGATTGCTGTTATAATGTTGTATTTACAATGTGGTATTTACCACGTTGATAGAATGTTTGCACAGACTGTAAAACACTCCTAGAACTGCATTTGATCTTTATGTAATGTGGCCAAAGTTTGCATTGGCTTACACGTGACACCGAGAGCTGGAGGCTTCAGCATCAAGACGGGCTGCTGACACGCATTCCAATGTTCCCAAGTCTCGCGAAATCAATTAGGCTGATTGGTCGCAGCAACGATCATTTGTGACATTGAACACTGAAGTCTTCTCTCACAACTTGAGATTTGCAGCTTTAACAGCCGTTGTGAGGAATGCGTGTGGGAGAGAACGATCAGGTGGAATGTGCATGATCATCACATTGACATATTTTGCTGCTGGTATGTTGTTGACAAGCGGAAGTGAACAACAAAATCTAGTCATTGAGCCATGAGGAGACAGCGTGACACGCAGTTGGTCGCGACACTGATCCTGTGCTCCAGTCCGATCACCATGTCCCCATGCCCACAATGAGAGCACAACATTGAACAATAGATTAAACTCTTATTCACCATTGTCTGACAAAAGTAGGTCCATTTTACTGTTCAGCTGCTCGTACTGGCAAAGACGGATACACAGAGAGAAGAAGGGGAAAGTTGACGCAATAAACTCTGAAGTAACGTTTAAAATCCCCATTTCCTATCTCCTCCTGCTGAACATGTCATCTGTCACATATTTTGCCCTTATTTCTTAGACACCGTGACCACGATCTCATGACCATCATAACTCACTTATTCCGAAGCATTGGCGTGCTAACTGGCCGGCTACAGCTAATGGAAATTGGTCACATGTTGAGTTGTACGTCTAGGTGTCCTGTTGCTGGATAATTCTTTATATTGGTAGGGCATATATATAATCAACATTTGGGAATTTTCAACATTTGATACATAAAAAAGGGCAAATAAAACGCATTGTGTTTCACAACAGGACCCTGAATCATAAGTATCTGTCAAAAAATGTGCTTCTGGCAGCACCTGTTGTATTAGATTTGACTGTGACTAAATGCTGCATCAGAGCGTAATTTAAGATCTGTGGACATCTTTAGTGTTAGTGAAACCAAAAGTGATGCACTCACAAACTTCCCTAGTTGCTTAATAAATACTCAAAAGTGAAACTATTGCTGTGCAGTGATTACTTTATTCCATGAACTGAGAGGATTAGGGTAAACTAGAACTGAAACCATCAGATTATCAAAAAAAATTATCATTCATAGAATTTTGTGAGTCAACATTTTTTTAGAAAAGAATAACAGCTTGCTGTTGCTCATGTTCTTAATCCTTAATTATAGTAAAGTGAATATGTTTTGTGTGTGGGACTGTTAGTTGGACAAAGCAAGCAATTTGAATACATCAACTTGGCATTTTTCACGTTCTCTCTGACATTTTCGAGACAAAATTAACCAATTAATCGAGACAAAAGTAAATTAGTGTGCTAATGAAAATAACTGTTAGTTGCAGCCCTAATGGAAACTACTGCCATTTATTCACAATGTATCAGTCAACCTGGATGCGGTGTAAATAAATGGCTACAGTGAATAGAGTTATCAGAGTTTCAAAACTCATTCAGTCATTCCTATTAAAGGTTTGTGTTTACACCAACTTCTACGAGTCATTGTTTAGGCACTAGCACAAACACACTTACATGCAAATGCTGTAATAAATCCATTAATTAGTCCTCATTCTTGCCTTATAATCAGATAGATGTCTGATAGATATTCCTCATATTTGACTGAATACTCAACCAACAACAGAAGTAAATGAGCACATCCACAGTAACAGGCACACTGATAAAAGGACAGAACATTATTTTATTTAATAAAAAAACATGTTTTTTTACTTTTAAGCCTATAAAACACTGAATTGAGCTGAACTAAATACATTTCATTGCTGGAGGTCCTCCTGAGGGGCGGGGACAATTATGGAGTAAAAGAGTTGATTGGTCGGAGCTGGCTAGACGTTCTTTCAGACTGGGCGCTGATTGGTCAGACCTCAGCAAGGTCCCGCCCACGGGCGGCGCCTCGAACCTGCTGTATGTTGAACCGTTGCGTTCAACCAGTGTTGAGTTTAGAGGGTCTCTCTCTACCGGGGTGACAAGTCTGACCACAGGAGCAACCGAGAGGAAGTATCTGCCGTTTGAAGAAGAAAAAAAACAACCAAAAAAAACAAAAACAACCAACTCTTTTCATCGTTCCACCGCTGGATACGTAACTCGCCCTGGGGTTTGGATTAACTTAAAAAGAACACTCTTTTTTTAGTTTTTCTTTTTAATTTGCTTTGGAAGACTCGCATAACACAATGGGATCCCAGGCATCCAAAGGAGATGTGGCCGCGGAGGCGAGCGCTGCAGCCGCCGACGGTGCAGCTGTCAAAACCAACGGACAGGTAATTACACTTAGTGCGCTTTTTTGTTTTTTATCAATGGAAATACATACGAATTGATACAAGTTTGGTTTGCCCACACGCAAACGTTAGTTTAACACATTTAGTCGACGCTGAATTGATCAAACTTGAATGTGAGGACATTTTTTTGGGGCAAGTCAGGTGGGGCTTTTACGCATCGCTGTCTCCTGCAGAGCACACACACACTACCCAAAACTACCCAAAAAAAGAGCTAACTGTTATTTATCTCGGTTGACAAGTTGAGACGAAGCACGTTGAGTTATGTGTTTTTTTGTGATTGAGCTTTAACCCAAAATCCGCACAACGTGTGTGATAGTGCCAGGCTTTAAAGGGGGATGGGGGGGCAGCTCGCGCGCACGTAGGCACTACTCCTCCCTGTTTAAAAGCACGAGCCTGGCTGTCGTCTGAGCAACAATTTTGCTTTCCAAAATTTGATATCAGCGATATCAGTTTTATTTTGTCATACATGTGATACTTTGGACCACAATTGGATCATTATGCATGTTTAATATTAGACATTATGTATACTTATCAAGTGACACAAAAACGACTTTATTATTAATTGTATCAATCGAGCAGAATTCGTTTCAGACTGATTATTTGGGTTAATAAAAAAAAAACATCGATTGTCGGTGTTTTTTCATTCGTCTATCGATGAGCTCCGGTCTGGTCTTTTGTTGAGCCGACGTCTGTCTGGTACCCTGAGCGGTCTGCGAGGCGCTACCGCCGCCTATCGCTGGACGAGAGTACTGCAAGGCGTCGCCTCTGAGCCAGGCGACACGGTGGTTAATTGATGAGCACGACGCTGCTCTGAGAATGCATGAGAAATGTACCTCTAAAATAGCCTCATGCATGTGCACAGAGTTTTTTTTATTACATTTAAACATGATTCTCTGTCTGAGCTTTAGAAACGGATGACTTATTCTGTCAACCTTTTTTTGTCTTCAGGAGAATGGACATGTGAAAACCAACGGGGATGTCTCCACAAAGGCCGATGGGGATGCTGCGGCCACCAACGGCTCGGCCGATGCAGCCAAGGAGCCCGAAGCCGGCGCCGGAGGAGACGCCATCGAGCCGGCGCCCGCTGCGGATGGAGAGGCGGCCAAACCCGAAGGCGAGGCTGCGGCCAAGGAGACCCCCAAGAAGAAGAAGAAGAAGTTCTCCCTGAAGAAGTCCTTCAACTTCAAACTGAATCTGAAGAAGGGCAAGAAGAGCGAGGCGGTCAAGGAGGAAGTGCCTGCTGCCGCCACTGCCACCGCATCCGCCGCCGCCAGCCCCTCTGAGGAGAAACCCGCCGAGAACGGAGCCGCTGCTCCGGCAGAGGAGAAGAAGGAGGAGAAGAAAGAGGAGGCGAAGGAGGAGGCTGCCGCTGCAGCCGAGGCCCCAAAGGCAGAGGAGGCTCCGGCTAAAGAGGAGGCCCCCAAGGAGGAGGTCAAGGAGGCCGCGGCCCCGGCCCCCGAGGCTACAAAACCAACAGAGGAGAGCAGCTCGACCCCGGCTCCCTCTGAAAAGAAAGAGTGATTGTACCTGAAGCTCACAATGAACTGGGTGAACTGTTTTTCAAGAGAGAGAGAGAGAATTTAAGAGCATATATATCTATATATATTTATATATATATGTGTATATGTATACATATGTATATGGATATATGTATATGTAAATATATACACATGTATGTGAGAGACTCCTTCGACGTGCCACTTTTCGTCATGATAACAAGACGACAGACTAGATTCACTAGATCACTTCCCTGGTTACTGCTCGACATCCGGACCTGGACTGAGTTTTTAGGCTGTGGGCTGGTCGCTGTGTGGAAATTGGATTTTAATGACTAGAGCGCGAGCTAATGACACCTTGAAGTATAGATGGATGAAGGATGGAGGATGGATGGAGTCAAAGCATCTTTTCCCTTAAAAAAATCTGCAAATCAAGATGCCTCCTCGCTGAAGGAATGAAACTAGAAACTAGGACACCACCACCACCTGAAATGACTGTTTTGAATAGAGCAAAAAAAATAATAATAATAATGAAATCAGAAAATTAAAGAGACTCGCCAACTTTTTACATTCCTATATTTTAACCCAAATTTGAAGTATTTTGTGGTGTATTATAGAGAAGCATCTTAAAGATTCAGAGAAGCTATTACTTGTTTGTTTAAAGAAAAGAAAAAAAAATAGACAACTTTGATTTTTACCTTACTATGAAAAAAAAAGAACACTTAAGCTTGCTATGTTCACTGTCGCGGTTTGATATGAAGCAGAGTTGTTTATCTGTCGTATGTGAGCCTGAATCTGCTTTGTCTCTGTAAATACATTGGATTGATTTCTGTTCTTTATTTTGCTAATGTTGACAGATGTTTCTGGTTTTATTGTAAAGTTGATAATGGTAAATAAATGTTGGTTACCTGCCCGTTTGTGTGTCTTTATGGTTATTTACATCATGCATTACATGTGTTATTATTACAGTAGTATGAGAGGCCTGCCTCTCATTAGGGATTTAACATGTCAATTCATCCACTTATCGAACAATATAAATTGTAGAGATACAGTTTAAAGGCTGATGCTTCATTGATTCTGACATCTTACATTGCTTTGGTGTCTGCATATAAGACAAATGAAAGAATAAAGAAAAAAAATTAAATCGCAGCAGCAGCACCGTCTCCTCACATATTTGACCCTAAAACCCAATTTAAAGCAACTTTTGAAAGATGAAACAACACATTCTCTCTTTTACAAACTAAACAATAAAATACAGAATTTCTCAGTTCACCTGTAGCCACAGTGGCTGCTAGTCAGCACATATAGCTTCGCTTTAATACGTCATTTTCACATGGAACCGTCATTTAACACAAATATTTTAACCCCAGGTGGTTACAGCACATTACAGTGGGGATAAAAAAGGTTTATTAGAGCTATAAACCTGATTAGGCCCAACTTTGACATCCATTACTATCATGTAAGTATCACTCACTCTGGCCCAGATTTAAACGAACATGTCCATTTTATTTATGCAGCCCAATATCACAAATCACCTCAAGGGGCTTTTCTATGCATAAAACACCCGCTGTCCTCAGCATAAAGAAACATAAATCATCCAACAAAGACAATAACACACCACTAAAAAATAAAAGCCCATCAGCATCTTAACTGATGTGAGATTAAGCGTCAAATTATTCCATGTTGCGCCCCATTGGGTCATTTTGTGATTCTCTATAAAACAAGAGAACACCCACATGTTTGTAGCCGATTGGTTCGGAGTTAATTGAACACACCATCACTACCATGTTAGCTGCAGTGACCCCCCCCCGGCCCTCTATTAGTCGTATTGGCCCCGAGATCAGCACCATTACCTCTGCCTCCACTCGCTCGCTCCTCCTCCTCCCTCACATCTACAATATTCCCTCCATTTGAGGCAGGCCTTCTGAACATGGCTAACTGAGCACAGCCGCCCTGCTCTGGATGGTCTGACCTAGTTCACATGCTGATATGATGAGTTGAGATCTGAGATCCACATTTGGAACCCAGTCTTCAAACGATTCTGAGTTATTTAAACAAAGCTGTGGCCTCCACATGGATCCAGCCTTCTGCCTCCTAACCAAACGATTTCGTGAGCTCAAACAGTAGATTTATTTTATAATAAGTGTCTTCAAAGACCAAGCAAAAATCATCACAACTCTTAATATTCTACATACACTGGCAGCAAGTACAGTGAGCTGTACATTACTCATGGTTTAGTTGATCCTCTATGTTGTTTGCACTGCTTACTATACATGGTATTCTGTGACTGATCGGCTCAAGGATGCTGCATTTCTCAATCAAACACACGTGAGCTTACACTGCCACCTGCTGGCCATTACGTGGAACGCCACGAAGCTGATCGCCTGTTGTCTGGTTTCCCAATCTGTTCCAGTGTTAAGCCTGCATCAATATGTGCATAATCAGTCTCTTTATGCACTGCTTTATAAACAAAAGGGCTTTTAGAAAAACATGCATTTCACAGATTCTTCAAATTATGTATTCAGCTGTGTTTCAAGATGTACAGATATTGGCAAGAACATGCATGTGTGCATGTCCCCGTCTGACATTATTTGCCAAATCCCATGACCTACATTAGATACATCTGCTTGCAAATGTAATTTCATTCTATTTTCGGGTTGTCAGGCCAGGGACAACTGATGAAAATGAACATTCTCCTGTTTTTTTTTCTTCTTGATCATTTCCTGTCAAATAGACTAATGAAATACAATAAATATGGAAATACGTTGTCGAGAAACATGTGAAACAAAACGTGATATTTTCAGTTTCTAAAGGTCAAGACCTGAATGGCTTCTTGTTGCCTTGTTCTTTTTTAAATGCACATGAAACAATGGAGGCAATTGACATATATATTTAGGAATCCAAGCTCCAAGCTTAGATACATTTATAGTTAATTCAAGCTAGATCACTAAACCATCAATGAATGGAGAGGAACCCCATCTATACGTACTATATCTGACTATATTAACCTATTAAGGGTTATGAGATACATTCAGGCAAGGCAAGCAGTGTTAGTGAGGCCGGCTACTGATTTTAAGTCGCCCAATCAATAATAAATGAATTGCAAAATTGGCAAACAAATAAAGTAATGGTGTTTCTGGTGTGACGTGTGGGATGTCAGGATGGACCTGCATGCAAGTTCCACAACATGTAGAAGTGGGGTTATTTTATTTTGAATAACTTTATACCAATGCCCTTGAGCACAATTAAATGGTGCATGACACTGAACCCCAGGGACTTATGACTTCCCTGCAGAGAGGAACCTCACTGAAGGAGCTGCTCAATGTATGTCATCAACTGATAGTCCAGTTTACTGAAAATCAATTGGTAGATATTACAAATTAGCTTGCACTCTGTGTCGGGCTCCAGTCTAGACACTGTCTGGTTGGAGCTGCAACCTCGGCGGGTCTTTTGGTTTGTAACACCGGCGCCTCCCAGCCGGGCGGGTCGAGCATCTGTGATTGGTTGACGAGAGTCTCATCGCTTTAGTTCCCCGGTGCACGAGACGAGAGGAGAACCGGTGGGCACTTAACAGTGTGGAGTAATTGGGGGGTGTAAAATGGCGCTGTCTCAAGGAACAAAGAAAAAAGTTTGCTATTACTATGACGGTAAATATCCAACGTTTGCATCTCAGTTTCTTCAGATTGAAGCGGTAGATGTTCAGGAAATTCAACGTGTATTTTTTTTTTTTAAAGTGTGCAGTACGACCATGCTAGCTAGCTAGCTAGCCGGTGTAGCTAACGTTAGCGTGCTACACCGGCTAGCTAGCTAGCCTTAGCTTAGCTCGGTGTTCATCTCAGTTTCAAGTTATCCAATAACCAGAACAATGTATTTAATGTCGTTAAAATGCTGTTATTGGATTGTGATGTGTGGCTATGTAGCGGTGTTATTGTTCATTCTGAGAACAGAGGAGCCACACATCTAACGTCGCTAATCTCATCAGTGTTCTCCCAAATTGCTAAGAACTTCCGGTTATCAGTTTCAATATTTAGAGGAACGTTATGTGTCGTTAAGTTTTAATGCATTTCCCTTTTTTGTTATGCATTTGCACTCTCAAGAAGTCGTGTGCACGTTAAGTGAAGAAAGTACCCTAAACGCTTTGTTTTAAATGTGCTCATCGTCGAGCTTTTAAATACCATTTTGTTATTTTTTTTTAAATAAAAAATCGAATTCCTTACGTTACTGACTTCTATTTCCTCTGCTGGCAAACATAGTCTTGGTTAAGTAGCATATGAATAATTCAAGCTACAGTCCAATAAATCTATTTATATATCTCACATTTTAATATCAGGTCATGTCAGTGGAAGATTGTCCAAACATGAGGAGAAACTGTGCAATAAAAACTGCTTGGTGATTGAACTTTATGTACTAATAAGCTTCATACAATCTGCAGATAAACTAGGCATGAATGGAGTTTGGAATGAAGTTGTCTTCACACAGGAGAGACTAAATGCATTGTAGCAATAGGTTTTCAAGCAGATTTTGTGATGTAAACTTGTCTGGGTGGTTATTTTCTGTTTCAGGGGATGTGGGGAACTACTACTACGGCCAGGGCCATCCCATGAAACCCCACAGGATCCGCATGACGCACAACCTCCTCCTCAACTATGGACTGTACAGGAAAATGGAGATTTACGTGAGTTATATCACTCCACACAAGTCCCCGACACTCAGATCCGTACATCGTATATTACATCATAATCTTTAAAAAGTAAGAGTCACGTGGACAGCAGTAGGGGTGATACACATATTCATCATGAACCATTCTGTATGTCGCATGTTTCTGTTTGATATGGTCCAGTGGGCTATTAAGTACAGTCTTGTTAGTAATGCATCTGCACAACATACATTCAAAAGAGTGAGTTTGATCCAGAAAGCTTTGGCAGTTATTTGGTTGCTGACTAAGATGTTTTAATTGTTAGTTTCTCACTGTCATGCAGGTATTTTTTATAGTTGGTTGGCTATCCTAATCCATTAGTTTGTGTTTGAATATGTGGAGAACCTTGTTCACATGTAAGTGATTAGAGACTAGCCACTCAGAGACTGTTTGCAAAAAATGTGTCCAAACCCGATGGCTGCTGTGGAATGAAGAAGTGGCAGCAGTCACTTTTCCTCCTCATCTTTCTTTCTGCTTCCAGAGACCACACAAAGCCAGCGGTGAGGAGATGACAAAATACCACAGTGATGACTACATTAAGTTCCTGAGGTCCATCCGACCCGACAACATGTCCGAGTACAGCAAACAGATGCAGCGATGTGAGTGTCCGCTTTACTCCAATGGACGCCGAAGTATTCTTACTGTTCACGAATGTTGAATTTGTTGTTTCTTTTTCTTGCAGTCAACGTCGGAGAAGACTGTCCGGTGTTCGATGGTCTGTTTGAGTTCTGCCAGCTCTCAACAGGTGGATCTGTCGGTGAGTTATGCCAACCGCACGTCCCATAATCCCCCTGGTGCACCAGCCTCCAACGAGTGGGACATTTATGACATGTGCATGGAATAAATCAGAAGTAAAGGCCTTAGAGTAAAGCTAGCTAATCCTGTCTACCTGTGGTCGCCCTCACTGGGGAGAACATGTGCACGCAGCACTGTCCAGATGTGCTCGGAAAATCTATAAAGCACATTTATAAATGTGAAGACAATATAGGACATTTGGATCAACACACCGACGTCCATTTAACCCATATTGTATCTTTCCTCTGTTAACTCTTTACTCTAGCTGGGGCATTGAAGTTGAACAAGCAGCAGACGGATATCGCCGTCAACTGGGCCGGCGGACTCCACCACGCGAAGAAGTCTGAGGCCTCGGGTTTCTGCTACGTCAACGACATCGTCCTGGCCATCCTCGAGCTGCTTAAGTAAGCTGCTCTCTTCCTTTTCATCATCCTGCCGATCTGTCAGTGCGTGTACATTTTAGATCAGGTTTAGCTGAATTCGATCTTCTGCTGCCATGGAGCTTTATTTTTGATGCACGCGATCCAACATTTCTCCTTTCTGTTTGCTGCCTTCGTCATTATCTTAAAGTGTCTTTGCGTTTTTAGAGACTAGTGCAGTGCTCGCTCAGAGCGGGCCGATTGCGTCACTCGTTGACTCCGAGAAGTGAAGTAGAGTTTGGTTGTAGCATTAGAATATGTAGCAGCAAAAGTGATCTGCAGCCAATGAGCCTGTAAAGTCCCACTGCGGACGACATGCTTTACTCCGTCCGCAGAGCTTTGACCATGTTGTTAACTGGATGCTCGCTCCTCTGTAGGTACCACCAGAGGGTCCTATACATAGACATTGACATCCATCACGGCGATGGGGTGGAGGAGGCCTTCTACACGACAGACCGGGTCATGACTGTCTCTTTCCACAAGTATGGGGAGTACTTCCCCGGCACCGGAGACCTGCGGGTGGGTTTGTTCATTCTAATTCTCCTTCTAAGATCATCTGCGTAACTTGTGTGTGTGGGCTATAATTCAGTTATCTCCACTGTGTGCAGGACATCGGAGCTGGAAAAGGCAAGTACTACGCAGTAAACTACCCGCTGAGAGACGGCATCGACGATGAGTCCTATGAAGCGATCTTCAAACCTGTAAGTCAGCTCTTATTTAGGTACTATCCAACCACCACAATCACTCTTTTCGCCACGGCTGTTAATATATATATATATATGTGTGTGTGTGTGTGTGTTAGATCATGGCTAAAGTCATGGAGATGTACCAGCCAAGTGCTGTTGTCCTCCAGTGTGGAGCGGATTCTCTTTCTGGAGACAGACTGGGCTGCTTCAACCTCACCATCAAAGGTAGAAACACGATTCACTCGCCCTAAAACAACACGTAGAAGTGCTTTAGTGCTAAAGAATTCTAATATGTGCGTGTTCCTCCAGGCCATGCCAAATGTGTGGAGTACATCAAAAGTTTCAACCTGCCCCTGCTGATGCTGGGCGGCGGAGGCTACACCATCCGCAACGTGGCCCGCTGCTGGACGTACGAGACGGCCGTCGCCCTGGACTGCTCCATCCCCAACGAGCTGCCTTACAACGACTACTTTGAGTACTTCGGGCCCGACTTCAAGCTGCACATCAGCCCGTCCAACATGACCAACCAGAACACCAACGAGTACCTGGAGAAGATCAAGCAGCGTCTGTTTGAAAACCTCCGCATGCTGCCGCACGCCCCCGGTGTCCAGATGCAGGCGATCCCCGAGGACGCCCCCCACCCGGACAGCGGAGACGAGGAGGAGGAGGACGGCGACAAGCGCATCTCTAGTAAGAGGCTTCCACAGGCATAGATTTAGACAGGAAGTGGTCCCGTACACACTCTACGCTACAGTATAAGTTGTACTCTGTGGCTGTAAGTATGTCTTTCTGTGTTTCAGTCCGGGCCCACGACAAAAGGATAGCCTGCGAGGAGGAGTTCTCCGACTCTGAGGACGAGGCGGAGGGGCAGGGAGGAGGCCGCAGGAACGCAGCCAATCACAAGAAGGCCAAACGAGTGAAGAAGGAGGAAGAGAAGGAAGGGGAGGAAAAGAAAGGTAAGACTTGTTCACAACTCCCAGCAGGTGTTTGTAGATGAATATATCATCATTCTGTAATACCGTTGTGCTAATCGTTTATTTTTCTGCCTCTTAGAAGTGAAAGAGGAGGAGAAAGAGGAGGAGAAGATGGACACATCAGGGTAAATATAAATAACTCTTCTCAGAATATTAAAAGGTTTCTATATCTGTATTATATTACTGTGAAAACATCTCCTTCAAACCAAAAACTTAATTTCACAAGACTACGTTTGAACTCATCACAATAATGTTTAATAATGAACTTTTGCCCAATACTCTACTGTATTTCTACTGTTTGGAGCTTTAACGCATCATCCTGTAGCTCAGTGCAGCCTCCGTTAGTGGTTGTTTGCTCCGTTATGAGCAGAACTGTGATAGAGAGTGAAGAGCCGTCACTGTGATTACTCTGAGCAGCAGAATGAATGTATCAGCGCTGCGCTATAACGCTAACAATAAACCGTGTCATCTCATCATAAACGAAGGAGACGATTTGTTTATTTGTAAATGGTCAAAGCATCAATGTGTGTCCTGTGAAACCCTCTTAGTCGAGGTAAACAGCTTTGAGACTGACTGTGTGTCTGGTGGTTTGTTGCATAAACTCCTTCATTGTTTGTTTCAGACCAAAAGAAGAGGTGAAGACCACTTGAAGTGTGACACCAGGAGGAAGAGTTGGTTGTACGGTTGTCCTCAATCCCCACTGATTCCTGTATTCTCCTGCTGTGACAATAGGAGCCTTTTTGTATCCCTGTTTTATTATGTGTTCTTATGGGCAAGCCTGGTCTACACTGTAGTATTTACCTTTGTTACCAACCTCAGTGAAAACACCGGTCCACAGCTGCTTATCTGAGCAACAGTTTTGCATCTGGAGCTTCTTGAAGTATAAAACAAATGACACACAGATCCTCTTTTCAACTCTTTTGTGTGAACCAGGTCTGCTGTGAAGAAAAGCACTCCGATGATTACTGTTCCTATCGTGGTGTTACAGATTTAAACAGGTTTGCGGGGCTCACGGTCGAAATACCTGCAGAGATGAAGATGATTTATAAGTATAGTGCTCACGTGCAAAAAAAAAAGCCTTTTCTGTTAGTTTTTAAACATCTATTTATGATACTGTAGAATAACCAGCATTTGGCTTGCTGCGTTGATTGATCAGTGAATGCATGTTTAGAATAATCTCGCCTTCAGCATGTATATATTGCTCCCTTTGCGCGGACAGGCCCTGATCTATGCTCAGTAACTTATTTTAATTCAGCCCACCTTCCTGTGAACATGGTCAGTGTTTTCTTTCTTGTGGAAGTGCGAATGGTCGTGAACCTCTTCAGAGGTTTGGAGATGTTTGGAAGTGAGTGACTTGTTTTCGATATTTTATACCATTATACATAAAGGTGGAGTGAGCTGGTTAAATGGACCCTCTACATGTGGCTGTTTGGAGTTTTATCCTTGTGAAATGTGCATTATCATAAGTTTTTAATAAAAAATTAAGAAGTGATCCACGTTTGTCCTCGCAATTTTATTTGTACACCCTCAACAGAAAAAAACACAATTATTTATATATATATATATATATATATATATTTTGCTTTTGGTTTAGATTCCATTACTTTATGTTTTTATTTCTGTTAACGGTTAATTAAAGGATTAGAAAGTGTTGAATAATTGAGATTTACATATATTAGTCATTTTATGGTGACTTGTGGAATAGCAGAAAAGAAATTAAATTAACTGAAATTTAACTCATTTGTAGAATCGGATACCGTTGGTTGGTAGACTGTAATGCTCTTCAGTTCATCGTCTCCTTCCTGACTGAAGCTGTGTGGTCAAAGTAATGAAGCCTTACTAATCCGTCTCCACTGCTGAAACTAAACATGTTAGTGATGCACTAAGAATTATGAAGACGCTTCTTAACGTTTGTGGTCTGTGTGTTCGTCTCTTCCATCAGGATGGAATGCCACAGTTGATGAGGCCGATATAACCTTTGACCCTTTTGATGACTTTTTTTACGATATACTATACTATGACATTTTAATAGTTTACTAAATTGTCTTTATAATGAAATAACTATTACTGCTTTTATTATCTTTCTATGAAATCTACTGCTGCTGCTAGTAATACTTTTTAATACAAATTAATTAACATTTCTGATATCGGTTCCACTCCTGTTATTACTCTCATTTTAAGTATCATTTCTGACGTTTACAACTTCGTCCTAATTTCATGTTATTTGTTCTGTACACTTGACATCTATTGCACTTCTGCCCGTCCTGTGAGAGGGATCTCTCCTCAGTTTCTACATTTTATTTCCCGTTTAAAGTATATTTTGGGGTGTCCAATGACAGAGGATGTTGTATTTTGTTGATATTAAAAAGGCAATTTGTGGTATTAGAATATACAAAATGATTTACTATTAAATTATTATTCTAAGACACACTACACTTTGACATACTTTATTTTTATTTAGACTTTCTTACCACATACTATACTCTGAATATTATATGGCAATCTTTTTTTACATACTTTACTCCAACCTATTTTACAATATACTATACAATGTTCATGGTATGTCATACTATGACTTTTTTATGAGATAATAAACTAACTTTCAAGACATGCTATACTATTAGTTTTGATGGTCAAAGTTCCCTGTGACCTCACAAAACAAGTCTTTGACATAAATCAAAGAATTCATGCGCTAATTATAACAATTATCACACAAATGTCCAATAGGTTAAAATTAGGTTTTGGACAAACGTGGATGTGAACTAAGTTGGACGGCAGTGGCACAGAACTGTGAGGTGGACTTTTAGTATGCTTCTCCTTTATTACATTACTGTTGACAGAGTTACATAAATCACGCAGCCACGACTTGAATTCAGTAATTTTATGGTGAATTGGTGCGGAATGGCAGAACAGAAGATGTATCAACTCAAATTCTACTTGTTTGTAGAATCAGATTAAATAAAGTTGGGAATCAGGGAGTGTGGGTTTGAAGTCCAGTCACGATCGCTCCGAGGATCCAGGGTACAAAAGTTGCTTCTGATCCCACCAAGACAGTTTCCAGAGTGATGTTAGAAAAATGACATTAAAAAAACACCAGAAACCCGCTCGTCTCCGAGGTGCAGTCCTGACCTCTTTACCTTTATTTGAAGCAACTGGTGAAAAGTACACTGATTACAGATCAGTTCAGATGAAGGGAATGAGGCGAGGTGGTTAGTAGACTGTAAATGCACTTCAGTCTGTGGTTGCTTCTTCCCGACTGGACTGAAGCTGTGTGGTGAAGGAGCCCGACTGTTTATGCCTCCAGCTCAAAGTCAAAGTACTGTGGGTCAAAGTAATGAATCCTCGTGTATCCGTCTTCTCCTCCGCTGCTGTAGCTGGAAACAAAAAACATCGTACAACGGAAATGTTAGCAGTGATACACACAGGGACTTTTGACCAGAATACTTTACATCATAGGTCAGTGTAGCGTCTTACCTCTTGCCATCGGGGTGGAATGCCACACAGTTGATGGGGCCGAAATGACCCTTGACTCTGCCAAACTCTTCTTCGTAGGCAGCATGGAAGAACCTGAGGGGGGAGAAGAAACGCCAGGGTCAGCGCCTCGGTCTGAACTGTCCCTAGCAGAGTGGATATGGGACCAGATACTGTGCAACAGGCTCGTACTATCGGGTACGTTCATGTGGAAAGGTGGTTCTTTTCCTGACCCGTGGAGTGAACCTCGGGCACACTTTAACTCACCTGGCCTCAAACTTGCCGATCCTGGTGGAGGTAGTGGTGACCTCCATGGCCTCCTGTCCACCTCCCATCACCACCTGAGAGGTAGTGACCAGATCACGTTTTTCATTTGACAAAGCAGTTAGTGGCAAACAAACGTGTACACGGTGACAGCACGCACAGCCTTTCCTCGTTTTACTAAGTCGGCACTTACATGATCCATATCGGGGGAGATGGCAGCAGAGTTGACGGGTCTCTCCGTCTTGAAAGTCTTGATGTGATCCAGAGTGGCGGAGTCAAACAGCTGAGAGGAAACACAGGAGACACCCAACGTATGATGTCAGACAACAGACAAGTTCAGATAAAAATCAGGTTACCAATACATGGATTATATACAGTATATACACCAAATCATTTCTGGTGTTATATAAAAACGTTACATAACAAAAAGTAGCAATATGGTGACCCATATATTCACAACTCAAAGAGCCGGAGAGTGGACGGGGATCTCACCTTGGCCGTGTTGTCCTTGGAGGCGCTGATGAACATGGTCAGATCCACGGATGTCTGGATGTCATTGATCTGCTTGGTGTGGTCCTTGGCCTTCTTGATGATCTCTCCAGACTGACAATAAATAACAGTCACAACATTCAACTTTCAAATATTCAGTTTCACTGGAGATCCTCACAGCACAGAAGCTAAAGAAGCTCCAACGTTGGTTTCACTGGGACTTTAAGAGCCGGTGCCACATGAACACAGTTCATTACATTCCCATACATGAAAGACGGTGTCTGACCAACCTTGGCGCTGAACTGGTTGAACTCTCCGTTCTCGTGGCCAGCGATGACGAACTCTCCCAGCGGTCCCCACACAGCGCTGGTTATCTTGTGGTCATTGCATGGTAGCGACAGGTAGGGCTGGTTGTCCTCTGCAGAGACAGAAGAGAGAAACTCACTCATTACACCACCGAGAGGAGCTGCATTTATTCTACCACACTATGAAAATAATCTCCTTTAAATATTATGTCCTGATTGTAAATGACTCTTCATACAGTGATGTGTGACTTTGTTAAATACTGAGAGAGAGCTACATCCTGTTTCCTGCAGAGGAATATTGCAGTTTTTAATTAAAGACAAATTCAACATTTGCAATGACGAATGATTTTCAATCCACTTACATATATTTGCATCAATACATATCTAATTATTGCTGCTAATATTATAAAAATAGAGCAACATAAGTTACTATTTAATAGCATCTAATAAGAAGGGAAAATGTGCCATAATGTCTTTACAGTGTGTGATGTGACAAGTTTAACAAGGACAACAAATTGTGCAGTGTGTGGTGCGTACCGATCTGCTGTGGATCCCTCAGGTCGAAGAAGTTCAGGAAGCACTGGTAACCCATCTGCTTGTCTGTGGAGAACATGATGATGTTGCCGCTGAAGTCGAAGCCGCACGTTCTGACAGCGGAGTTGGTGTCGAGCAGGGCCAGCTGTTTACCTGTGAGGCACAGAGACACGGGGAGTTAGTGGATGTAGGACACACACTTTGTTCTTGAGAGTGCAGCTCGTCTTTACATACCGGTCTGACAGTCCCACAGTCGACAGCTGTTGTCTGCGGATCCCGTCAATACGTTTTTAGTGTCCCCTGAGAGAGTGCACGTTAAGGAGCCCAGCATGTATGAGAACAGCGACAGACACGGCATCACATGAACGCACGATGGTATATACGTTTGAAATAAAACAACACAAACAAGTGTGTTTCTTGAAGAAGGATACAGTCACAGTCCACACACCACACGGCTCCTGTGTGTCCATTGTAGGTGCCGAGCCTCTCTCCGTTGACAGAGTACCACACGTTGGTGACCTACAGAAGGAGACATTACAATATAAGTTAATGCCAAACACAACTGCAGGTGGAATAACAAGATAACGGCAGAGCATGCATGTGTTCGTTATCTCACCGTGTCTTTAGCTACAGAGAAGAGCAGGTCTCCTTCTCGATTGTACTTTATTTGAGTGATGGACCTCTCGTGGCCCTGGAGCAGGATGGGTCTCTGTGGAGAGAGAGAGAGAGATACCAGTTAACTTGATATAACAGTACAGCCATTTGCTTCAAATGGGCAGGCGACTCCATGACAGTGCTATGGCGTTTATTATTGGGGACAATAGGTGGTCGGTGATGACGAACCAGCTATAAATGTTATGTTCACTTAATTCATCTTAGCGTATTGTACACCAGTGCAGTTCAAACAGCCGGTGGATTGTCTTCCATCTCTCACAACATGCAGCTAACAGTCGTGCTAACATTGGCTAATTCTTAAGCTAACGTTAGCCAGGCTAGATATGCTAGCTTAGCTAAACCGGAGCTAACAGTCGCAGCACGATGAGTGTGTATTTATTCTGAGATATACATATATATATATATATAGCTCGCGGCAGACAGTCACTAATAACTATTCACAAACCATTTTCGTCAGTTGAGTGTAACCAGTCGATCAGTATATTCACTGAGACTCCCGTAAAAAAAGAGAAAAGATCAGCACTCGTGTTTCAGGGCGCCGGAGCAGCGGCGGAAGAGGAAGATGACGCGTTTCCGGCGCAGAAAGGCAGAGTAAAGTTAGCGCGCCCCCTGTCGGTGGTATTCTAGTACTGCACCCAAATCACATTAACGCCCAATCCCTTCAGTTTAAACGTGTTTAAATGGGATTTAAAGGAAATATAAATTGATTTATTAAAGGTAAAGCACACAATGTGCTATTAGAAATATCTATAAACATTGATTAAATTCTGTGATGTGCATTTTTTTAACAATGAAAAAGAAAAAAAAAATTCTGAAGATACATCAAATTCAAATGGAGTTTTGTGGTCTAAAAGTGCAAAAACTGCACACACCTTTCTCGTATTAAAACATGCGTTTAAATCTTAAATCCAACACGGTCAATCAACAAACAACTGAAATACACACCATTACATCTTTTATTTAACAAGAAACAAAATATACAGGGCCAGATAAAAGTACTGCAAAAGACAAAAGAAAGGAAACATCTTTGGTTCCTTCTCATGGTCAATGAAGCTCCACATCTACCACGGGACCAGAGGTACAATTCTGTCCTGTGGGACAATGGAAGAAACTATGTCTGCCATTTCTATTTCAATTGAAAATGACTCTAAACGTTGACGCCTTGTTACCAATGCTACATATGAAGTAGTACATAAGAATGACTGAAGAGAAATGCACGCGTGGGAGTCAAACTACGATTCAGAAGTCCAATAACTCTTTATTCCCACTCGGCTCAGTCACTGCACCGCGTGAAAGCACCAGGAAGATGCACAACATTACGTTCAATGTCTGACATCGATCGAGATTAATAAGCTTCAAACCTAAGCAAAAATAAAGTTCTGCTGTGAGATATGTTGTCTGTTTATACAATACATCCATGCAAGACAGTGGAGTTAATGAATATACATTCTCAGCTAAGTGCTCGTCAGTTGAGACAGCCACAGGAAAAAAAAAACAAGAGGCAAGCGTTGCATAGCGGTCCTCCAACATTCTCTAGTAGAAACCTGATTACAAGCTACTGCCATTACCAGGGATGGGAGGAGACAATCATAGCCATGTGAACCCCCCCCCCCCCCCCCCACACACACACACACACACACCATACATACCAATGCACAAATACAAGCTCTAAGTGGTCGTCATTATAAGGTTATAAGCAGACATGTAAAAAATAATGCAGCCAACAACTGAACTCAGGAAGGTTAGGAATGAAAAATCATAAAGTGAACACCGTGTTACATTTTCTAAATGTGTAAAATAAACAGATCTATGTTATAGTGGTGCTCTGTAAAATACATACTTTTCAACATCAGAGATTATGCTTCAAACAATAAATACAGACGAGGAAAAACTGCACAAAAGAAGCAGTGTGACGAAAACAAAGAAAACAAAGAAACATTTCCCTAAAACAGTCCACAAGAACTGAAAACTCTAAAACTAAAGAAAAAGGAAAGGAATGAGAGAAATCAAGAGCGAGTGAGAAACGTCCTTCAATACATTTGTAGAATTCTAGATTATTTCTATATTAAGAACTGGACTGGCCAAAGAAATGATCATCTTCACATCCCCGTTAAGACTTCAGCTGAAAGAAAAACATTAAATTACTAGGAATGGATTTTAAAACATCACCTTCCAACACACACACACACACACACACACACACACACACACACACACACACAACCTCTTGTCATTTACCTCCCCGTCTTGTGTCATCCCGAGCAGCACTGTTGCTTTTTTTCTCACCGAGCAGTTGTGTTCGATGCAAATTAAAAAAAAGGGAATGTGCAGTGAAACACAGAGGCAGCCGGTGCATTTACATGCACACAGTCAAGTAGTACTAATAATTAGATTGGTACAGATTGATGCTGCCGTCATATAAACAGGGTCAAGTTAAGGTTTAAGTTGGAGCGAGTCTAGCAGAGCTGGATAGCATTACTGTGATCAGTGAAGTCTGATTTCTCTCAATGTTTTTGACTGAAAGCCACAAACAGCAGCATGTGTAACACTTCTTTTGGAGTGTCACCTTTAATCATCACCTTAACGAGGTCATTCACAGTAACGGTGTGCATGTAAATGTACTGACATAATGTACGTTATAAAGCTTGCAGGGCATGCTGGGAGGACACAAGTTAACCTTGCTATCTGATCTGCTTCTGGACCAGCGTTTCACATCACTTTCCTCCAGCTGAGGAGGAGTGGCTTGCAGGCTGGTGGCTTCTTATTAGGTGGCTTGATGGTGGAGGGGGGAGAGAGGAGGCCGTGAGCAGCGTTTTGCTTTATTCAGCGACGGGCAGAGCCCTCGCCTCTTCTAGCGGTCCGCCTGTGTCCAGTTCTGGGTCACAGTGGCAGGACTGGGAGCAGGGGGCGGAGTCCGGGACAGGGAGGCTGCCGGGCCGCAGCAGAGAGTCTGTGGGCGGCGGAGAGGGGGAGTCGGTCTGCGGGTCGGAGGCGGGGGGTCCCGCCGCCACGGCGTCCTGACCGCTGAGGTTCTGAACCTTCTTGTTGAGCTCGTTGCGTTCGACTTTCAGGGCCCGTCGCAGCTTCTCCAGCCGCTGCACTTTACCCTGGAGAGCTTCAAAGTCAACGTCCCGCACAGACTTCTGGAGACGACACACACACACACACACACACACACATGTCAGCCTTTGTGTTGTAGATATGACGGACACAATTTGGGTTAAAAACATGTTGAATTACATATAAATAATTAGCTATGTGTCTTTATTACACACCACACAAATCCATAATGTAAAGATAAATGTGAACAGAAGTATAGTTCATATGCTGTTCTGTCAAAATCACAACATAATTAAGTATTATTTAATTATAAGTATTTAAATAACAAAAAGGAGACGCTTACAGACTGCTACTTTGAGTAGATAAATGTCCTTTTTTTCTTCTTTAAAACATCAAATATGCACAAATATCTGACTGGAGATTTGCATGATCTGACTTTCACTTTTTTTTAAACGTACGTACAGCTTTCATCCACTCATGCATCCCGGTTAAACGAGGCCTTCTACTTCTTATAGCAGCAGCATAGTTAAGGTTTTAGGAGCCTTTACAAAACTGCAGAACAGTTTCTGCAGTTAGATGACATATAATCACTACAGACAGTCATTTGAACTGTTCTTGATCAAATAAATCGCCTCATTTGAACTGGATATCTATCATAAAGTAATGTATTCTAGCGATCTAAAAGTGGTTGGTCGACAAACAACCCTAAAAGCTGCTTTACCTCTTCCGACATCTCCAGGAGAGCCTTGTTGCTGCTCTCCCACCTGGACCGATACATGGCCGTCTCCTTCTCCAGCTTCTTGATCTTTTTAGTCATCTGAGACACAAAAGGAAACACGACCGTCACGTCCTGCAAAAAGCAAATACAGTTCCTCCTTCTCTGAATCTTACGGCCTCAGGCGCCTCACCTTCTCCATCTCCTGTTTGAACGTGGTGAAGACTTCATTGCTCTTGGACAAAGTGGTCTGAAACTCTTCGAACTTCTCCGTGTACAGTGAGAGCTGAACAACAACAACAACAACAACACAACACGGTTTGATCATATTAGGACGCAAACATTGTCAATCACAGTCCGACTGTAAAAGGTGAAGAGCAAAGGCTGATGGGAAACCTGCTGCTTGAGGTGAACTTCCTGCTGCTTCATCAGCTCACACATCCTTTGAGACTCCACGGCTTCTTTCAGCAGCTGAGGAGACGAATCACGGAAACATACACGCATAAAAACAGGAGGACACACACTGCTTGTTTTTGTAAATGTGAGTCAGGAGGATAATTACAAAGTGTTTCTCTCTGTCGTGGCGTTCCTCCGACTCCTTCAGCAGCTCCTGAGCCTGTTGCAGCTTGGCGTCCACCAGCTGCTGCTGCAGGTCTTTGTGCTTCACCACTTTGTCTATGTGCTGGTCAGAGAAATAAAAAGCCTGTCACACATCCAGTAAAAGGCATTGCACTTGCAGTTTGAAATCAAAAGAGAACTACAGCCCTTAAAAAGATGCCGTTGTGGAGGACAGTGTGCGCACACCTCTTCTCGTAGTTTGTACTGTTCGTACAGCTTCTTCAGTTTCTCGGCCAGCTCCGTGTTCTCTTGTCGGAGGCTGGCGTTCCTCTCGTTGTGCTGCTCCATCTGAGCCTGGATGTCGTTCAGCGTCACCTGGAAGTGGGAGGTCACCTCCTTCCTTTTCTCCTCCTCCAGACGCGTTCTTTGCATTCCCTCCTCCTGCAGACGGACAGAAGTTGAAGATGGAAGTGGAAAAGGATGTGCCGCTTGTTTCCACTTTGAAAAGCTGTCTAACCTCAGAGTCATTTTAAAAGTGACCAATTCTGGTAATTCAGTAATGCACCTCAACAAACTACAAAAACAAAACATCTGGAAAAACAAATGCAGGACGCCGGTGCTGTTCTGTTACCTTCAGAGTGCGGTTGTGTCTCTGTAGCTCCCTGCAGAGACTCTCCAGCTTGCTGCGAGCCAGCAGGGCTTTGCTGTGCTCGTTCCTCAGGTTGTCTTTCTCCTGGACCACCTGGTTCTGCTTCTTCTGCAGCACTCGCATCTGCTTCTGGGTGTTGCGGTGCTCCTCCAGCTGTCACAGACACACAGAAGCATTTTGATGTTGTTCCACACGATTGGACGGCTGATATTAGACTTGTTTTATCAAACAGGACGCCTCGAAAACAAAATGATGCCGTGTGTTAATTACATGTTACGGTTCATCCGTTTGGGGTCATAGACACTCGTCACTTACTAATATTAAAACAATACTTTTATCATCTATAGTAAACTAATAAGCTGTTCAAAAGGTAGTAGAGCAGTAGTATAATTACAGCTGGGTATTATATATCTAAATATATCGATATTGGGATATGAGACTGGGTATCATCTTGGATTTTGGATATCGTAAAATTACATAATGGTTTTAAAGGCTGCATTACAGTAAAGTGATGTAATGTTTTAACAGTCTGTTTTACTATTTGTCTTAACCCACAGAGTCAATATATCCACATTACTGATGATTATTGATCAAAAATAGCACTGACAGTGAACCCTAAAGTATCGATATCGAGGTATTTGTTAACAAATATTGTGATATTTGATTTTCTACAGATCGGCCCTGTATGTAATGTGACCTATATGAACCGTACATTGCATCCTTTCTAATGCGACTACAGCACATGCATACATGATGCTAAAACCACACGAAGGCTTTGCTTCTGCCTTCAGCCAATAACGGCACAGCGGACCCATCTTCATCCATCAGCTCTGACACACACATCAGCTTCATCAAGCTCTCGTACATCCAAACACACACACACACACACACACACACACACACACACACACACACACACACACGCACACGGTCTACCTCTCAAACATTCATGCACACACACACATACAGCTAATGTGAAAACTCACTACAGCACACACACAGCACCCAGTAGATCATGTGAGGTCATCATTAGTGCCGCAAAGTGCTACACGACACCCGAGCATGGACTGAGTTCATTGGACAGAGACCTGCATTGCACCACTCTGTGTCTGATGACAGCAACTTCAAGTACACTCCTGGTTTTACAAAGAAGTCCCATTGACAGACTGTGTCCTCACTCAGAACTCAGGTGACATGTCTAGAAAAGCTTTTCCTCATTCTAACTGTATTCTCCTTTCACAAACACCTGACTTTGTGTCCCCCTTACGACACCTTTATCAGACAGACTGTAACTGTTCCCTTCAGTCACTGTCTGCGTTTCATCCTCTGGACACCAGATTTCTCTTGCAACGTCCGAGGTAGTTTAATCCCTCAAAACGCTGTCATTCTGTGGATTACTGATCATCAGATAGCTGACTGAATGAAATATAAAGAACACGCCAGTAATTACAGAAAATAATTGTAATTAACTACCGATTTTGATTTTAAAACTTGATTTATAAAACCGATATTACATTCAGAGCAGAGGGGAAAGAAAGTCCTTATAATTTACATCGACACTGGAAATGTTTTAAAGATCAACAGTAGTGCTTCGGGCTAGACTTTGCGTTAAACACTCACCAGTTCAGCGTACTTCTTACAGAGGCCTCCGAGCTTTTCCTCCGGGGTGCTCAGTGTGTTCAGAGTCTGCATGAGAAGAGTGATCTCTTTGCCTGCGTCAACAAGTTAAACAGAGACAAGACACAATGAGAGAGCCGGTTAGAAAACACATAACTAGCCTCCAAACTGTTAACAGTTATTTCTGTATCTGTAATAAGCAATTATTAAAGATGCTCCTTACCCAGACCCTTCACTTTCTTCTTCTCCTGAGTCTTCTTCTGCTCCTTCTGCCCTCCGTTGCCAGCTCCGTTGACTTTGCCCTCTGGCTTGCCGCCCGCCCGCTCGTTGCTCAGGCCGTTGAGCTCGGGGCTGTGTGACTGGCCGTTGGGCACGGAGCCGGCGTCGTCTGAAATGGTTTCCCGACAGTATGTGCTGAGGATGTCCTCCAGCTGCCGGCTCAGCTCCTCAGCCATGTCACATTGAGAAAGTGACGGCTCTGGAACTAGACGCCATAAAGGGAGGGAAAAAAGTACATTTTTTTTTGTGAATTCTTGGACTCAGACCTGGCAAAAAGTTGAGGCACTTGCAGTGAAGCTTCAAAGACATTTAGTCTTTAAAATAACTCCAAAAATGGCAAGTGGCTGTTAAAACACAATGTGATAAAAACAAAAGTAATTTACCAGTGTCTTTGCTGATGGCTAGTGAGAGAGATTAACCAATTATTAAGGATTAAATATATCAATCATTGTTGTTATTGATGGTGATCTATTACAAATCAATGTACTCTAGCCATCCACAGTGACAGGTAGGACAACAACGTCCTCTCCCAACAGTGACCATCACTGGTTCTCATGTAACAGAGACGGCCCTGTCAACAACGTACAAGGTACCTGGTAAATAAATCAAACTTTACCTTCACTTCCTGCCTCGTCGCCTTGTGAAGGTGTGTCTGTCTGTGGAGACGTGTCTGTCTGTGGCGGCGTGTCCGTCTGTGGCGTGTCTGTCTGTGGCTCAGCCTCTTTGGGGCTGTTGCTGTCCAAGCTGTCTTTTGCAGGTGACTCCGTCCCTCCTGGTGTCGGCGGAGCATCCCCACCTCCCTGGGTGGCAGACTCTTCTGTGTCCTGTTTTTTCATCTCTGGTATCTGTTACAAGTAGAAAAAGACACGTACAGTTAAACTAGTTCAGACTTAAACGCGTCTTCTTTTTTTTTAGAACCAATACTGGACCGTAGGACTGGACTGTAAGGAAACAGCCTCCTCACGTAAAACAGCAACTCACTCACCAAACTGAACTATAAATCAGCAATTCATGTTGCCAACTGTCGTTCTCCGCGGTAGAGAAACGTTTAATATTGATGTTAGCAACGGGTCCCAATTCAACATACTAAAATATAATAGATAGATAGATAAATAGATAGATAGATACTTTATTAAGTTAATTTGTTCGCTACAGCAGCATTATGATACAGATAAGCAATCAAAGTAACAGAGTAAAAAAATATAAAATATTGAATATAAAAATGCACAATATATACAACAAAAATAAGAGTAAAAAATATAAAATATAAAAAAATGCACAATATATACACAATAAAAATAAGAGTAACAAAATATTAAATATATAACAAATGCACAATATATACAATAAAAATAAGAGTAAAAAACATTAAATATAAAAAATGCACAATATATACAATAAAATAGAATAATATTAAATTGACTAATAGCTGCGTAGTAAGTGTTGGTCAAAGTTAATAAGACACAAAATATCCTCTTTCTGGTGATAACTGACGTTATATTTACTAGATTATTTGCATAAACACGTTCAACCACCACTCATTTGTGGGATTTCGTAGCACTTTCCTGTAAATTGGGTTAAACCGTCTCGTTACAAGAAGCACTACCTTATGTGTTAACGTTACGCATGTTTATAACACTATCTTTAGCTTGAGTACTAACATAAGCCATAACACAGCTAAGCTATATTTCCTATTAAGAGTGCCAGGTCCTCGCTAGCTTTCGTTTTACCATAACGTTAGCTAGCACCTGCTAACGCTCGTTAGCCTCCAGGTGCGGGGAAATTAGCTTGTAAATAAATTAGTTTTTACCTCTAAAAACAAAGACGGACTACACACGTACTCGTCTGTGAATAATATCCCGTGTTCTCTGATATTAGGGAGTTTGTTTACCTTCAGACTCAAAGGAGGAAACAGCTAGTGTGTGTCTGCGAACTGCGGGTTTCAACAACAGCGTGAGCCAGAAAAAAAAGAAAAAAGACTTCCGGTGCTAACTTTGGATTCTTCTTCTTTGTAGTTTATAAAAGGCGGTTTACATCCCAACCCGAGGCTTTGTCGCCACCTACAGTAATATAACGCCAATTGTTATTATAGATAGATAGATACTTTATTAATCCCGCAAGAGGAAATTTTTTCGCTACAGCAGCAAAATGTGTCAAATTAACTAACTAAAAGAACAGTTATTAATGTCAAAATTAACCTCAGCACATATATTTTATAAATAATATGGATAGAATCCCTATGGAAGCCCATTCCCAGTAGCAAAAAAAAAAAAAAAAGATCACTAAAAAAATTAAATACAAAAAAATAAGATCACTAAAAAAAAAAATAGTAACTTAAAAAAAGAAAAAAAATGTAATTCACAAAAAAAAAAAAAGAAAAAAAAAATCCACCCACAAAATAAATAATAATAATTCTAATAATTTTTTTATTTTTTATTATTTTACTTTTTTTCCACCAGCAAAAAAGAAAAAAAAACTTTTGGTGCATCCATCTGTAACCATAACACTGACCAAATTTTTCCAGTTGCTATAGAAAGTCGAAATTATGAGAACAGTCATAGAAGCAGCTCTGACATATGAATGGATTGTGAGTGCATTGAAGACTTCTTTAAAACGTGGCTTTACAACACATGAAATACAGATGATGTTTCACATGCACCTGCACATGCACACGCACCCTTGAATAGAATGTTAAGCAAGAAGCAGCTCTGGAGTATAAAGAATGAAACCAATGTGGCTGAGGTGGCGACCAATAAACAGCAACTGGAAACATCTTTTTTTTATTTTTTGCTGACAGAGAAAGAGTAAAAAAAAAAATTACTTATATATTTTTTTTCTGTGAATTCATTTTTTATTTTTTTTTGGTGATCTTATTTTTTATTTATTTTTTGCTGGCAGGAATGGGCTTCCATACTATGGAAGCCCATTTTCGCTGCTTCTATGACTGTTGTGTTAAAGTATCTCATAATTTCGACTTTCTATAGCAACTGGAAAAATCTGGTCAGTGTTATGGTTACAGATGGATGCACCAAAAGTTTTTTTTTTTTTTTTTGCTGGTGGAAAAAAAGTAAAATAAAAAAAAATAAAAATTATTAGAATTATTATTATTTATTTTGTGGGTGGATTTATTCCTTTTTTTTTTTTTAAGTTACTATTTTTTTTTTTTGTGATCTTATTTTTTTTTTGCTGGCGGAAATGGGCTTTCATAGTCTTCCATAGGACATTCTGATGTAGCATTTCAAAATTAAAGCCCTTCAAATTCTCATTCATGAGCTAACTTTAAATCACATTCATGAGACAATTTGTCTAATTTCAGATTAGATTTTAGAAGAAATGGTGCATAGTTACAAAATAATTTCACTACAGGTTAATAGCAGATTAAAAAATATAAAAAATAAAAAATGCAAATATAAAAATGCACAATATATACAATAAAAATAACAGAGTAAAACATATTAAATATAAAAATGCACAATATATACAATAAAAATAACAGAGTAAAACATATTAAATATAAAAATGCACAATATATACAATGAAATAGAATAATTAAAATGAACTAACTAAACAATAGTGCAAAGATGTAAACAAAACAAACAAACAGTGTTATAGTAAAGTAAAGTGACAAGACATCATTAAATAATTTCAGCCAATTTAGTGTTTAGAGTGAGTTTTTTTTGGGTGGGGGGAGAGTAGTGAAATAGTGAAATGTAAATGATTGTGTAAAATTTTCGTAATTTTACTTTAAAATAAATGCTTTGTCATTGTCATGAATGAGTCATGAAAACCTTCATAATATAGTAGTATGTCATAAAAACTGTCATGGTTTAGATTACTTTCAATGTTAGTGTACCTGTTGTTCTTGGCAGGCAGTCAGAACTTTGAGTAACACCGGAAACTATGTCAAAATAAAAGTGTGTAAATGTTGACTTTTGGTTTTTGATGGTGTGTGTGTTTGAGCAAATGTATAAAAAATATAATGTCGCCCTTCTATGCTAATCGCTAGGTGATTAAAATACGTTGACACCGTGTTGCCTTTGTGTATACGTAAAATACATTATGAAATCACAGTGGCAATTTTACTTGCGTTTTATTTCTGAAGTCATAACCGGAAGTCCAACCTCCTGTTCTAGCTACCTGGTGTTTTTCCTCCACCTTGACGCTCAGGTACGGGGAGCAGGTAGAAAACTCGCCTGAAAGTGACTTTTTTTGAGCAGAGTCGATATATAGGACGTTCAAAAATGGATTTAACACAGAAATGTTTAATGTGAGGTGGCGAAGACAACAGTAATTCGGAAGTCAGTTGTGCGGACGCACCGTGTAAACTGTGAGTACAGGCTCATGTTTAGTGAGTAAGTCCTCTAATGGAGGAAAGAGTCCAGATGACAAGTCGCCATGAAAGTGAAAACAATGTTACATAAAAGTGGCTAAACGTGTGTTCAAACTGTGACGTGTAATTAATGGTAAATGAGTGTAAAACTAATGTGGGAAAAAGCCGCCAAATATTATGTTAATTTTAGTTGTTTGTTTATTAGCTTTCGGCTAATAACTACATGGTATAGCTGCTGTAAACATTCGTTCAACAGATGCATGGTTACTCTAATAACTGTTTTAACATAGGTCTGCTGCAATAGTGGCTGTCATCAAGCAAGCAAGGGTTGGCATTAAATTCCAAGATTTTCTAATTGAATTTGGTGTAATTGTGTTAATTCAGAGTCATAATGTAAACATGGGAGATGGGTTTGCACTAAGCAGTGGATATATGGAATGACTTTGAACCTTTTTCACATAATATTTTGTCTTCATTTAACAGTTGCAATGTAACAGTTTAATTTGTAGAAATCCCCCTGACATCATGCAGTGACTAGGTAGTTTACTGTGACTGCGTGCTCACACATCACCCAGAGAACCAGTTGGGTCACTTTATCTGCCACCTGGGGATAGTAGTTTCACATTTGTTTTGAAGAGAGGTTTTGCAAGCTTTGATAACTTGTTTGATAATGCAATTCACCCCCCTCCAGCTGTCTCAGCATGAAGTTATACCGAAATTGACCTCATTTTCTCTCATGCTCGTACAGATTTTGGGGGCAGTAAGTCATGTCCGTTGGCAGTTTGAGGCACAGCTCGGGGCCCGGCAGCCACAGGCATGGAACCAGCCGGAGCAGCAGCCAGAGGTCGTCCTACGAGGAGCGCTGTGTCGACCCAGTGGAAGACAGGCTCCCCACCCCGGAGCCAAAGTTAGCCCACAAAGCTCACCTGAAGGATGCTAACGGGAAGGAGTCTGAGACCATTGGCTTCATTCCTGGCTCAGCTGACCCGTCCTCTGCGACACAAACGTGCAATCCCTGCTCTCCTCAAAGGAGCTGTAGGAGCTTTGTGTGCAGCGTGCTCACCTGCGGCCTGTACCGGGTCTGCCAGCGCTCCATCCTCGCTCCGTGCCTGGCGCCGAACGAGAGCTCCCCAGACGAACCGGAGAAGGTGAGTCTCCGATCTGTGAAGCCGGAAGGCGACAAAGAGGAGGACGGCACAGACTGGCTCGGCGTCGTCCGCATCGCTGGAGTCAAGGTCGACACTCCGAGAGAGTACTTGGATGTTGACACTAAATCTCCATCGTATGTGCCTCCGCCCGGTGGTCAAACACAGCCCAGCCACCCGTCTCTGCATGAGTCCATGAGGTTCGACGGCTGGGAAGATGGCGAGGAGGACGTGGACTCCCTGATTGCGAAGAAGCTCCTGGAGCTCTACTCTGAATATCAGATCGAAGAGTTGGCCAGGTGCACCTCGGACTCTGTGTTCCTGAGGAAGAGCAAGGCCATCAACCAGCTCATCAACTCGCTGGCCGAGGAGCACAAAATGGGCGAGCAGGAGGCGGAGTGTCGGCTGGTGCGCGGCATCATTCGCATCAGCACTCGGAAGAGCAGCAAGAGGAGGCCACACGTCTCCCGGGTGGAGAGGACGCTGTCGGACAGCGGGAATGAGACGATGAGGGAGAGCGAGTCCTTTTCATTCAGCAACAACAGTGAGTTCTAGTTTTTCACGTCATACGTCCAAAAATATCAGCTTCTAAAAACGCCATCTGTATGCTTTTCTACCATCAAGTAACCATCCCTTTCTTTTACTCTTGTGTGCTCAAGATGATTACAAATCAAATCCAAACATCCAAATATCTGAACTCACGTCCTCTGACAAGTGTGCCAGAGAGATGTGGAGGACCAATGGAGGTGAGAAATCTGTCTTTATTGTGTTGTTACTCACACAGTATACTGTTACATTCACATACTGTTTTCAATGAAAATTGGATGAACAGTGTGTCATTCACTTATTTTGTTTACAGTAGTTTGATGAGTGGCTTTGAATAATGTGCATGTTTTGTTTTGCATAACTTGGCTGTTATAACAAGGGAAGTCCGTCACACATGTATGCCAACAGTGGCCGCTCTCACAGTACTTATCCAGCAGCATGAGCCTGAGTTTGTTTTTTAATCAGAAGTAACTCAACACCTGTTTGACTTCCTGATAAAGTCTGTTCCGACTTTTAGCATCCACTTTATATTTCAGATGAGACGAGTCTGAATTTAAAGGCTACTAAGTATTTGGATGCATCCTGATCTCTAGATTGGATTTAGATTTGTCATATTTCATACATTCATTTCAGTTTTCTGTCAACTTTATGACCCAAAATGAAGGTTTAAGTCAGTGGTTCTCAACAAAAGAAAGCCATGCCCCATGTGCATGAATCAAAATACACAATACAGAGGTTTGATACACAAGAAACGCAAGTCTCCCTTAAACTTGAGAGAAAGATCTGCTTCTTCATACTGGACTCAGTCTATAAAGCACCCGTACTACGTTTTTAATTAAAGAATCTAACCCCCCCCCCCCCCCCCCCTCCAGGTTGACTTGACCTCTGTGTCCTTATTGTCGGCCCTGCAGGTGTTTGACTTCTGGTGTTATTTTACAGTTTGCTTTTGTGTGATTACGTCTGACTACTCAATCACATTTCATACTACACAACAAGTTTGAATGCGTCTTCGTAGAAAATAGAAATATGGCCTGTAAAAGTGTTGTTTAATATTAATTTAAAGGTGTGTATGGTCCAAAATATTTGTCTGAACAAAATGTGTCGAGTCTGCTTATTCACAGAACATAGTAACTATAACAGAGAACATAAGTTACATGTTTCCTTCACATGAGCTGCTAAACACTCCTAATATTATATTCTCTCAACTCAGCATCCTCACCCTCAGTGGACGAACGCCAACCTTTTGGCCGTCTTTGCAGATTACAACAAATAAATCCAAATCATTATTATGAAACATGATATATATTATATATATATATATATATTCTGTCTTTGTTTATTTTTATAGGTCATTCTTCCAGTTCTCCATCAGCCTACTCGCCTTCTCACACAGAGACTAATTCTTCCGGTGTGCCACTCATTCGCACCTCTGTGAGAACATGATTCCTGCTCAACAATGGCCGTCTGTGCTTGAATTATTTTGTCCCGCTGTGTCCACAGGGTCTCGTGTGGGACGTTGAAAGGCGACGCTATACCTGCACGGGAGTCTCTGGCTGAGCCAAGCTCTCTTGTAGAGGCTTTGCTGTGGGGAGAAGCAAATGTGAATATTCACATTGTCTGAAGGACTTCAGTGAACTCAGGGCTGTCTGTGTGTCGATATTTATGTTTGGTGAATATCATGTGCATGTTTGAAGGATTGCTTGATTTGAGAGCGTGTCCTGCAGCAGCTCTTTGTGGCTCTTGTTGTATCCCGTTTGTCCTTGAAGGAGAGCTGTGATCATGAACGCTGACTCATTTTGGCTCTTCAGATTATTCTGCTGTTGTTATGCAAATGATTTAGTTCTGTAAGTTGTATATATATTTTTTATTTTTTTTTGCACATTTCATCATCTTGTAATTATCTTAAATTTAAACTAATTTGTGTGATTTTTAAACTCTATTCAATGCTTTTAATCCAGTGGTTATGTATCTCATATTTACAGTTGAATGATCAGAAAATATGTTCTGGGAGTTTTCATAATTTGCCATATTTCATATTGATGTAAGAAGGTATTGTGTGGCTAACGGTGTGCATGAAGACAATGTTTAATATTATGGCTTAAATCTTCTCTTTCTAGTATTGGCTGGAGTTTTTGTAGTGCGCCTAGTTGTACAGTAGTAATAAGAATGGAAAAAAACATTTTTGGGGGGAAATGAGCTTCTTTGCTAAGGGAGAGTTACAAGCTACAGCATAGCATACAGACTTGAAACAAGGGGAAACGGCTAGCCTGCTGTCTATTCCTTCCAGACTATTCCTTGGATACATTTTGACATTATTACAGTTTTGTTTTCTGTATTTATTAGAGATTATACACAACACGTTAATGAGTTGCTTTCAAAGGTGCTGATAGGAGTATTTTGTCATCTTTGGACAGCTAGCGGTTTTCCACGCTTTCAGTCTTAATGCTAAACTAACAGCTTAGATATGACAGTGGTATCCTCTTGCCAAGTAAATAATATTAGTTTTTTCCCCTGAAGAAAAATTGTGAAAATGTTTTTTTTCTGTTGTGAGGTTTATGACGTTCATAGAGTGTGGAGCCTGGTTTTTCTTTCTTCAAAGCAGATTATTATTATTATTAGTGTAATAACATGAACTCTGTGTTAACTGCAGCTAGTCTAATATCACGTTGACCTATAATGACATTGTTCTGACTCAAGGAGTGCATGTCTGTTTTTACTGCCGCAGCCATGCCTGCTGTGTTTGCTCCTGGGTTCTGATGGGAATTTGGCCAGCTGACTCAGTGGAATTTATTCAGCTCTTGTGTGCTTCTTATCAGCATTAAGCTCATGAACCCTTTTGTAATGCCTTGTAGATTACACTCTTCCCTCCCAGGATCTATCGTCTCGTGCCCCCATTTCAATTGTAAGTACAAAGCAAAAAGTAAGTTTGTGACAGAGATCATTTAAGGAACGTAACACCAAAAGTGTATTTTAAGTGTGTATGGAGCTTGGCTGCAGCATCAGGATGGTTATAATGAAACGGTGTGAGACTGGTTGCTCAGGTTTCGACGAAGAAACAGAAAATGCTACTATATTGACACGGTGATAGTGTGTGTCTGTGTCATATATTATCCTAACATACTTCTTATTTCACCAAACTGGTTGACTTGTCTGCTAAAGCTTAGCATTTAGTTTTCATTCGCACATTGGATTTTCTCAGAAGGTTTCCTCTCACCAAGGTGTTGTACTTTGTGTTTTCTGCCATTGATGTGTCGGCAGGTTCTTATATTGACACTAACTCATCTTTTAACTGATTTCTTGTTGTAAAAACAATAAAGCAAATGAAGTGAAACAAAGAGAAGAAATAGTTTGCTCGTCATTTGCCACATATGGCCACATGAGGGAGTCAAAGTACTCGTCTTTTTTTAAGGTCAGGTCATGCTGTGTTTAAATCCCCCCCCCCCTCCAGTAGGACACTGTCATGCAGTTCTCAAGCTTCATGAAAACTGAAGAAAATATTAAAATGTTTATTAATGAGCTTCTGGACCAAGGTTCACTATAAAATTCCATACAACAACACTTCAACTCACACAAGGCTTTCTCACTGGGATCTCATTGCACGAACAACATCTCTGTTAATAAATGCAACATATTTGCGTTGCCAATTACTGGCTTGAAGAAGAGCTCTGTGACCAGGCTGTGGCTGACGGTCTGAATGGTGGAGGCTGCTCGAAGGACGTGACTGAAGCGAGCGGCGTCCTCCGGGTGCAGGAGGTGGATGACTTCTCCAAGAGCTCTCTGAGCTTCCTGTTGGAGGCCTTCAATGAACGACGAGGCGCTCAATCCCTGAACAGCTGATGAAGAGAATATTCTGTTTAACCACATATCACATATTCAACAAATTAAATTAGCATGGCAAAACTAGTAAAAATGAGTTTTTACCTGGGTTGAACAGCAAAGCCCCTTTTAGATAAGCATACTCCTTTGGACTGAGATCCAGATTCCACAGCTTATGCAAGCAAGCTCTCAAGTTGTGAACTCCAGCAAGAGTTGGTCGGTCGGCCTCGTTTCCCGTGAGTCCTGGTCCGAGCAGAATCTTTCTAAGGATACTCGTATTTGGTGCATCCGTCACCTCAAAGACTATCTTTTCTTGGGCAAGCCCCAGAACAAACAGAGGAACCCAGCAGTGTCTTAACAAAGATGACTGATCTCCTGATGGAAGCAGACTGAAGGATGGCAAACTCCTCACGAAGCAGACGGTTTTGACCAGCACGCTGGAGGCCACTTGGCAGGTGGCCTTTGGGTCCTTGAGGCAAACCGTCCGCCTCTGCTCACAGTGGCAGTTGTGTGCTGTGGCGTCACGGTTCACTTTGTCATTGAGGTAGCGACTCTCGCTCCCGCTCAAGATGTTGTAAAGGATGGTGTGAGGAGGCTGATCCCGGTAACCAGAGCAAGAGTGGTTTGTAATCTCTTCCAGAGGAAACATTACGAAGGAAAAAAATGATCTGCAGAATGACTCCAGTGAACTCCACGAGCTCAGGCCCTGACTGTATTCACCCAGGATGTGACATACTCAGCCTCGACCCTCCTTTTTAAGACCCTGCATTTGAGGGGAGGAAAGTGACCTTGACTTCCAATGCAGACAGATGTTCTCTCCACGTGGCTACGATAAGGCTATACTCTGCAGCTGAACAAGGGAAGGGGAATACAGAAGCCAGTGGGGTGAATGACATTTATCATGTTTACTTTAGTCATTAACTCAGCCTGTATCAGTCTATCAAGGTCAACGCACAGGATACCACCTGACATGTGTCCCAGTTACACCCTGGAACTGAATGACAGGTCGCAATGTTTCTATTGTTTTTTATCAAATTTTGAGGATTACAACTGTGCTGCCAGTTTCAGAAATGAGCTGATTTGTAGTTAATTTAATTAACTGGCATACATTCTGCCTTTATGATGTTTACCTGACTGTTATGACATAAGATTTTCTGTTATGAGCATCTTGCACATGATATAGGCAACTAACTATTTGGAAACTCCTCATAAGCATGCTTAATTAAGGTGGAATCAGTTCGTTAAATTCCTCTATAGATACTGTAATCTGGGCCGCAGACAGAGCTGTGAACTCTCGTCCAGTATGGATATCACTTTCTAATACTATGTGTGCTCTAGTAACACTAATTGTCAGTGAAAATACTTTGTATGATTCATAACATAAGATGTTAATTATACTTGTAACATCTTAAAAGCAAACGTAAAAGCTTATTCTTTGACATAACCGTTAAATTGGTACAAACCATCCAGCTGCCTTTGTTGATAGTATCCATGATTATAATTTAGGCTACAAGATATGAATATACAAAATGTTATCTCAGAAATTGCAAATTTGGAAAGTAGCCTACTTGAAGCCTTTGAAGAAGCCCTATCCGGCCAAAACACCAACATTGTTTGAGGCCTACAGGTGTCAATAATAACAATATAAATCATTTTCCTGGTATGGTAAGAGAAACTGTCCGTTGTCAAAAGTTGAACAAATAAATTAATAAAACAAAAGCCTATTTGAAGCCATACATTCTAATAAAATACAATTTTAATTTCAGAATTTTATTCCACTAATCAAGCCACCTTTAACCTTACAAAACATAATTCTGACATAAAAGAGCAGAATCTTTTTTCATTTTAAGCTGTTATTCTGAATATTTTTTTTCTGCTAATGTAATATTATTTTTCGCTACATTGGGGCTATGAACTCACGAGGGCAAAAGTAAATTAATACAGTTGCGTTTTAAAATTATAATGTGGTGGTTTAAAAGTATATTTACAATATAATCATATTCTTTCTTTTCTAGAATATTCTCCCGGGCGCCTCAATCCCGCCCTTAACCAATACTCTCACTCTATTGGATATTCTGATTGTCATTCAAAAATCTAACCTTCCAATTGGTCAAATTATGCGTGGGCGGGGTTTGTTTCCAGGAAGTGAGTTGTGTGTGACCACCGGCCCAACTCAACTTTTTGCTTGTCATTCGTACAGCTAACATTATCGTATTCAACCCGTTTCTCAATCTACAAACATGGGTGATGATGAAGAAAAGTATGACGGCATGTTGCTTGTTATGGCGCAACAACACGAAGGAGGGATACAAGAGGTAACTTAGTGTTAGCGCTCACATGTTAAAGCTACCGTGCTAATGCTAAAGCTAGTTAGCCTATAAGGCTAGTAGGCGCATGTAACGTTAAGTAGTGGCGTTCAGAAAAGCAGATGTTTTCAGCTGTAAACAGGGTTTATCTAATGTTTTCATCATTATTAATAGCACATACTGTAACTGTTACTATACGGCGTTAATCAATGGGGTGTTATGTTGAATTTGGCGTGCACGTGACTAACAAAGCAGCACGAGATGTCAGTCAAATTACATTTTGGGGTTTTTATATCACTGCTTTTCTAGAGGATTTATTTTCCAGTGTCCTTTGCTACACAATTTGTTTTTTTATATGTAGCACTGTGATGATGGGCCCTGTAATTAATAATGTATAGTAATGTAAATAAATACATGTATTGTTATTATTTATTTATGAATAATAATGTAATTAATTCACAATAATGAATGTAATATTTGAGATGATAACATGAGGTTTATGGAGGAGGATGGGAAGAAGAATTTAATGTTGATAAAACAGCCATGAAGCTGATAAATATAGAGGGACTGTTGCATAATCCAGTCATGCCAACAATCCTCAAGCACATAATAATCTGTTATATTTGATATATTTGTGACGGCCTATTTTTCTCTCAACAGTTAGTAAACACATTTTTCAGCTTCCTCCGCCGCAAAACTGATTTCTTCACCGGTGGTGAAACAGGTGCTGCAGAGACGGTGAGCGATGTTTCTGTATCTGCAAGCTAATGTGACATTTGATGCTACTGTGCGTCTTATGTCATGATGACCGAGACATACCTCCACACTCGTGCATCATTTCTGATCATCTCTCTTCTACAGCTGGTCAAAGATGCTCTCGTCCACCACAGTCAGCTGGCGGTGAAGTCCCACAAAGAGAAGCAGATGAAACAGGAGAAGGAAAAGAAAGAGAAAGTTGAAAGAGCCGCCAAGCTAGCGGAGGAAAAGAAGAAGAAGACGAATGAAGAAGGTCCCAGAATTCAGGAACTGACTGACGAAGAAGCAGAGAAACTTCAGACTGAACTGGACCAGGTGAAATCTGGGAGCCTTGAGAATCACTGTCCTTGTTCTTTTTACAAAGATTATTAATGTATTTGTGTTATATGTATATATTGTAGAAAAAGAAAGAAGAGGAGAAAAAGAAGACTGTGACAACAAATGCAGAAAAGCCATCTGACAAAGTAGAAAAAGAGAAGGGGGTGAGTTAATGGTTTCAAGAGAGAAATGTTGGTTAAAGAGTTTGACATTTAATTCTGTTTCTGCTGACGTGCTCATCTTAATTTCTCTTCCCCCAGTCTGAGTCTGAAGGAGAGGAGGACGAGAAGGACAAAGACAAACTGAAGCCCAACGCAGAAAACGGAGCTGACCTGCCGAACTACAGGTGGACACAATCCCTGTCTGAAGTTGACGTGAGTGCCTTTTTCAGAATAACGCTTTTGACTCGTTTCCGCATCACCAACTTGTGTTTCCCAAGCCTCTCACAGCAGCCAGATTTTTTACCAAAAACAACCATGACGGTGACATTCCTCTGCAGATCCTCTCCACGTCCTGTCTATTGTCTCTCGACACGTCGCCTTGTCAGTCTCTAACACAACAAACACTTTTAACGTCCTCCTTCAGCTGGCCGTGCCTTTCGACGTGAAGTTCCGCATTAAGGGGCGAGACGTCGTGGTGGACATCCAGCGACGCTCCATCAAGGTGGGCCTGAAGGGACAACCCCCCATTATCGAAGGCGAGCTCTACAACGAGGTGAAGGTAGAAGAAAGCTCCTGGCTCATCGACGACGGCAAGGTTGTTACAGTCCACTTGGAAAAGGTAAGAACAGAGTTTATGCTGGTTTAAACGCTAACATTATGAAAGAAACCTCAAACCGCTACTGTTGTTTATTACCATGGATCCGTTTCTCTTCAGCAGTGACAAAGTGAATGAAAGCCTGATCCTATCATTTCCTTTCAGATTAATAAAATGGAGTGGTGGAGCAAGATCGTTACCACAGATCCAGAAATTAACACCAAGAAAGTGTGTCCAGAGAACTCAAAGGTAAAAAAGGATGTTTCCTACCTCCTAAACATCCGCAGTCACCACTTCCTGCCTCGTCCTAACTGTGTGTTCTTCCTGCTGAGCAGCTGTCAGACCTGGACGGAGAGACGCGTGGTATGGTGGAGAAGATGATGTACGACCAGAGGCAGAAATCAATGGGCCTGCCTACGTCTGAAGAGCAGAAGAAACAAGACATTCTCAAAAAGTGAGTATCCAGTGTTGCCTCGAAATAATAACGGGTGTTTCGACATATTTTTGGTGTTTTTTTTTTTTTATTGGCTAACTTTCCAAACAGACGCTGTATTCAGGGTCAGTTCTGCAGAGACTTTATGATCTACAAAGGTTTTATAAGAAGAGTGACTTTGAAACGCTGCCTTTCTAGTTTTACCTTTTGGTGCTCAAGGCCAGGCTCACCTGCTGTAACTGCAGGTGATAAAAGATAGTGTGGCGTTTGTACCCACCGCATGCACAGACGGGACCAGAAACTAGCTGTAAACTTTCACTCTGCACCCTTTGTGTTGACGTCTCACAATAGAATTCCCCTTTATGACCGTGGTACGTGGTTACTAGACAGAAACCCCTAAGACTCCAGGTTTAAGATGATCCAAGTGGGTTTTGCATGTTGTACTCTATTACCTACAAACTGTGTGTATACTACTCCCCCATTATTTTTATGCTATGCTTCAAATTTCTAGATTCTTTTCCTACTTTTTTTTTATTGTTCTTCAGTTCATTTTAGTGTCTGCATGGGGATTTTCGCTGTGCAGATGCTGAGATCCATCACAGTGAACAACTAGCTGCTCATACTCCCTATTCGCACAGGACTCGTATAGCCTGGGGTCTTCTAGTAATCTGTAATAGTTGTCCTGTGCGACTCGTGATTTGGGGTCGTTTGGCAATTATAAGTGAAAGTTTTGACGGCATTTTGGGTGTAAATTCGGGAGGCTCGTTGTAGAAAGCCTTTTGTGTTGCCAGAGGGAGCTAAAATTAAAAAAAACCACTCTCTTTTAAAGAAGCAGCGATTTTCAAATATTGGACTGACTGGAAACCCCTCGTTTTGTCTTGTGTCTCTGCAGGTTCATGGCCCAGCACCCAGAGATGGATTTCTCTAAAGCCAAGTTCAGCTGAGACTGGCTGTGGAATCCACTTCCTGATTCATGTGCATCGTATCAGAGCCGCCGTCGGGCTCCGTCCACCTCTCCATCTCTCCGTACCGGACGTGGTTTTGTTGACTTAACGTGTCTGAAGTGCGTTGTTGTCGTCATAATAAGGTTGACGACTGAAATGCACTTCTTCTCCCTTTTGCATGTCGTCTCAATATTTAAAGATATATCTGGATTTCTTTTTTTTAAATAAATGAATTTAAAATCAAAGTGTCACGCATGAGTGTTTATATTTTTACCTTTTTATTTAACCAGATAATTCATTTGAGAACCAATTGTCATTTACAATGACGACCTGGCCGAGAGAAGGCGGGTCATTACAAGACATTAAAACATAGATACAACTAGTGCAATAGACATTATAATACACGTTAAACCAATTTAAAACATCACAACACATGCAGTTATATGCTGACATAAATCTATGTATGGTGTTCCAGAGAGGCAAGTTACAAAAGCAGGTGCAGAGATCAGAAACTCCTGCTTGTAATGTGTAACTAAAGGAGGTTAACAGAGTGAAGTTTGAGCATCTTTTGCAACTCGTTCTGGTCACTAGGAGGATAATTTACCACACTGTCGGCACAACCTGCTAGTTTAGTATCAGAGCCGCAGAGTGTAATAGAAAATTATTGCAAGCAGTCAAATTTAAATTCTTTGCCTTTTTACAGGCTCACTTTTGTATTCTTTTTTTTACTGGTTATGAATTTGGACGTTCCCAACCTTAAAGAGTTCAAGGCCAGAACTAGTAGCGTTACCATCCCCCTGAGTCAATGAACTCAGCCATGTGATCTGTTTGGATCCCATCCAAAGGCTGCTGGCCTACAATGAGAGCTCGTCACGTAGCAGATCAATTGCATAGTACTGGAAGTCTAATAACTAATAAAACTGTATTTGCAGTTGACTTATATTAGGCTTCCTGTTTACCAATGAAATGTTCAGATACGGTATAATGCACCATGCACACCTCCTTGGAAAGAGTTTTCATTTTGAACCACAAGGGAGCAGTGTGTTCCTTAAAGTGTGAAGAGAGCGTCTGAGAAGTGTTAGTGTGTCAAGTGTTTGTGTACAGTGAGTATGTAGAGATGAACTGCATGAGGACATTAAAGAAGTTACAGTGTGTCTCTCAGCTTTAAGTAAAAAGCTTTATACAACTCTTTCCACATAATGTAGCAGTACTCCCCAACACCTGTAGACACACTTTAATGTGTACAATTTGTGGATTACCAGCTTTAAGTGTGTGAGGTGAAGTTGAAGGTGATCTTTAATCTAAACTGACATGCGACCCAGAAAGAAACGTAAACACAAGATTTCAATTGGTTTTGCATGATTCTCTGTGGAGAAACTCCCGTTTTACAGACCTGGTCGTTGGTGGACAAAATCGTATATGCATCGACTAAAACTTCCTTTTGTCGAGGACAGTCCTAACAATTATACAAAGTAATGAACTCTTCTCAAAACGGTGCTTGGTGTGAATGCAGTGACTGACCCGTCGTCTGAACCCTCTGGACAATCAGCATGCCGCTACCAATGACTGAAAGACACGGTTTCTCACTCAGACCACACTGGATATCATGCACCTCTGCTAAATGTTACTTCAGTGAAGACCAGTTTGCTTACAAGTCCTTTCTGCTTGTGTGACCGTCCACCGCTAACTGGACCGGCCTGTCAGGATGGTGAGAGGCTGTCACCATCACTGTGGTGACCGGAGGAAACGTACATTAGCTTATGCTGGCCAGCAAGTCTTTCTAATGTGTGAAATTACTCGTGTAGTTCAAAAACACTCCTCGGACATCTGTGTCATCGGGACAGTGGTGTTTTTGCAAAGGCTGACTTGTTGGGCTCCATTTTTGACTTACAATTTGAGGTGTATTACCATACAGGGCATATCACGGGGCAGATGTTACAGAGGCAAACACAGTAGGCTTTAGCTGTATTTACAGTATATGTTCCAGGGCCATGAAGGGTGAATGTAAAGTGGTCTTTAAACTTGAATCAATGGCTCCCAATCTTTCTGGTTAGTGTTCCCACCATCTCTGGTTGTGGCCTGAAGGAGCATTTCAACCAAATTGTGATTTTTCTGAGTGAAAAGGTAAAATAATCCAGTTTTTCATTTTTCATTTTCAACAAAAGTCAGAAAAAAATAATAATTCTGGCTATCTCGCATATGTTTTTTTCTTCCTTATTCCTTCAGTCATCTTGTGACCCCCTTAATCCCAGGTTGGAGTCCAGTTTCAGCCATTTTACTTCAAATTACATTACTTTTAAGGACATTTTATTGCTTCAGGCTTTCGAGCTTGGGTTGTCGTTAAATGTAATTAATGAAGAAGTCTCTCTTCTCTCTGACTCTACCAAGAGTTTGCATCCGTGTGTGTTCAAGGAGATTTGCAAAGCCCAGAGGGAAGAGGAAAAGAGACAGATTGAGACAGATTGAGACAGATAAACGATGTGTTGCGTTTAGCCTGGCAAGCTAACGATCATTAATGGATTCGGGTCAGTATGGAGTCTCAAACTTGGCAGTACAAGTCGTATCCAGTCAGCCTGGGTCTTAGGCCACTGCAGAGTTCTAGTATGAGATGGGCTGGGAAATATCCTCCAATTTGATCTTGTAGCAAACGTCATAACAGTGGAATTCATTGGAACTTGCCAGCAATGTATCTGAAACACCAGAGTGGCCCTTTAAACTTAGTGGCAAACTACATCTAATAATCACATTGAAAAAAAGAAAAACATGGTGTTTGTTCGCAAACATTTGATCAGCATACTGAAAACTTCATTGGAGCAGCCAAACTTCCAGTGACTCCATTTAACTGCAAGGGAGGTGAAGCCAGAGGCCTGATGGGATAGTGGATGGGTGGGGCGGCTGTATGACTGTGCAGGGGTTGAGGGCAACGGAGGAGGCCGAGTCTGCTCAGCTGAGAGCAATGTCTCACCAAGGTACCAGAATTTCTTCATTAACGAAGACACACAGACATCAGAGGGACGGGGTTAGGGTTTTGGGGCGGACGAGGGGGCGGTCTGCAAACACACCTCCCCGCCGCTGCGCTGACTCGCTGTTCCAGACTTGACAACTTGTTTTTTGGCAGCGGCCCCTCGTAAATCAGCCGCATGGCCCTGCACAATGTGACTCACCATCATAATCGCGATGTTTGCGGAGGCCGCTTCGCCCTTCTGTCTTCTTCCATAAGGCTGCTCGGTGGCTTATTCCTGGAAGTGGAGGAGGGATACGTGAGGGGACACCAGGACAAAGATGAGACAGGAGACTGGCATCTTCCTCATCTGTCAGATTTAGAGTCACCTCAATGGATGAAAACGCAGGTCTAATTGTCGGTGTCTCCAATTCTATTGACATACTTTTCATTTATGTCATCAATATACTCCAATTCTGTCACTAAAACAGATGGAAAATGTAGTTTTGCTGTGTTTTACCCTACACTACAACTACAACTAATAACTATACATTCACAATAAGGCAACAGTGAACTAACCCAACATCTGCATCTGTCCTCCACACCTGGGTGCTGGGCACACTCTGTAAAGCGTATTTGGAACACACACTTCCAGGGGTGGAGAGGAGGCCAGTGTGCAAAGTCAAACTCCAATTGTCAATTAGTGAAGGCCAACACAGGCTGCAGGCTGGGGTGTACAGAGCAGATCAGCCATCATGGACAACAAAGGCTTCAGTGAGCTCAGGGTCCTCAGATCAACACGCGCACACACACACACACACACACACACACACACACACACACACACACACACACACACACTCTGTAAGTGAGAGGGAAGAGATGGCTCTGGGCCCAGCAGGACCTGTTTATCGCTCCAGACTGAGCAAAGACCATCAGCAAACATCCTCCCCGTTAAGTCTGGACAACTGCTCATAAACAGGTTTGCATCAACACACATACACACAGACACACTCTCTCTCTTTTATTTTATTGTTTACTGAATGTAATAAAGTCATTCAACTTTCAGAATCAGAATCAGAATCAGCTTTATTGGCCATGTATGCGTGCGCATTCAAACTCCAATTCTATGAGTAATAGCTAAGTACCTCAATAGCCTACTCACTATACTATACGTGGTAGAGATTGTAGACACACCAGTGTTACATACTGGCCCAGTATGAATCACAAATACTCGCTAATATCAAAAAAATGCCAGTTGCTCATTGGTCCAGTGAATCAAATATGAGAATATTATTTATATCATATATGGGAAATGCATAGACATGTTACAAATCAGTTGGATTAGTGTGCAGAAATGTAATACATTTCATACAGTACTGTACAGTATATGTACAGTACTGTATATATACATATATGTTCTTGTAAAAGCTGAAGCTCAGATAAGAAAAAGCCAAAAGTGCTATTTTATAAGAGTAGTACAGTGTGAGTAGTCAGACTCTTGATGGTCAGTCAAAATGAAAGATTTATTCAGGAGAGGCTGAGATGTTTTCTTTTTTACTTCACACACGTCCTCCTTTTTAAAACCTGGTGGCCTACATTACCCACAATACAACGTGATTGTCAATAGGCGGCAATCTACGGGTCTGAAATGTAACGCCAATGCAGAAAGTGCCTTAAACTTGCATTCTTTCTAAAAGCCAGCAGGGGGCGACTCCTCTGGTTGCAAAAATTGAGTCTGATTGTATAGAAGTCTATGAGAAAATGACCCAACTTCTCACTTAATTGGGTTAGTCCACAACCTGGTCCACGAACCAAAGGGTGAAGTCACGGTGACTATACGTCCATTTCTGATATACAGTCTATGGTTAAGCCAGAGATTTGGGTGTTGCTATGCTAGTACATTAGCGGCTGATGTAGCTGCTAGCCTCAAGCAGAGATCAGAAGCGGGCTACAGAAGTCTGTTAGTTTCACGTCTTTCTAACTCCACATTCCAAGATTTTTTCAAAGTCAAACTTGTAGTCTTCAGCCCCAACCGATGCTGACTCAAGCAGTATTACTCGAGGCAATTTTTCAATCTTCTTGTAGCTCCCTCTGGAGTAAGCGGCAGGCTTCAGGTCAGTCTAGTGAATATAGTGAACACCATTTAACAGCTAAAGGACCAGACAGTCAGTATTGGACTACTTTTTTAGGCACTTTGCCTATTTCAATTTCCTTCATTAAAAAATATATAATAATGAACCACTTTGCTTAAGATAAGATAAGATAAGATAGCACTTTAATAATCCCAAAGAAAATTCTTGGGCAAGAGATTGTTTAAAGATTACAGAAAAATAAGAAAAAAACAATAGAGTAAGAATAAGAGAGTAATTAATATTAAGTGTATAAAAACTAGAATAGCAATACGAGTAAGATCAAATTAGTAAAATAAATAAGCCAAAATAAAAAAACATGAGAATTAAAACAGGAGTAAAAATATATAGCGTAAAAGAAGTAATAGTAACAACAATGTCCAATAGAAACTGAAATAGAAAAGTAATATTGGCAATGATGTTAAAAAATTATATATATTATTATTATAAAAGTAATAAAAAAGCTATATTGCACATGAAATTGAAATGAAATATTTCACTGCGTTAAAAAGTAATGAGCATTTGTCGCCTTTGATACTAAGGTACGTTGTATTCTGTACTTCTGCAACAAGTAATTATAATGTAAGTAGGAGACTTGTGCCTTCTTCCATGAAGAAATACATACACTCCATGTTATTTTGTTCATCTGAATGGATATCCAAAAACATCAAAAGTGGAATATCTCATTTGACAGTTTAAACAAGGCAGCTGCGGTATTTTGTTGAAGCTAACGGAGATAAAATCCTAAATTTGGAAAGGCAGTAAAGTGGAGGTTTTCAGAGATGTCGGCGTTTCATGAGGGGACCTTTGCTCCGCTGTGATCGGCCCCGCCAGCTGCAGGTCACATTGCTGCTTCATTACTGTTTGCCCGTGGCCCCGTGACCCTCCAGCATTCATTTGCACCTCGGTGAGGACCACTCCATCACTGCTTGGGGGCCGAGCCTGTGTGGGCCTGACACACACATCACACCACTGACATCATGAGTGCACGGCCAAGCCACTGGCCTCAGGTATGAGCCGGGGAACGGCGCCGAATCGACCATAAAGTACTTAAACTGTATATTTTGGATGTTTTTCTCTTGGCAATTGGGCTCAGTACTGCAAATGCTGATTTCTATTATTAATTTGATGTATTTTTTAGATTTATTTTCGTGTATGTATGTATGTTTTTTTTTGATTTTGCAATATACTATAAAGATTTGTCCATTTAATTAAATTGAATAGTGTTAAACACAAAGTTGTTTAAACTACAACCTTCAGTCAGTGAGAATCAAAATGTAAATAATAAAAAATCTCTTTTCATGCATCATTTCAAGACCGTATGATTCCTTTCTTCATTTAACTTGTACACATTATTTGACTCTGCTCATAATAATATATAGAATAAATTATGACATTATAACAAAGTGTTTAAAGTAGTGCTGTGCTAATAAAAAGGTTGGTAAACTGAGTTGAGTTTAGTTTGAATCCACTATGTTCCTGCTCATAAAGCAAAGCTGACTTTGGAGTAATATCTATGTTAATGTGGAGATCTCAGTTTATTATATTCCATCCCAGGTGTTGGCATTTTGGATTTATCTTCAGTACCTTTGACTTTCCTCACATGCAGATCTAAATGTGTTGGCCGTATGTCGCACCATAACGCAGATTGTAACAAAAGGGTGCCAGTGATGGAAACGTACCCCGACAGATTTCTTAAACTGGACACTTCTCCATCACCTCGTCATTTCAATTACATGTCAGAGCAGCCATGTTCACTTAGCGTAGCTGTGCGGAAGCTGTTATATAAAGTAAGTTTGTACTGCAGGGCCAAGAGTTTGATGAGTTAGGTTTGATGCACGAGGGCAACGTGAAAGTTGCAACTCGACTCTAAACCCGTGGGCTCCAAATGAGAACATAAGAAATGCTATTGATGTTTTTTCTTCTTGATTAAACCACAGTGGCCCTTGTTTTCCCTTTGACCTCATAGCTTTTACCACTTTAGTGTTAATGTACATGGTGTTTTATGCTTTAGTTTTTTCCCCTCTGTGTATTAAATGCTTTGTGTCAAGAAAATAACAACTTATTATAGTACTTAAAGGTAAGAAGCAATACATTCCTTGAGTTATAGTTATTTTACAAGGTACGCAACAAACAGACACAATTTGAGAAAACAAACATTTTTAATTTATTATTAAATGACATAAATAAAACTCACAGCGAGTTCAAATACAAATAGATAGTTATGTACATGTGTTTGTGCAGGGGGGGAGGGGGGGGGGGGGGTCTTGACAAAACCCTGCCAGGATGCATAAGGCACTTGTGTCTCTCGGTCCGATCTTGGAACATTTATTGCAAACAGAAAAGGCACATTTATATGGAAAACACTGGACGTTAATTTATTCTATTTACACACATATACACATTTATGTTAGCAGAACCATTCTTTCATCTTATATATTCAAGAATAAAAACAACAATACAAAGGATTGCTTAGTTGAGTTTGGTTGTGTGGCACTAAAGGGAGTTCATAAAAGGTGTAATAAACAGGTTATAAATGTGTAATAAGCATGTTGGGAGTTACTAAGAGCAGAGAGGGAGTTCTGATCATGCAGCTATTCTAAGGCTTTTTATTCTAGTATGATATTGTCCATCATGGAAAGATGTTGATTGTCTTTCAAGTTCTGTCTTGGCACATCAACTGCTCAGTATGACTCCAGCCTATAACTGAAAACCTTTTCTTTTTTAATTAGAGGCTTTGGAATGACTAATCAAAGTTTTTTTTTTTCACAAACAGGAGCCAGAGGAGATCCTTGCAGATGTCACATTTCATCTTCTCCGGGACCTTTTTACTTGTGTCTTTAGTCCTGCTATTAAAGCCTCTAGAGACGACCGTGAGGCAGCAGACTTTTTAGCTCAGTAGCTCTGAGCCACAGGCGCCCAGGACGCGGTCAGCCTGGCGATGGAGCTCTCGAACTGGGCTTCCCCGACCCCGACCTCGCTCAGGCTGGGGTCATACATGGAGGAGGGCGAGGAGACGGGCAGCGAGGAGGTCAGGCCTGTGTATGAGGAGCCCCTCAGGAACTGGGAGGTCAAACCTCCAGGTATGGAGCCTGAGGCCGAGCCTGAAGGGGTGAGGGTGGTGCCGGCTACTGACCATAGGCTGGGATACTGACTGTGGACGAGAGGGACAAGAGGGTTCTGTTATTGAGATGGCACTTGATATTGTTTACTCAAAAACTGAGGGTTCAAAGATGGCCGCCACAGCATGTGGGCCATAAAAATGTACCCAAAACTGTTTGCACAGGGACAGGGAGCATAGGAGAAACTGAACCACATTAATTAATAAACACAAAGATAATATTACAGAAATCAAAGTGCTTTTACGCTGATGATATTCATTTTTTTATTGAAAATAGAGCAAGAAATTCTGGAGCCATTCTTCACCTTTCTAAATGCGAAATGCGTGGCACTGGTTAAACTGCGTATGGTTGCGAGGCTTACCTGGAATTAGATGTGGAGTTGGTGGTGTGGGACAGAGTGCCCATGCCTGTGGAGTTGGGGATCTGGAGAGCTGACCAGCTGTCATGAGAGGGCAGAGTCCCTGAAGTGTTGTCCATGTAGTTGTCTGAAAATAAGGTACAAACAAACAACTTCATTTTTTTCCCGCCAACATGTTAAATTTAATAAATGAACGAGGTTCCGGTAAATGTGTAACTGGATAGGATGAGGAGGACGTGATACAGGATCAGAAAGGGACACTGAGGTTGCCGGTATGGTCCAAGTGGGGTCTTACTTGTGCTGGAGGTGCGGTGGGGGTAGTGGCTGGGGTATGGGGCCGCTCTGTGGCTCCTCAGGCTGGAGTAGCGCTCGCAGTAGGAGCCCGAGGAGTGGCCCCCTGTGCCACTGAACTGAGGAGGACTGCTGCTGGGGCAGATGGGACTCTGGCCTGGGAGGAACCAACCTCCAACTGTGGTATTAAACAGAATGAAGTCATAAAACACATCACGGATCTCTTTGTGAAAATACAGAACGCATACTATATCAGCATTATTTTATTTACTATATTCAGTAAAGTCTAAATAAAGGAAACTCACGCTGAGAGTAGCCAGACTGTTGGCTGTCTACACTGTGATCGGGGATGTCTTTATGGTCGCTCCTGCAATCAGTAACAACAATATTAGACACCATGCTTTATACATTAACTTGATCATTTGAGGAATATTGAGGTTCAAGTCTTTACCTTTCTTTGGCATCCAAGAAGGCCTTAGCAAAGGGATTGTGCTTTATCTTCAGAGCAGTAATCTGTGAGGAGGACATGACAGCTGTGAGAATTTCAATCAATATCTAAAACGAGTCTGTGTTGATAAGGTTTCACGTAGCGCAGCTGACCTCTTCATTCTGGTAGGCAGTGACTGCGATGAACTGTGTTTCGGGGAAAGACTGGCTGCTGATCATCTTCTGGATGCCTCCAACCTTCACGATGTGTATCCTCGGCTCATATTTGTGCAGAGAATTCAGCATGATCTACAGAAAAAAATCCCAATCAATGTTACTATTTATCATTATAATAAAGAGCAGGACTAATGTTACACCCAGTCAGTTTAATACTGTTCTCGGATCAAGAGAAGAAACGGCACTTCAGTCACATTTATCCACTGGTTCCTCGACTTAAGTGACTTTCACCTGATACTAAAGATCCACAATATTTTGTCATGTTTCAAAATAATTTTAAAAATCCAATAGTTCCTAAAACACGTGAAATAGAGTGTATATTTGAAATTCCAGTGGTAAAGTTAAAATAATTATTTTATATTAGACAGCATCTTTAAATGAATGCATCTTGTGTGTTTTTTTGTCCTATGAACCAAATGTGGCACAACTGAAATATTATAAAAAGTGTCAAAAACGCTTTTCATATCACCATCATTTATGATATTCCTCTCGCATGGATCCTGCACATCTAACAGTCTCCTCACCTGTCCGCCCCCGTTGAGTTTATTGGAGAGTTTCACTTTGCTGAAGGAGACGGGCGCTTTCATCCAGTGCGCTCCGAAGTTAGGGGAGTCCGGGTGGATGTAGACGCAGCTGGGGCTCTGGGGCTCCGGTTTGCCACCGGGGACCCACTCCCCGTTCACGTATTTCCACCGGTTGTTGTCCGCGGCCACGAAATCCAGCAGCACCGAGTACATGGCGTTGGGGTCAAGGCCGCTGACGCTCGCCCTGAGCACCGGAAACATCCTCCTGGAAAACAACATGGACGGAATTTGTAAGCATTGATACATGGCGCTTGTGAGTGCATTTCGCCAATATTTTAAGCACCTCATTTTACTTTCACTCACTCACTGATCCAAGTTTCGTTAGTTTTTTAAAACGTCCCGAGGCCTTTAAGGCCACGCGCGAGCCAGAGTGACTTAAAAATACAATTTACTTTACAGCTTTTAAAATCAATAACATTTTTATAAAGAAGCGTCAACACTTATCACACTGAAAACCCCGTGCGTAAAAAGTGCGTAAATGTGCCTGGCCAGTGCGTAAACGGCACCACCTCGGCATCTCCACAGGCTGCTGCGTGCTTCATTGGACCTACCTTCCAGTTTTGGTGACAATCATCTCGTTGGTTAACTCTTTGAACTTGTTCCACAAATCCGCATCATCCAGCGTCAGTTTAATATCCCTCTCGGACGCGTCCCCCTTCTCGCTGCCCTTCTGGAACTCGCTTTCCACGGCGCTGAGGAGATGCTCCAGGCGCTGGTCAGTGTTGGAAGAAGTCATTATTTCCAAGCAGAGTAGATAGATCTAAATCCAAGATGTTTAGTGCAGGGGCTCACAGAGACACCGCTGACAGAGATAAGGCCCGACTGATACTGCTTTCTAAACCTCGAGGCATCATCATTTAAGGGCCCCCAGGGACCTCATGGGGATGTGGGGCGTGGTCTGTGCGCACACAGATCGCGTCTTTGACCGGGTTCAACGTCTCCAAACGCCGCCCCCACACCAGGCTGAGCATCTCTCCACAATATAACTGTTCTCTTTATAATAAAAAAAAATGTTGCATTTTTTTTTTTCCTAAACCAAACTCTATTTAAAAAAAAAATCTATATTTCACAGCTTTTATGGAAGTTCAAATAATGCATTTCCTGTAGCGGTTGGCGTGAACTTTGGGATTTATAGTCTGATACCTACAAATCTATTACAGTCTTTTGCAGCTGATGCCATACTCATTCAAAGCTTTGCGTTCAAACAAAAGAAGGGAAGCGAGGGCACAGAGCCGTGCCTTTGAACTCAGTTGTATATTTGCAAATAGTGCTAATCTTTTGTTGTCTCAAATCCACATGTGTTTACTGAGTATGGGCCATTAGGGCAGACTCTGTGTTCCTGTTGTGCCAAAGTGTGGACGGCACACAACTGAGGCCTGGATTTGCATAATGGGCCTGCACGACTCCCTCTGAGACTCTGATATTAAACATTTCAGCCAGTTGGAGGCCGAGTGCTCGGCCGAAGCTATTTCTACGAATTTCTACCAAACCAAAGCTGTGAAAAAGTCTCTCTGTCTGCCATCGTCCACCAGCAGAACTTCTCGGTTTACTGGATACATTTCAGGCAGAAAGTGGAACTGTAGTGTCGTGGAATATTGACACAGAATTTTGCAATAAAATGTGACTTGTTTTAATAGATTCCTGTCCTGTTTATTCAAGTACTTTCCAAAAGTACAAGCAAAAGTTACCTTTTTTCAGTATTTATTTTATGATATGCTACTTCTACTCCACCACATGTCAGAGGGAAGTATTGTATTTAACAATTTCATTGTTATTGAGAGAATAGAGTTTATCTGTTTAACAGTTAACATCGTGCTCTTATAGTGTCTCTCTGTTTAAAGTGAACATGCACATAACTGGAAAAAAGGAAAAAGGAAATGTGACCACATTTAGTTGACAATTCCAGTAAATAATAACGATGCCAACCTTTTTCATTTAGTGTGAAAACCACTTATGGAGAGTTTATACATTATTCTACATTTTTACAGATTTTACTACCCAACAGTATACAAAGGAGTTAGAATTAGCTTCACCTCGACCTGCATCAGCATTAGCATGCTACAATTTAATGCATCTGTAACAATGATAATAATAGCACCGAAAGGCCTTTTGCTGTATCATGAGCATGTTTTATTTTTAAATACATTAAGTACATTTTGTTGCTCATACTTCTACATATGTGAAATGTGTAATGTATTTTTACTTCATTATGTTACTATTTTTTGCAAAGTAAAAGGTCTGAGTACTCGATCGGCTACTTTGTAATGCAACGTCACTGCATTTCAAAGTTGTTTTTTTACTTTTATATATTTAATTGATTAAATGTGCATTGTTAATATAAAGTAGACAAATGAGCTCCACCTCGGTCTGATGTATAATCAAAATATTGCTTATACATTAATTCATTTATAAAATATATATTACATCAAAATATACGAGTTGCTTATAACTCTTTAAATGAAATTATCCTGTGAAAATGATGTAACTCCAAATTGTCATAAAAACGCATTTTTCAGAAAATCCAATAAGTTTGTAAATACTCTAGTTTCAGAAATGTTTAGTTTGAACACAAAATGAAAAAAAAACTTTATTTTTTTCATCTATCTGGAAAGATCAAAATCACCAAACTTTGACGAACGCAGTTTTCGCTGGACATGGATGGTAAGTACAGTGTTGTAATCGAGTATTTCTATAGACCGGTGCATTTATTTAAGGGAAACCTCCTCCACCTCTGCAGGCCGCGGCCATCACCTGCCTTCCAGTATTCATTATAATGCTCCCCATTGATCCCGAGGAAGGTTTCCATGTTTCACATCTGAGCCTTCTTGCTTTCTCGCCTCTGATTCCACCGTCTGTGATGTACTTGGAATTGAGTGAGGGCTTTGGAGCGCGACTCCACTTTACTACACCACTTCCTCCAGTTCTACAGAGGCCATAAATGTAAAGGGGTTCTCTCACACCTTTCCATCCCGTATCATTCAGCAGTCTCTTCCTTCTCCCCCTGTGTGTGTGTGTGTGTGTGTGTGTGTGTTTTAGTTTTGGAGGCTGAGAGAAGGACACAGAGAGTGTTAAAAAAGCGGCTGCATACAGGACAAAACCCCCGCAGACCAGGCCTGAAGGCTCTGCTGACCCCCGACAGACAGTCAGACTCGCAGGGAGCCGCCTCATAACTCCACGTTAAGATTTAATTCACTCATCGTGCCTGTTTGATGAATCAGGGGGATGAGTCGTCTGTAGCTGCAGCAACGAAACACTCTTGGCTGAACCTGAGCTGTGTGTTGTGTTTGTCAGGTGTTGCCTGGTGAGAATTATTAAAGCGCAAAACAACACAAAACATCCGTGCAGTTTGACTGACAGGCCGAAACCGATGGTGCAGGAGGAGCATCTCAATCCCCACACGGTGAGCGAATGTCTGCTCTGAAAAATGAAGTTTACTTGATTAAACCAGCTGAGTTTTCCCACTGCTTTTCTCCCCGTGAGCGCAGGCGCTGCCGCCCGGCGAGCTGAGGGTTAACCCGACGCAGGCCTCGCTCTGGCATCGGCACACACTCACCTAGGTGAGAAATATTGCAGAGGTCTGGTGCTTCACAAAGGGACAGTTATAACGATGCATATTTTCCAGAGGACTTCGCCGGCCTAAATAAGTAAACACAAGTAGGCGGATGAGTCAGCCCTGGGAAGAAAAAAAACACTCACACACACACACACATGTACAAACACAGTCATTTTTTTTTTATGAATTATGACATAAGCGGGTTACTGAACAAAACAACACAATAACTGAAGCTCCAAGGACCAAAACTAAGAAAAGTCTCAGAGGTGTAAGCAGCCTGAAGTGATATAATACATCTAATAACGTGTCTGATACTAAAGATGCAGCGTAGTGATGGGTAATTTAGATAAAATGGGAAATGTGGAAGACAAACAGTGTGCATGGTATACGCACATCCCAAAATGTCAACAGGTGCAGGATTAAAAAATCAAATCTAAGAATCAAACAAAAGATCAGCACACTGTGTTAACAGAGGGCAGCACATTTAACTGTGCAACGTTTCAATCTACCACAGAGACCTTCGTCAGGCATTATCAAATCACCATCACAGAGCAGAGCAGAGCAATACATAACACATTCAGAACTCATAACACATTCAGAACTCAGGTGATTGTGATCGGCATGATTGAGAGTCAATCTGCTCTCAAATTGGCCACAATCAGAGCCGTGGCTGTGCATTTCAACTCACTCAGACACGAGCTCACTGAGATAAACTGGGATTAAACACGAAAACCTCCAGAAAGGGAGGAGACATCAACGACCTCCTTTTGGAAAGAGATGCTTACTATATTTTTACCCGTAATAGTCTTATCACCTAAAAGCTTACACTTTGATTTTGATCTTTAATCTTTTTTTGTAAGTGGTTGATGAAACAAAAGTTTTTTTCTAAGTATGATTAACTTTACTTTTACAAATATCTTAAAGAATTAAATCCAAAAAGTTTATTTCTGTTGATGCAACCTCCCACTTTTTCTTCCATTTTTGTTTGTGTTGTACGTAAATCTCTTCGGGTGAGTAATATATTACTCTTCTTTTTTACTTTTTGTATTTAGTATTTTTCTTTGTATTAATTTTCATGTACATTTTTGGGGATCATTTTTGTTATTTATTTTCTGACTTTGACTTATCCTCTTATGTATTGTAGTTAATATGTACATATTATGACAAACATTGTATTGATCACTGAACTTGACTGTATTCCTGATGTATGTACATATGTATATGTATATATATATATATATATATATATATACAGTAGGATTTTTCTAGATGTTTTATGTGATTTAAATTTGACTATTTTCTTAATGTTTTAATTGATATATGCTTGTTTTACGTTGATCTTGATGTTTCTGCTTCCTTCCCATAGAGGCACGCTCCGTCCCTCATGTGGGAGTATCAGTTCAGCTCTGCTCTGATTGGGCCAACTTGAGAGTAGATTGACTCTAAATCACGCAGATCTCAATCACCTGAGTGCTGAATGTGTCTGATATATTGCTTGCTCTGCTTTGTGATGGCGGTTTGATATAAGGCCTCAGGAAGGCAGTTCAAATTGCTGCCAGCTTTTAAGACAGAAAAAAAACATCTTATGAGTCCGATTGATTTAGTTCATGCCATCACAAGTAAAAGTACTCTATTCAGAATCTTGATTATTATTAAAATAAAAGTACTCATTGGAATGTTGTATAGCTAATGGAGCTAATACATACTCTTAGAAAGTTTCATCTAAAACAAGGCATTATACTTCATATCTTCATATGTAAAGAACTAAAGTGATCTGATTAAAGTTATAATACATCCCTCTGAAATGTGTTAAAGTAGACTAAACTGCAAATATTCAAGTTCAGTATCTTTGTTCAATATATCATATATATTAGTATGATGTGTCTCTGACCTACAGATATTTGATAAAGAGAAATGTACACTCTGTTTGTGTGCAGGTAAAGACAGCAACCAGCAGCCACCACTTCCTCACATCCCATAGTAAGCCTACCAGTAAACACACACACTCTCTCACACACACACACACACACACACACACACACACACACACACACACACACACACTCTCACACACACACACAGCCCCAGCCCTCCCTGATGTGGATTGAGCCCTGAGCTTCGTCTGTCACTTTTGCGTTTCCACTTCAAGTTCAGGAAATCTAAACTTTCCTCTTCTAATCACCCGTCCCTTTGAAAGGGATAAAAAGAATTAGTGGGGACAGTAATTGCCCCCCCCCCCCCCCCCCCCCCTCTCCCCCCCCGGCCCCCATCTAGGTGCCCTACAGTAGACCTTGGGACCTTTGGCATGCTAATGTCAGGAGGCTCAGCTTTGACACTACAGGGACTGAGCCAGCCAGCTCTGGAGAAATAGAAATGCTGAGGAGACCACGGGGAGGACAACTTGTTAGGTCGGCACCAAGATGTGTCATTTCAGAAAATGAGCTGTGAAAATAAAAACACAGCTCCCACGAAGGAGACTGTTTAACTGTATTATGAAGCAAGGCATTGCTGACATGAATGAGCAAAGGTTGAAACATGTCAGGTTTCTAGAAAACCACTTTAAAGCATGAGGGAATTGATGATAAGTGGGAGAAGTTTGAATAAATCCTCAATGAACTTCTTTCCATTGGACGTATTCGTTGTGCCGGCCGAGTAAAGAAGAAAACATAAACAGCTTGGCTGGATTCAACAGATTAGAGGAAAAGACTCTGAATAGTGGAGTAGACAAGGTAGCGCGAAAATACTCAAGTTAAGTACAAGTACTTCAAAGTTTTGTATATTGTTTGCATTTGGGCCAGTGTGATATGTGCAAATTATGACAAAATTAAAGCAAAGAAGAAGAAGAAGAAAGCTAAATAATACACCAAGATTAAGATCAAGTTCTCAGGAGCAGGACGGGTATGACTCTAATATAATGCAGTAGTTTGATACCCAAAGGTTGTCTTATCTAAGAAGATAAAATGTACGACAGGTTGATGGGCAGTGTCCTAATATATTTGATCGTTCACGGCTTGTTCCAGTATTACACTACAGGTTTTATTTACGGACGTATCGAGGAACAGCTCAGCTGTGCTTTTGATTCATATAAATTATCATCAACTCTGTACTATCTATACACAGAGAAACATTGTCACTGATTCATGGTTTCCCACCCTAATAGATAGTGAAGTTGTAATTCTTATTTTCTTCCTTTGCAGGTTTGTTTTCGCCTGTTTCCTCTTCTTTCTTTTTTTTTTTCCACAGCGATCGGTGCTGCTGCCTGATGTAAATATGAGCAGCTGAGGTCAGCAGACACCAGTGTGTGAGAAAACACAGTTAAATCTCCGTGCTGCAGCTCCCAGCTGTGTGCACATGCTACCACACACACACACACACACACACACACACACACACACACACACACACACACACATTAATAGTAGACCCTGTTGAGTGAGATCACACTTCAGCCTATCTCCTTCTCAGGGATTGACTTGGGCTGTCCTGGGAAGCTCGAAAGACATTAGCAAATATTAGCAGATATCAATCATAAGTTTTGGGTGGCTCATCATAACCCGGCCCCGCTGTCTGCTCGGGAAGACTTCTTATAACCGCCTCAGTCTGCCATAGGACAGTCTCTCCCTGCTCTGACCTGGGTGGCTGAGTTTTTTTAGTGGGAGGGTTGAATGGGCCGGGGTGTGGGGGAGGGGGGGGGGTGAGATCAAAAGGAGCGAGGCCAGTTTCCACTGACAAACAGTAAGTGTTAAAGACAGAGGATTAATGATAGGTGCAGCCAGGAACATTATTTACCCAGAGTCAGAGGACGTGTGACTTCAGAGCTCATCACCCTCTTCCTCTGGCGGCACTTCCTCTCTCTATAAATGCACAATTAAAATGAGATGTTCACACAACACCGTGTCACCTTCAAATGCATCACCGATGAGCCATCAGCATCTTACTTGCTTAAGCACATTGCCGAGCAATGATACGGATGACTAATTAACCTGGAAATGTCAGCGATAAATGAATAAAATGCTAAAACGCTAAAGGTTAAGAGCAAAAAAAGTACTTGCCATTTACTACAGGTGCCACCGTTAGGTGTTAGATGCACTTTGTGTCGCCATTGCGGCCACAAAGTTTCTATATAAACCTGTGGTTGTCAACAGAGGGGCTGGGGCACCGTTAAGAGTCGCAAGATATAGATCTGCGGGGTTATGAGATGATCGACAGAATAGGACAGAACATTGTGAATTTCTGCATTATTTTACATCTTCAGGCCTCTAACTCTATTTTATAATTCAAATAAAACAAGGGGGGGGGGGGGGGAATGATTATGATGTGTTTAAACTGAGCTTGACACATATGTGCTCATTACAAATGGATGACATTACACATTTCTAAGCAACACAGAATCAAAACTCCAATTTCTGTTGAGGATTTTGAAACATTATCCAGAAACGGATGCTCTGAAGAGAAACTCAAGTCTGAAATATTTTTTCCACAGAAAAGTTGAATTACCGTGTCATTATATTGGACGAGTATGGGGCGTCAAAAAGAAACAAAGACAAAACTTCTACTGGACCACGATTGGCTTCCGAACAAGTTGTGATCTCACTGAATCCTGCTGTTGGTACGCACATGAACACAAACTACACATTCTGCACGAGTGAAGGTACAAGAAGCAAAACACATTTTCTTTATGTTTTGGGGGACTTTAATGTGCAGCTATTGTTTGTTATAGTCTGCTGTATAACGCACAATCTTTTGCGCAGGTGACTCTTAAAAAGGAGCTCTGGATCACCTGATTATGCCGGTGGGTTGAATAGATATCTGACGGTGACAATTGGCTGCAAATAGCTGTGGTTCCTTTTTTAAATGATTGGGATCCACTGATCCAGGTGTTTCATATTCTTGTCAGAATGGTAGCTTTTTAAAGGACAAGTTCATCCAAATATTTCTTTCTCAGTTCTTTTGGTAGCCATGCAAAGAAACTTGTTGCTGCTCCCTTTCAACCACCTCGGCCCACTTTACCAGCAGTTGTAAGGTAGCGCTCATGTCCTGCTCTACTGGAAGGAAGTATCGTTGCCTGTGCATGCAGCTCTACCTCTACGGGTGTCCAGGAGCCCCCAGAGAGGCCGCCAGCGTCTGCCTGCATGAGTCTGGGGGACAGGCAGGACTATAGGAGAAGGGGGGGGGGCTCCACTGCACCGTAAACTGGAGGGGGGGTAAACAAAGGGGGCTGGGCAGCTTTTACTGCCTTCCCACGCCAAGCAGCAGCAGCAGCTGACTGGAAAGTGTTACCTGGGATATGCCGAGTCGCTCCCCCCCCCCCGCCCCCCCCTCCACCAGCAGACAGCCAATCTGAATGCAGGCGCAGTGACCCAGGTGTACAAACAGCAAACAGTGGGGCCACATCAAAGGCTCTCATTAAAAGACAATAGATGCAGCCCTCCTCCTCATCTCCCCTGCCTCCCACCCACTCAAGTCCAGCCAGGGATTTGACCACAACACACAGCCCTTCCAGCTGCACTGCCCCCCCCCCCCCCCCACACACCAAGACCAGCACACTGCCCCCTACTGCCCAGTGTGGCGGTGAGAGAGGGGAGGATTACGGCTTCATTCAGGCTCCAGTCCCTTTATGGCAAGTACAGACCGGAGAACTGTTCAACTTGGACTGAAACATTAGCGTGTTCAACAAATTAAAAGAGAGCAAGATTTTTTGTAAATGGAGGTTTGTTGTTTATTATTGCAAAAGGCCTGGGTCTGTTCAAATGGGTAGTCTGATGTTTTTAAGGACCATTATCAAGTTCTTCTCATTAACCATCACCATGACATCAGTTGGTGAAAATAGTCCCCAACAAATGTACAATTTTGTATTTTTTGCTAAAAATATTAGTTGTTTTAAGAAATGTCTTGACCTTTTTTCCTTTAGAGAAAGTATATATTTGTGACGTGTTTTTAAAAGTGTATGTCTTCATGGGGCTGAGAAACAGACTGCAGAAGTTGGGTAAAAAATATCACCTTTAAAAGGCTTATATCAGCCCTTTTATATGTTTTAGCCTATTTACTTCATATGACCTATACTTAAAATCAGAGCTTACTGTATCATTATGCAACCCATTCAAGGCTTCCAATGGTTTCTATTCAATTGATATCAGCTATAGCAGAGACTCATGCAGTTGGCAGTGAAAATCAAGTCCCCCAGAAGGATTTATTCTCCTCATCTTTCATTTTAAAGGTATCTCACGTTCTTTTTTTAAATAATGCATTTTTCTGATTGTTTCTCAGATGTGCAATTTACCTGTTCTTTTCTCTTGAGGGTTTTTCCTCTCAAGTCGATGAAAAATAAATCTTCCTCACAGTGAAGCTACCTGGTTAAATATATAATAAACTTATGAGCGCCGTCCTTTTGTTTTTTATTCCTATTATTACAATATCTACCTCATATGAGCTGAGTGTCATTTCCAGATGTCAGTGCAGAGGCCTGACAGATGTGCAGTTTATGCTTATGATACACAAATCGAACACCTTTGTAATGAAGTCATTATTAGAATGTTCTCGCTGAGCTGTCAGCGCTCATTATAGGAAAACAACTTCAAATACAGTTACAATAGGCCTACTACATCTGACTTACGCTTCCCCATCCTCACATCAACTACATCATTGAGCGTCTCTTATGCAAACTTTGAATGTTAAATTGGGTCCTTAAAGTCTCTGGGGAGTACTTTTGCGCAAGCGTTTCTGCAACAGTCAGAAGATGTGAGAGACGCAGGGAGACGTCATCGCTCATCCCGGCTAAAAAAGGAAAACAACACATGCACACTTTAAGAGCAGCCCACTAAAGGCCTGCGCTGCGCCGTTAGATGTGAGCTGGCCTGGGAAAAGCCTATCTGGACTCCACAGACAGCAGCAGCCTCCAGCTTTGATGGGGAAGCCTCTTTGTAGTTGGCCTGGAGGTGGCTTGTAAGTCAGTAAAAGTGAGGGCTAAATGGCTCCCTAACAGGAAGCAGTTTACACGGTGACGCTCAACCTGACTGTGGCCCTCTATTGTCCCGAGCCCCATGTCCCACTTCATTACCATTTCCATAAGAAAGGAACAGTAATTGCCCCTTTTCTTCTGCTGCCCCTTCATCTTCGAGTGTTTCTTCTTTCTTTCTTTTTTTTTTTTACCCCCCTTCCTTTTTCTCTTGCTGAACCCCTCTCTATCAGGCTCTAAACAGGCTGGAAATTACATTTTACTCACTTTAACTTACAAGAAGGGACTGTTTTCGGATTATTTTAGACCAAACTCTTGCTTTCTTTCTCCGCTTTTTAAAGTACATGTTTAACAAGATGAAAATGGTGCAAATGAATCATTCCAACAGTGTAATTTTCAGTTCCCCCACGCCCTTCCAGAAGTACCCGAAAGGCCCAAAGCATCAGATCAGTGTTTGTGCTGGAGGTCCTGAGACTCCCCTGACCTTTCACCTGACCTTAGATGGAGGACATGTTTGCTGACTGATCAATGCAGAGAAGTACTGTCTCCCTGGGTGACTAGACACAGCGTAGAGACACAACAAGAAAAGAAAAACCTCACGCCTTGTTAATATCCTCGTGTGTTTTTCTATTTTACACATTCTGCATTCTCTGATTTATATCTGTTGTGTGCACACTATTGCCATACAACCACTCGTGTATTTAATTCCTCTGATGCCATTTATGCATCATTGAATGAGCCCATTTTTTATGTGTATTCTATGCATATGCATCACATGTGCTGATGGAAATAACCCCATTTGCTGCATTCGTCGCTGTCCTGTGAAAAACAATGTCTCTCCAAAACGTCACCTTTTAATCAGCTGGGATTAAAGCCTTGTTTTTATTTTTGTGACGATGTATTTTCCAGTTAAACCAACAAAATGGCTTATTTAGCAAAAGAAGTCTGAGTTTTTAAGGAGCACTTAATCCTCGAAAAACTAATCTAAATCAATACATTTGGAGAAACATGAGTTTCTTTGCACATTGATGAATAACATTCTATTTGTAGTTTTGTCTGTAATGTAAATGCATCAATACGTTATTATATCGGAATGCTTTCCTCTCTGATGATTTTTGATTTTGAGAATTCAGCCCCCCCCCCCTCTCTATCTACAGCAGCATAGATGCGTGCCGAGTGCGTTGATTCATTATTACCTGTCTGTAAATCATCCGAGAAAATATGAGGAGTCTTTAACGGTTCCTGTGGGGGACCCGGATCCCTGCAGCGAGCATTCAGCCAGGAAATACAAACGATAGAATCGATAGAATAAAACAAATGCCTGGAATCAACACTTGGGACAAGGGGGCCAGAGAGGATACACATCACTCTCTCTCACTTTCACACTGCGCCCCATCACAGGCCCTCTTTGCCTCACTTTGAACTTCCGAGGTGACTAAAGCGTAAATGCAGCGACAACAGAATTAATCTATGCGGAGAGAACGATCAACAGCCTCCGTGTGTCAGTAATCCTATCAGGAGCAGCGGGGATACATGCAAACAACCAAAGGCAAACATGTTGTTTCACACCCATGCTTGGTAGGATACCTGGATCCCACTGATACCTCCACAGCAGAGGCTACTCCGGAAAAAAAAAAGATGGTGGATTTGAAAGAGTTGTGTAGCCTTTACAGGGATTTGTATCATTTGTGAGTGAGATTGAAACGCTCATGATGAGGACAAAGTTCAGGCAGAAAACACTCGCGTCTCCTCAGTTTCCTGAGGGCCCTCCATGGAAAAAGGCTGCAGGTAGTGCTGCTGTCGAGGGAAGGGGAGGGCCACCGGACCCCCTCGGTGGAGGAACTGTTTTAATCATGGCCCCATGTGGACCCCGACAAAAGAGCCGGGTCGGAATCACCGTCTGCTCCTTTGTTGCAGGGGGAGCCACCGAGGCTGGGAGTGGGCTGCGGGCTCAGTCGCTGCTCCCGTCACCACAGCAGGCCTCCTGTTTATTTGCTTTGGAGATTGTTTTATCCCAGGTGACAGTAAAGGTAGCGGGTTCCCGGGATGATATATTGCACTGTAATCGTTTTTCACCAGTCGGCCGGTAACGCTTGTGAGCAGAGCCGCTGCGGGAGACGTGAACGACATAGCTGTTAAAGACCTTCATTCCATTACATACAGAGAAGATTACAGTTATGATTACACGTGAAGCACACTTGTCTTGTTATGTAATCTAGACATGGTTGAGCAGGCCCTGACATTCATGAGCAATGTGTATTCAGATGTAATTAATTTCTCAGGGTCTATACTACAGCAGCGTATGTTATGTTGACATAACCCCCAGATGTTTGCAATGTCTTTTATTATTTATTTACTGATGCATTGTTTTGTTTTCATTCAATTTACTTTATCAGTTGCAATTAATAACCCGAGATTTGAGTTGAGTATGCAACAACCTGAGATAAAGTTCAACATGGCTGATGGTTATGAATATCCAAATATATTGCAAATATATAAATATGATCTAAATAAACGTTTCAAATACCATTTTATAATTGACACCATTAGTAGTGTTTGATTAGTGGATCAACAGAACATTTGTCCATTTTGATAATAAAAAAATTCTATCAATGCCAAATGACAATTTGTTGGTTTTCTGTCGTTTCTTTCTGTTAATTTAATATTCTACGTTTTTTGACTGTTAGTTGAAGACCTGACTGTCAGCTCTGTTAGACATTTTACTACTTTAACATTTAAGCTCATTTCCATATAGAATGAGACATTCTGTTTGTTTCTTTGGCCAACTTAGTTGATTTTATAGAGAAATATTAAGATTTTGGGGTATTAATGTTGACAACATAGCAAACTCCATTCATGTCAAAGTCAAGAATGAAGTTGCATACCCAAATGACTCAATTATTTAAAAGGAATTATTATAAACAGATTACTTGACAATGAAAACAGTGGTTAGTTGCAGGCCTTTAAACTCATCCTTAAGTGTTCAAAGTTAGCTGTATAAACATTCTATATATTCTGTATCTCTTCCTTTCCAACACTTAATAGAAGTATACAAATATTAGAAATTCATGTTTTCTTCATGACAGCACCATTACATCAAATGGAAACATTTCAGATGTGGATTATTAACTGTGTTGAAACCAATACAGTCTAATGATACAACCTCAACAGGGCAACAGTGGGTTGCATCACCAAGACAAATGATGGCGTTCAGATGAACCAGCGGATTAATATTGATCACCGGGCCCTTATAAATGTGAACATGGCCTCTGCTGACTCTCTTTGTCAAATCCTCTGCTGCTTTGAAGGGACACAGCTGCCGACACTCCTTCAGCGTTTGGTGACATTTCCATTGATCCTTGCAGTGATCTCTGGCTAAATGGCCCCCATGGTGTTTATTACGGAGGAGGAAAACATCTGTACAAATGGAGGGTTTGGATCGGAAATAGTCTACTGAGAGCTCAGATACAGCTACCTGTGCAGAAAGTGCCAGGGAAAACGTGTAAAGAAATCTGAAGGGATGTTGAATAAGAAGTCTGATAGCATGTTGTTTTGGTCTGCTTACTGTGACATTATGCTAATTTGCAATTGGTCCGCCTATTGAGCTTTTGCTTTCGCACACACGTGGACCGGTCTTTAAATAAAGCATGGTCACCCTCTGGTGGCCACAATAGTTACCCACTGTGCTCTATGTAGTAGCGGATGTATTCTCTTGCACAAGCTATCTATATTACTGTGCGCTTGTGTTGTGTAAAATAATTTAATCTTCTCTGAATGTAAACTCAAACAATGCGCAATGTGTTTTGTTTTTTTCAACAGCCACGCACAAGACGGGTGATGAATAAGCCACAAATCATATAGAGAGGTGACAAAAATGCACGTCCCCACAGTTTCACTTTCCCGGGCCTGCTTTTGTTGCCATGAATATTACTCTGAGAATCAAATTACAGGCGCTGGCTTTGTGAATGATTGATATAATGCAACAGCATGCAGTAAAAACTGACTGCGGCATGTTTTATTCATGAGGGGTTAAACAAACAATAAAATCTTGGCTGAAACATGAACACCAAAAGAACAATAGATTCATGAGAATAGCAAACACATTAGATAGTTGTATTACCGTTCATTGTTAACGTTATCGCATGAAAATGTGTGAATTTAGTCTGAATGTAATTTGAATTCTGATGTCAGCAGCAGCAGGCAAAATATCCCTCCCTGCTTTGAAGATTTGGACTTCAGAGGGACACGCGTTTGAACACATCTCATCAGGCTTTATGGAATTTATATAAGTGAGTTTGCATTCATGTTGGACCTCTTTTCCTCTACCCCGCTCTCCGAATTGGACACTTTCATTTGCACCAGTGTCTTTCACTCTCTCCAAACCATGACAAACAGATGCATTAGCTCCCTAATTGCCGAGATTACCAATGAGATGCCTTATGAGTTACCAGGGTTGCCTCCTAGAAATGAAAGCCCCGGCCAATTTGCATGGGAGGTAATTGAATCGCCTGCAGTGAGGGAGAGAGGGGACGTGCCACGCATTACAGCCCAATTGGCTTCTCCGAGAGTGTGGCATGAAAAGCCATTTTCGAGCACGGAATGCCAAGGGTTTGCTCTCTCATTCGTTGTAGAGTCCACTTCTCGCAGACTTTCCCACCCACTCCAGTGTTTCAGGCCCGGACTGGTTGATGGCTGTTGAATGGGGTTGCGTTTCGGGGGCCCTCGCTCTCATGGGGAAATGACCAATCACTCCTTCATCTAGAAATGCACGGAAGAGAGGGGTGGGGGGGGGGGAGGGAGGGAGAAATTACAGTCTGTGGGAATGTGGAATAAGATTAACTATTGCTGTATGCTGTACAATTCTCTAAAGCGTGTGTGTGGGGGGGGGGGGGGGGGGGGGGGGGGGGTACATCGGGACAGTGGTGAGATGTCAGATGTTATCTGCATTTGCAAACTGATTGGACTGATGAGGTGAACAGCTACACACCCAGACATCGTGGTTATTTGTATTCCCTGTTAGTGCGATACAATATAACACACATCTCACACAGGAATCCCTGTGTGCTGCATGATGTGTTTTCTGATTGACATTTTGATACATTGAAACCATTTTTTCCCCACCTAATTCTATCTCCAATATTTCATATGTTTGGCTTATTTGCATGTTTTGTATCCTTTTCATCATTATGCTGACATAATACTCTCTCAAAAAGCTTGTCTCCTACCTTTCATTTAGCTATTCTATTCAACATTTTCACATACTGTCAATCTGAGGCTGGTTTGGGCCCCTTTCATTGTCATTAGGAGAAATCTTTGTGTTACAGCATTCACTGATATTTGAGACAATAGCATCTTTGTTTTAATAACTGTTTTTAATGTTCAATGAATGTTCTTAATTGTTTTTAAATCTCCTTTTCTTATGCCTTATGTTTTGATGCTTTTAATGGTTTTATGTGAAGCACTTTGAATTACCTTGTTGTTGAAATGTGCTATACAAGTAAACTTGCCTTGCCTTTGTGGTAACAGTTTGGGGAAGGCCAAAAAAAGTCATGTTTAAAGAGACTGTCCTGGGTCCACATCTAGTTAACTTCTCTGAAGAGACCACTTTGGAATAAAAATGTCTTCACCGATAGTAAAGAACGAGACACATTTATTACTTTATGTTCCCACTTACAGCAAACGAATAATATTTGATAGCAACTTGCAAATGGTCACATGATCGATCACGTGATTGATCACGTGTATGCTTACAGCCAATCAGAGACAAGGATTTACCCCACAGCTGCCATGTTGTTCATGTTATCCTGAAACATAAAGTTATTTTACTTTTTCTTAACAAAAGTTTTTAAGTTCTTAATATATCATCAATAGCAATTGAGATCTAAAAATAAAATAAAATCAATTGTTCAAATCAAATGGTTTAACTATTGTGATCTTGATTATGTATGTATATCACTCCAGAACATATTTCGGAAGGTGAGAGCTCATCTCTGTCTCTCGGATCTACTCTTACTTCTATCTTTTACTTTAAAGCTGGGGTATGTTTTTGGTTGTTATTGTGTAAAATTCTCATAACAACCCATTTTGTAAATCAAGTGGTACCCCAGGCTATGCAGTTTTTCTGGAAAAAATCATCAACATCATCCCGATCTTGATTGTGATCCATATCCCCGTTTTACAGCGGCAATTCTGTGAGAACTACCGTCCTGTGTTCTTTGTATACTTGTGGGCCCGTGAAACCCGTTGAGAGCACGTATACTGTGATTCGAGGCTCTAGTTAGTACAGTATCGGTGAAGCGTTTCAGAGATGTGGGGGGGAACATGTTGCAGCTCCCTGCTCACGCACAAGGCCAAACTATTAGAGAGATGGAGGGAAAATACTTTATACTTCTGCTAGCCGGCTACATTTTTGCCCAATGATGTAAAAAAAATATACTACTGCTACCTTCCCCAGCTTTATGTCCAAAATTATACTTTCAGCAGTTTCAAAAGTATGGACCCAGACCTCAACCCATCCAACACCTTTTTTTATTGGCAGTATCCTGCAATGTCCCAGTCTCCCTTAGTGGTTCTAAAGTTTCATTTGATCGTATGTATGTTACACAGGGGTCATTTACTGCATATGGATTAGAGACAATCAATGCAAAGTGAAACAATTATGTGACAGTAAAAACAATACTGCTGTCAGCGTGGATGGACAACAGATGAGGGTCTGTATTCTTTCCATTCGCTGCCTCTGCATCTCTTTTGTCTTTAGACCACAGTAAAGAGAAACAAACCCCGCTCTTATTTATTTTTAGTCCTGGCCTCAAATGGGAATGAGGCCGATTACACTTCCAAGATTGACAATTTTATGCTGCCAAATTAAAAGAACCCCTCTGAATTAGCGAGATAATTGCATGCAATCTCCCTTTAATGGACCTGTCAGTGATTACTGGCTGCCTCGACCAGCCCTATCAGTGGCAGGGGAGGGGAGTGTGCTGAAATGAAATGTCAATCATATTAGCATAAATGAGTAAATTAGTGCGAGTAGCTCATTGTCAGAGCGAATCAGTCCTGACGTGTCACCCTCCAACCCGTGGTGGGGACTGTGAGGAAGGCAGGATGAAGAAGAAGAAAAGAGAGAGAGAGAGAGAGAGAGAGAGAGAGACAAAGACATTACACTTCTGAGCACATGGTGCTGACAGCTTATGTACAGTCATTATCTTCGACTGGTGAAGCACGGCGTTGTGACAAAGGAATCATTTCTCTTCATCTGCTCGTGTGTTCATTTAGTCGGCGTTGTCTGCGGGCTGCAGCGCTGAGTTTCACAACAGCATTACTGGACAGGAAGACGTTAAAAGGAAGTTCTGAAGAGGGCCTTTCAGGGCAGTTCCCCAATATTTGCTTAAGATAAGTCTCTTCTCTTACAGACCCCTCTTTGTTTCTCACAGAGGAATTTCTCAAATACAATGCAAACAAGAGGGACCTCCCTCTCAGACTGCAAACCCAAAATGACTTCCATGTGGGTTTGGATCATGATTTACTAAAATAAGTTACTTTAAGTCTCAAATATTGATTGCTGCATTTTGGCGGTAAGCCTATCAATAGCCTGGTTTGTTTTCACTTCTGCTTTTTAGATAGGGCAGCAAAAACAGAAGTAAAAAGCCCAAAACTATTTTTGCAGTAACTTTACATGTGCTCATGCAAAATGTTTTCTTTAAAGCTGCATTTATTGGTTTGTTGGCCACTTAAAAAACTGTAACATCTGACATATTATAGCCTTATGTGGCATTCATGTCATAATGTCAAAGTTTCTCTCTCTCTCTCTCTCTCTCTCTCTCTCTCTCTCTCTCTCTCTCTGATCATTTTAAAGCAGTTCAATTTGTAACACCAGCATCCAGAGTCTAGAAAAGAGATTTTCACAGCCTGAAAACCAAAACAATTAGCTAAAAGACGCAAAAACGCTTCATACAGCCTAGGGGAACTGTGACAATAATTCTCTGAGGAGTGATACCTTTAACATCACACATAGCGATTTGATCCATTCTAAATATAAAATGTTGACTGGTGCAGCTTTAATGAGCCTAGAAAAGAGAATTAGGCTCTATTTAATGGTCTTCTAAAGTGTTCTCTGTGAACAAAAGACTACAGTCGGAATAGCAGCAGGTTTTTCGGCTCTTTTTAAAGTCATATAAGGTTGCTAAGACAAACATGTTGGCAATACGTTGCTAAATTTACACATCAAGCAGACAGATGGTGCAAGCAAATTCATCTGTCATGTTTTTAGCCACCTAACAAAAGGAGGCCTGATATTCACGTTCCTTTGAGTTCTGTTTTAGACTCACTAGAATAAACATCTGGCTCTTAAGCAACTAAATGTTAGCGATGCTGTTTGACAATTTGAGAAGGTAGAGAGTCGGTTTATCAGAGCTGAAAACAGCAACCTGATGAAACCGGGGGTTTGATTAAAGGGCAGTTTGTGAGTCTGAAAACCAAAACAATGAGCTGAAAGAGGCTAAAACGCTTCGTATAGCCCATGGGAACAGAAACGTTGGACGGTTTGTCACTATGGGTGACACTTTTCAAATTGCACAGTCATTCGATCCATTGTCAATATCAAAATGTTGATTAGTGCATCTTTTAGGAATCAGTTTAGAGCATATAGTCAACTTCATATGAAGACACAGCTGACAGGTTGGGGGACTCACAAGACCCTTCCTGCCTGGTAAACGCCAACATCTTTCAAACTGCACGCTCCCAGTTTGTTGCATTAGCGTTCTGTTATCAATGACTTTAATCCCAAATTGAGATCATGACAAAATGACACATTTTCCCAGACTTGACAAAGATGCTCCAGAGCCGTAGAAGACATTGCACAACTGAGCAGCACTCATCACGACAAGTAGAACATGTGTGAAGTTGCTGCAGTTCTCCTTGAAGACATTTTTCTTTTTTTAAAGAAGTTTTACAAAGAGAAGTTTTGTATTTTTGGCTTCTGGTGAACAAAACCTCTATCCACTCTTAACTTCCATCACTTTGCTTCTGTCTTTCTCACACATACTTACACACTTGCCTTACAATTTCCCACAGGCACTGGGAACAGAGTGTAAATCAAGACAAAATTCCTCCAGTTCGACAATTCATTTGTCCACAGGCTTGTTAGGCAGGAAGAAGGAGGAGAGGGAGCGCGTGTCAATAAATCATCTGACGCCTGGCTATATTTATGCCCACAGCAATGAGTTTAACAAGGAGAGCAGTCCTTGAAGCAATATCCTAAGTGGCACTTCATCCCTGTCTCCTTCTTCTACACCCCATCCCTCCATCCTCCCCCCCCCCCCCCCCCTCCTCCTCTTCCCTCAGGAGCCTTCTGATTGTGAAGTGGCAGAAGATGCTTCAGCTATAGCGCGCAGACACAGAGAGAAGACGGACCCCAGACACCCGCTGCCGTCTCTTCAGCTAAAATTATCCCATGAGCCAGAGATTTGGAGAACTTCATTTCCTTGTTCATAATTAAACTCCTCAACCTTAATCTGACCCAGTCGTTCTCCTGCTGGAGCCGAGCCGGGGCTTCCTGCGGCGCTTATTGAGCCCTACTTATTACAGGGATCAGAATCCATCCACCACTTCAGCTGCCAAGTGCGGGTCACCCTATTCAATTATTATTTTTTTTGTGCTATTCATAGTGTAAAGAGATGATAGATCCTGGAGATCCTTGCCGGTCGTGGCTCTCACACACGAGTGAAGAGCGAGTGCCGGGTTCTGGAAAGGTGACTGGGAGTTCTGTCCCAGTATATCACTGCACAATCCTACTCAGTGCATAATACTGTACCGATACAGAAGAGAGAAGACATTTCACCCTGCATCATGCTTGCCACACCACTAGGTGGCAATCTTGAACCAGCCCTCCTAACGCCCTTCTTTCCCACACTCTCCCCCCCCCCCCCCCCCTCCACTTCTGCTTTAATTACTGGCTTGAAAGAGGGAGCTGTTTGTTCTGTTCGCTCCTCATGGCCCATCATCATTCCTCTGATTGAGATAGACACTCTTGTTTTGCTGTCAAAGCCGTTTCCAAATAAAGAATAGCCCGGGTAAATCATTTGAAAAATGGAGCTTATTGCAGTGAGCCAGCCACTGAAAATAGCAGCTTTCCCCTTTCCTCTTGACCTTCTTCGCCAATTATCTTTCCCTTCAAAGTGTTCTTGTTATGGAGAATGAAAGAAAATGATGGAATCAAACACATCTCCGCTGGTTGTTCCCGTTTGAATACAGCAGCTCTCTTTTGGCTCATAGATTCCGCTCCACGAGAAGGACAGCTCCTGAGTCCTTGTTATTCATTTTGCAGGTAAAACCAAAGGCGTCATAACCACCAGGCAGCGTTGACTGCTGCTGCAGCACCTTTTGACCCGCGTGAGCACTAGACAACATCTGAGACAAAAAGGGAGCATGTAGGGTTATCACACACTTTCACCAGCTGTGAGACTGAGAGATAGCCTGGAAGTGTGTCTGATACCGTGGCAGTATTAGTAGATTTGTCAGTGTCACCTCCCGCTCCCTCAGCATGGGTTTAATATCATGAGGGGGTGAGGTGGGGAGGAGAAAAGTGTGATCCATCCAAGTGAACCCTACAACTTGCGTGGGAAGGGAAACAACAGCAGCCAATGATCAGCTCTGTTTCCATTGTGATGCACCCTTTATGGAGCTGATTTAGTGTGAGCCCAGAAGTGTGTCTTGTGCCCGGGCTACATGACTTGAGCCGGGGGTGGAGAATGGGATACAAGCACGGGTCCATACAAAAAGCCCCCCCCCCCCCCCCCCGCACTATGGGGTCTCAGCGGTGAGCCTCTGACCTCTCCCCCTCAATGGGTATTGTGTGGGCCCCGTGGATCTGAGGGTAAAACAATCCATATAGGTTTAACAGGCATGACGCGGGACGGATAAAGCTGGGGGACACTGGGATAGGAGAGGCTGTCGTCCGAGCCTAAAGGGGCCTTGCCCTCAGTGTGCCGCGGGGGTCAAGGGCAGTGGGATAATCTGCGGAGGGGGGGAAAGGTCAGTGACGTTCAGACAGGAAGCCCACTCACCTGAATCAATCTGGAGCTACGATCACATGTGCAGCTTTTGGCCTCGGCTCTAATTAGTCGTATTCCTTTGAGTGCGTTGTAATCCATCTCAGTTTTATAGAGTCTATGTCTATGTGGATGGCGAGAAATGGCCAGCATTCAGGCCAGACAAGGGGATTATATGCTGTGACCTGCTTTACTGCACAAACAATAGCGTCTTCTTTGTTTTTCATTCGTCATCTCAAAGTTTCATTCATCCCAGCTTTGTGGAAGTGTTATTTTTGCAACATGTGAGTACAGTGAAGATGTGACCGAGCAATGATCTCAGAGTGCGTTCATATCTTACCATCCTTGTGCTCTTTAATGTAACCTAGTTCTTTTTTTGTCATTCTGGTCTAAAAAATCAATCTATAGCTGAATTCCAGGATTAGCCCCTGTGTCAAATTAATTCAGTTTTACCGGGCTATGGAACAGATGGCTGTTTCATTCAGGACTCGGGGTAGTTTTGTTGCCTGGCAATCTCCAGCCAAACCAAATCAAAGACCATAAACTGTCACTTAGGGGCAGCGGAATCTGGTTTTGCACGCGATCCGACTGCGAAAGCATCAGTCATCATCATGCGACCACATCAAGCTATACTGCTCACAACCTGGTCAGAAATTAATTGATGGTTAAGAAGCAAAGCCGACGAGGAGGTGCTTCTTTTGGGTAGCTCCCAAGAAGAAACACAAAAGGGAGGCTATAACAAATTCAGAGCAGCAAAACTAGCTATAAACCCCCGACGTTATGGGAATATTTTAGTGACATAGGTGATAAAATATAAGACAAAGGCACTACACACCCACATTTGAGTGGCACAGATGTACTTTAAAGGCCCTGCAGGAATATGATAGGAATATCATGGAGTGTCTTTTTTTTTATTGGAGAGCCTTATTTTTGATCGCTCCCCTACTTTATCCAGGGTTTGGACCCCAAAATGTATCAAACTAATCAGAAATGAAAGGATTTCAGCACCAAATAGCAACAGTTTACCTTTAAATGTCAGTTGAAGGGCATGTGGAATCAAAATAACGTTCTATTCTATTTCCACTATTACATTATATGTTGTACAGCTGTGAAAAATGACATATCCCTGTTAATAAAGGTCCTTTTTGTTGATACGTGAGTCTCGCACTCTTTTATTGTCAGTTAGCACTTAATGAAGTGGACAATGAGTTTGGATTCATTTGTTATGTAGGCAGTTTTGTGGAGTGAATTGATATTTCTCCTCTCTGAGTCATTATTTTATTATGCGATAACTGTGTTCATTATACCCAGCAAACTTGATGCGTGCTCTAAAATGGAATATGAACTCCAGTGTGGGTGCTGTGGGCCTGCTTGCTTTATAGGGCTTTTCCACTCTCTCTCTCTCTCTTTCTCTCTCAGTTCTGCCTCCGTGTCTCTCGGCCTCCCTCGCTCATTGAGTCAAGGCGGGAGTTTACAGGAACAGCAGGCAGGCAGGGCCTTATCACACCGCGGAACAACACAGGAATGTATTGTATGCGTTGGAAAGACAGGACAGCTGGGGCGAAATAGTGCGCCAAGTTCCCTAAACCCGGCCTGCGGGCGTTGGAACGCTTTATGGTAACTAACCCGTGAAAAGACAGTCAGAAATAACTATTACAGTTTGTTTCAGGCGACGTTACGTGTCGCCTTGCGTGTCGTTTCTTGCTGTAAAACAAGAGTCACATACAAGCACACGCAAGTGAGCCGCGGAAGAATCCTTAAGGTTGCCAGTGAGTGGTGCGGCGCTGAAAGCACACACAGTAAATTGAGGCTTGGGCTGCGTGCAAAACCCGGACTGGAGTTTGATTTTAATCTGAAGCAAAAACACATTTTAAAAGTGGAAAAATAAAGGAGAAAAGTGCGATAATGTTTTACTCTGCCTAGAAAATATGTTTTACAAAAATTCTGATGATAAAATGGTTGATATATTAAAACATTTTTACTGTTTTTAGCCCCTGTGTGTGCTAATGAAGAGCCTGTGTGTTGGAGGGAGCGGTTGCTGTACTATGACCTCTATCGAGACATGACAATCTCTGTCTCAACTGAGAGCCCAGACACCAGCGACACGGAGAGTGGAACTGGTGATACTGGTGGTCGGTTAACTAGGACCTCCAAGGCCAGTCTGCAGTCCACAAAAATGTCCCACAGGAATAAAACAGGAGGGTTGTGTAAGGTCTGAATTAACCATTGCATGCACCTCTGAAAACTCTGCACCAGCTAGGCAGACATGTTGTGGAAAAGTTACCATATGCTATATAACACATATGATGTAGTGACTAGTCTCAAAAACAGATATGTACTTGTTAGATACTCTTCATCCAGATATATGCATTTATCTAAATTCATGTGGTGCTCTGTTCACATTTCAATACTAAACTGCTTTAGAAAAAGACAGAATTTCCAATTTCACTTATTTGTCCTTACATTAGTTTTGCTCCATTATTCTGCTGCAGCAGTCCACTTTCATGTCAAGGATTTTATGGACAAACAGAAGTGTTAGTCATTCATTTTGCATGGTATAATCAAGTGTAAATGCATGCTGCTCAGGCAGGCATATGACAAAACCAGAGCCAGTTTAACTAAAGAGCACATTGAAGGCCAGGTCTGTGTGACCACAGACGTGTTTAGATCTACCATATCTACACGGCGGCCCTCATCCTGTACAATCTCTCTAGTCTGCCTGCCCTGGAATGCCGCCACTGATGGCGATTCTTCTCTGAAACAACAGGGAATTATTTGGAAATGGTGGCAAAATCAACACACCGTCTGTCAATTATCCCCCTGCTATTCTGGGTCCTTTTGGCTCCACTATGCGTTCGGAGCATCAAAGAGCCGTCGGAGACATCCGCCTAAAGGGAGGCAATGCACAGTTTAATCAAACATTTGGGTGCCTCTGTGTTCGGTGTCATGTGCCACCGTTTCAAAGAAATGACACATTAAGAAAAACCATGGGGGGAAGTCACCCCCTTTGGAGCGAGGACACTTCAAAAACCCCATGCACATGTCCCTGTTCCCTCTTTTTTTCTTTTTTAAGACACAGGAATCTGCATTTAGGTGCAATTGGTTGAAATGCAACCAAGAACATTTTTTTGGGTGCACTTAAAAGAGATAAAAAATGCTCTCATCCATTTCTGCATCACAGAGAGCCATAATTTACCCCGAGGATGGATGCGATGCCGTAGCCAAGAAAATATATGTATTTGTGTTTGTATTATTCTCTAGATTGCAAATATATTACAGGATACTGATGGGCCAGCGCTTGTTATCAAGTGTCAGTTACAAAATATGACATGACATTTGATAAGGGATCCGGAGGAAATGTTAGAGTCGTGGCTGCGCTGCTGTTTTGATTTGGACTCCATCACTCAGTGTGTTTATTATTGGGACTGTGTGCTTCTGCCTGGCCTGATAATACCCTTTCTCTACGCGGGCCCTTTCTTGACTATAACGTCTGCTTGACACAAAGTGCTGCCACGCGGATGGGGGTTCACCCATCCCTTGAAAGCCCAGCTGTCAGCGGTTACATAATAGCAGAGCCTTGTTGGGCTCGCCGGACGGCTTTGTGCGCCTGTCACTGAATGTGATTGTGGGTAAGATTAAGCGGCGGGTGAGAAGCCACAGTTAAGGGGTTCCTACCTGGTCTCCAGCAGAGACGACAGAACAAACAGAATCAGAGGTTTTTGGAGAAAGCTTTATTGTGGCTCGGCGAGGATCGTTTCACAGAGCACATTGTGTTGATGAACAGTGCTTCTTGCTTACATGCTTGATGTTTTATGTATTGCCTAACTAAAGACCTCCGAGGGAGAAGCTCAGCTGCACGGGCGGCCGATGAACTGAGCACACAAGAAGTGAAATATTTGAACAAATGACATTAACCAAATGCAATTCTTATTTATTTTTTTGACATGGATTTGAAGCTGGAATATAATTCATCTGCACAGATTCAAAAAAACCAAAGGCTGTGCTGAAATTCTGTAGCCCACAGCTACAATCAATAACTGCTTATGAAATATCATGTAAATGTAATGAATTCACCCAAAAGGAGGAAAAAGGCACATTTGAAATCACAACCCAACAGTTATACAGCCAAGCAAATGACATGCATGGGATTCCAGTAAACATGATTTAATAATAAATGTGTTATTGAGCTTGAAACCATAAAAAATCATGGATAGTGGGTGGAGGTATATGGGGGGGTTGCCAATTTATTGTAGGGAGACCTGATTTCCCCAGGGCTCGTGTTGTTAATTCAGTGTATTATAGCACTGTTTATCCAAAGAGGGGGCAGGAGCTGCCTCATTGGGGGTACCGTTCTCTCCCACAGAGAGAGAGAGGGTCCGGTCGGTGCAGGGCCAGGGATTTCTGCAGGACTGAATCCCTCCAAAAGCTGCTCTGAGCGCTCCATCTGCGGGCTGACAGGCGTCCCTTAGGCCACTTGACGTGAGACTCTGCTTCCTCCTCCTCTACTCTCAGTCTCCCTCTTTCCTGCCAATCCACACCAGCTTTTTCCTCTCTCCGCTGCTTATAACAGAGAGCCAAGCCTTACATTAAATCTGTGTTTCTGCATAACCGGCCTTGTATGTTTTTTTTTTTTTTTTCCCCCTCTCAGTCTGCTCGGCCCTCCTCTGTCTCTCTCCTCTTTCTCTTGCAGTGGAAGCAGCGCAAAGCCAAAGCCTCCCGGTGCCTCACTATCAGCGCTTTCTGCACAACCTGAATTCTTCCAACACAACAGCAAATAAACAGTGTTGCAAAAATGGAGGGATGGGGGGGGGGCTGTGTTCAGCACGACAGTGCCATTTGAAACTGTGGCTATGGAAACCCCTCTGTCTTCCCCCTTAATATGTGTTTACGTTGCCGGGTTTGACCGACAGATAAAGGCACACTGGGGGGAAGAGCCTCTTTTAAAATGCATTGTTTTCAGCAGCTCCTCCTCCCCCTCATTTTATTTTCTCTTAAAATAGGCTCTCTGGCAGGTTAAAATGAGGCAGAATAAATTACTTAAGCTTCATTTTTTTGCCCTTTCTTTCCCCACTGTCTTGATTTGTACAGTTGCAGGACAGAAATTGCTCTCCTCGGTGCCTGAAATTAAACATCGCTGTTGTCCCTGAGCCCTTTTTATTGGAGCAACCTCAGTGAGGATTGCGTATGTGGCGCCTGCTGCTATCGAACGACGGATATCAAAATCTCTTGGAGAGGCATTAAGCCAAATCTTTCGGTAAGAACGTTCATGCCATAGACACTGCTACACTGGGTTAATAATTGAGGACATATTGTGTATTTAACTTACTTTTCCTCGTGAGTATAAAGGTGAATAAACTATATATTAGGGACGCTTATTTTTTTGGGGTGAATCCATATTATAAAAGCTGTTCTTCCTTATTGATTATACCCAGTCCAAACAGACAGATGAGGATAAAGGGGGCCTACAACATGGAATACGTCCACGATTTTGCACCTTTTCTGTATGTTTTTAAGTGATTTTCATTCTTTCGCCTCTCGTCTCACGCAGACACTGAAAGCTTTTTAATGAATCACTTTCAGTTTGTAATGCTTCTGTAACCTAATGCTAAGTTGTGTTTGGGCCAGTTGTCTGGAGGAGACAAGCCATACTACAGAGACACATGCCAAACAAAACCCTTGGTTGGCGCTATGATGTGGGCATTATGCCGTTGCCAGCCTTCACTCTGTAGGGCCTGTGCCAACCTTTTATAAATGCCCTATTTGGCAAGAGCTGTGCCCAGCAGTGTCTCTTAAGGTTCTGGTTCAAATACCCTCTTCAAATGTGAATCTGATCCAAATCCTAAATGATCCAAATGATGCGTTCCAAATTGTAAGCTCTCATATCATATTCAGAGAAAACCGCGGATTATGTTTTATCAACTCGACTGGCAACAGATGGAGAAAAACTGGAAAGTCATATGCACGGCCTCGTTTTACTTTATTGTCACACATTATAGTAGATTTTGTTCGTTAATCCCAGCATCCTACTGCCTCTCCATGCGTGGAAAAAAAAAAGGTGGCAGCTGCAGCACATCGGCGTTCATGGTTTGTTTTCTTGGTATTCGGCTTGGAGGTGTGTCACCAAGAATTGCAGCAAAAGAGCAATTACGGCTGAATGTCCTCTCTTTCATCAGCATTTCAATGCAAGGATTTGCGCTCCGACCCCCAGCCAGTGCCACCCCTATCTTCAACCTTGCCCTCGAGCCAATTATCAGCCCCCAAAGAATGGTTTCAGTCCTCCAAAGCCTTGTAGTCCCCTATCTCGCAGCCTCCCCACAGGGTTAAGATAAAGTTTTGTTTTCACAGTGGACTCGTGGGTGGTGCTGGACCCCCTTCAACCCCCACCCACTGTCCCAGCACAGATGCAAAAGGTCATTCCTGAAGTGTGCCGCCCCACATGGGGACAATTCCCATCACAACGGAGGGGCCCTTGGGTCGTCATCATGGCCATATAGGTGCCTTCACTTGGAGGCCCTTGTCTGCGAATATAGCTCCCGTCCCATAAAACCCATTCTATCCTGATGTTGACACCTCGCAAAGACTATGTTTTTATATGCTAAAGTTTACCCTCCAAACAGAACTCTCTTGCTGTTCCAACATCTACTCCACCACCTATCTCACATCAAACTGCTATGCTAATGTTTTCCAATTTCTCTTCATCGTTGCCCTTTTGTAAGTTTAGGCACTCGTGCTTTAAACAGCACAAACATCAGCCTCCGTAAGAGGGAAGAGTTCAGGCACAACAAAAGGCGCATCTGTAAACAATAGGCTAAAAGAGTGGGACAAGAAAATGATTCAGACGGTAACAGCTGAAATATTTCCAATTTCAATATATGAGAAGATTGGTCTCTTGAGCATCCCAGGGGCCCAGGGAGTGAATTACATCGGCCGTTTTTCAATATAATGCCTTGCATCAACATACTGATATTACACACAGAAAATGGTTTTCGCCATAAAATGCTCCTTTAGTTTCTACATAGACTCTATTTGCCTTTGCTGGATAAGTACAGCTGCTTGCTATTCTTTTCTCTTTTTTTCATATCCATTCATTCGCATCCAATTCATCTTCTCAGCCTGCCACAGTTCATATTGATATATGCTCAGGGGCTGTTCTGTAACAGGTAACTTAATCACTCCGTCTTCAACATGTCAATTTCGTCCATCTCTCTGCCGGCCCACTCTGCTGTTCATCATGTCTGCATTACAGTTAGCTATTTCACCTCAAAACAAACGCAGGTCCCCTGACTGCCACCATTGATTGCAAACCTATGGCTTCTGAATCACTAATTCAAACACGCATATTTGGTTCAATTATAGTTTTAAATATTCATAGCCTGGTCTATCTTTCTATCTTGAATTTACTGCATGAGCAGAATCTAAAGGACCAATCTATCAACAGCACTTGGAGGGCAGCATAATACACATAATACACGCTCGTCTTTTATTGTCACCTTATCATTCAGAAAAATATAAATATATTCTCTAATGACTAATGATGTGTAGCCACAAAAGTTATTGTTCAAAGCTTTTTGAAGCTGTGGCTCAGAGGGGAGTGAGGCCCATCCTTACCTCAAGGTTGGCGGTTCCATTCCTGGCTCCGACTGTCTGCATGTCAAAAGTTTAGCCCACTGCTCCTAAAATACGTAGGATGGGTTTATGTATGTGCCTGTACGTATTGTAATAAAGTTTAAAGCTGTAAAATGCTTCTCATTTGTATTGTTTGTGAACACGATACAAAGCTTGTGGAGATGGAAAGTGTTCAAGATTAAATAAATAGATAAAACATGAAATGAATATACACGGACAAAATACAATATAACCACCACCACATTCTTTAAATAATTCTATATATTTCAAACAAATTAAAGTTGACTATAATAAAATTGTATGCCCATTCCATCAATGTCTTTTTTCCAGTGATTTTATTTCACTATGCCAATTTTCTGGATGGTTTGTTGTGTTTTATTACAGTCTGCAAGACAAACAGGGCAGGGCCAGTTATGTGATGATGTGATTTGTTATTTCGCTTGACAAGTGGCATTGAGAAATGAAAATTCAGAAAAAGACTTTCCATTAAATGAGCTGAGTTTGAAAGATTCTTTTGATTATTATCTCATTTCATGTTTATATTAGCCTACAAATTGTGTCTGTATTTACAATTTACTCGTATTATCATTGATTATATAATTTATTTTTATTCATGTAATTTTGAATCCATAAAAATAGCCTCATGCATATTGATGCTTTTGCAAAGCTCCGAGGAAAAGGCTTTGTTAATGAAAGCAAAATCTATGAAATTATGACAATTGCCACGACTGGGAACCAAACTATAGTTAGCTGACAAGTTGGCAAGCTAGCTAGCTCAAAGAGCCTTTCCCCTTGCCCAATATCGTTTTATGATCAATGATCTTGTAAAAAAGAAAAGAAGCCAGACGGGGAGTCAACAGCACATAGAGGAAGAGGAGGTGACTGACTTCAGTGCATGTTCCTTGCTAGCGGGTTAGCCCTTAGCTTGACAGCTAGCACCACCTGTTTTGCAAAGATGTAAGGAAGACTTTCCATATTTTTACGGTGTGACTGGCCCAAAAGATGTTAAAATATATTTAAAGATGCATTGCATCCCTTTCCCTTGGAGGACCACGAAACGTTTTTTTCTCCCTTCTTTATTTTGGCCCTACCTCGCAGCTGAAACGCAAAACAAGATGCTCTGTGTGATTTTGCAGGGATGGGACTGTTTGTCAGGCGAGGAGGAGCTCACATACTGGGCTCTGTGACCCACAATGGAGCAGTTCTCAGTGTGCTCGCAGTGATGAGCTCCCTCACTAGAAACGATTCCCAGCACAGTTTCTTTTCATGCCCACTGAAAACAGAGTGAGCACTTCTCTGTCCTTGCAGGGTGTACACCATAGTCTTGACTGCTCTTTACCTTGCCTGGCTTTGTTGAGATCGGGGTCCTTCCTTCGCTTCACTTGAACACACTGCGAGAAAATAGAGCGTTTGGAATTCAGCGCTGGTGCCCGTGTGACTGTGTGGACTTTATGAATTCAGAGATTTTCAAAAAACAATACCCTGTAGCAAATTATCAGCACACACACACACACACACACACACACACACACACACACACAAAGGTAGATAGAAGTGCTCCAGTGTAACCTGAATATGTCCCATCTGATTTGATTTGAAAGCCTGTTTTTGGGGCATCGAGGTCCCCCAGTCTATTGTCACCGGAGGAGCAGAGAGGATTTCTCTGCCTGGCAGATAACAATACAAGCAGAGAGAAGCAACTGATTGAATGTCTGCTAAGCAGTTCAGGGTGAGCTGTGGCTCTTGAAAAGTTTGATCCCATTTGATCAAATCGGGTAAGAACAATGGCTGAAAGATAAATCTGGAATATGACCTTATAAGGCAGCGAAATAATTCCACAAGTGCTTTTTAATATCCTTTCATCTATCAAAGCTGTATGTTTGGATTAAACGTACGCTGCGGCCCTGACTGTGACGAGGGGCTGTGGTTATTTTTTTAAGGCCAATGTGAAACCGATTGTCCACATTTATTAAGGAACCCAGGAGGAAACCACGTGGGGCTTTTTAAAAAAAAAGAAAAGTATTGCACATTCCTTATTCCTCCACTGTTTACAACGTGGTGTGTGTGTGTTTGTCAGGTGTAAGTTTAAACGGCATGTTCCACACACGCACACACAGCGTCTGGGAACGAGCCGGATGCCCATTGCACTTCGCAAAGTGGCACTTCCTTCCTCTACACACTCCAGACTATGCGTTGAACTGCTGCCTGGCAACCATCTGGACAGGACCCAACTGTGGTGATGTGTGTGTGTGTGTGTGTGTGTGTGTGTGTGTGTGCCAGGACAACGTCACTGTGGGATTTGCCACTGATGTTTGGCCCAAGTATGCGTTAATGACAGACTCTTGACGGCCATAAATTCTCAGTGTGTATGTTATTGTCAGGTATGAGCTGTGTTTGGCTGTTGCACACGTGGGTGTGCATACCGTGTGTGTGTGTGTGTGTGTGTGTGTGTGTGTGTGTGTGTGTGTGTGTGTCTGAATTCAACTCCACTCTTGTTAGAGAATTCCACGCCACATTATTGGGTTGTCTTGGTGATTGCATGGCTCCATTCCCAGACTGGATCCCAAGGGATTCAAATGAAAAGAAAAACTCCTGAATGATCAGTCATCAGTTAACATGCTCAACAAGAGTGACACTTTCACTGTTCAAAGCGGAGATTAATTGAAGAAAGTTACTACATTAAAAATGCATATTTAAGATTATCAAAGGCTTACATAAATTAACAGAGATGGAATATTTTTGGTTTAGTTAAGTTAGTAAAATATTTATGGCCCTAGCCTGTCCACTGAAATGTTTTCATTCATAACTCTGTGACATGAATAATGAACTCCTCCCCCCCTAACTCTTTGCATCTTTGAATTAAGTTTTTCACCCCGGCTCTCATTGTCACCGTCTTTTTCTTCTCTTAAATATCAATTTAATAATGATTACAAGAGAAACGGTCTTCTGGACGAAGTCCAATGCTACCTTGGTGACGGGCCGGGGGAAGCCTTTGGCATCGGTGCCAAAGGTGATGCATCATGGTCATCCTCGCAGGGAGGCGGCAGTGGGGCACAAGTAAACACTCTTGAATCATCATCCTGGGACAGATGGGGGGTGGGGGGGGTCACATGATCCCCCTCCTCTCTCTCTCTCTCTCTCTCTCTCTCTCTCTCTCTCTCTCTCTGTGACTCTACCCTCAACACACAATATCAACTGTCAGAGCAGAGAGCCAAATGTGACAGAGTCCAGGCAGAATTTGTGCAAAGATCTGGAAATGAATTCAGATTTTTTTCTTCTTCTTTTGTTTGGATGATTCTCAACAAGACAAAAGACAGACACAGGGCACCATACTATGGGACCATGTGGGAAGTGTGACTCTTATGATACATGAGCCAGACAAGATTATGACAAGAGAATTACAGTGAGAGGGTTTCATGGTAACACTTTTTCATCAAGTCACTGGGTAGCTGGTGGGTGGTCACAGTTGTAGTACAGTGACGACACATGCAAAACAATTGTAATATTGACTGTAAACTCCTGTAGCTACCCCTTTTTTTCTGATTCAGCTTTAGTATTTCAGAGTAAAAGGCTCTGCTTTCCAAGCCATATTAATTACAATAACCACAGTGTCCATACTAATTCTGCGTTAAGGAGGTCCTCTTTCTGGCTGTTGAGCTTGTCTGGACGCGCAGGATTGCATTTTAGAGCACACCATATCCTTGTAAAACAAGAATCGCATAAATAAATGCATGAAACTCTTAGCTGCACAGGAGGTATTTAGCATCATGTTGTTGCTCTCCCACAGAGATGTATGATCTTGGTGCTTTTAAGTCACTTTGCAGCTGCACAGAGCCCTGCAGACAGCTGAACAACAGATAAATATTTTTCAAGGTGAGCGCTGAAAATACAGCACATTTTTTAAAGCCATGTCTAAAATAAGACCCGGAGAAACTGAGTGTAGAAAGCAGATTGTAGTGCTGTGTTTTAAAAAAAAAAAAAAAAGAAGAGAAGAAGAGAGACTGCACCCCTTGATAATAAACAGCAAGTTTATGCTAAAAAGAAAAAGAAGCTCCCTACCCCCTCCTCCCTTACAGCCTAGTCTCTGCGCTTTCTGCTACACGCACACACACATACACGTGCACGCACACGTACACACACTCCTCCCATTTAGCCTATATAAGCAGACAGCAGCTGAGCTGACCCCCTCCACCCTGCCTACTCTCCTTTAATAAACATACAAAAAGCTTGTATTTTGCAGCTTTCAAATACATGTGGGTATTTGTGTTGGTTTCTAAGTAAAAACTTAAAAGTAAAAGAGGATCTCTTTTTCCACAGACAGAGAGTGGAGCAGTGTGAGCAGAAAGCCCCGCATTATAGAGAGAAAGGGCTGAGCAGAGCAGAGAGCTGCTGCTTCCCATCCCCCACATTCACATAGCAAAGTTCTGCTGCTTTTGCAAGCGGCGGTGCTGCCTTCACGTGCTCCACCCGAGGCTCGTAAACGCACAATGTCGCAGCAGCATTCTCGTGCTTGGAAGTAATTACACTTCATGCTGAAATATAAGTCGGAATTTGATTTCTCAGCTTGTATCTTAATGTCTCTGTGCATCTCTTAGCAAACATTAAAAGCAGAAAATTAATATATTTTCTTAGAAAAGAAACAAATAGAAGATAATATTTCATGCACTCTCATTTGTCAAGAATTGGGTGCATATGCTGATGATGTATGACCACACAAGAGCCTCAATACTTTTGTATATTTTCATTAGAATATATTTTCACATGATCTTGTTTTGAACATATCAGTTGTGACTTATTCACTGCTTTACTTAATTCTACAATACTCCATATGTTTATATGTTGATTATTACATTATTGTTTTCTATACACTTAGTAGAACTATTAACGGTTACTATTTTACCTCTACATCACTGTATCTAATGCCATTTGTGTGTTTTGATGTATGTCTCACAGAGCTTTCACACACGTGCTGCAACGTAACTTTAACATATCATCTCACCGACAAACTAAGGCAGGTAGTGGTAGAAAAAAAAAACCTCATACTTTTTCCTGACACTGTTTTAATTTCATCCTGTGTTATGTGTCATTCGTTTCTGACTCAGGGCGTGATAGCAAAAGTTCCGACAGCACTTGAAAGCAGCACGAAAGGCTGCTGCTTCTGCTTGCTGCTGCTAGGAGAGCGCGAGGCAGGCAGGCAGAGAGCACGAAGAAAGGGGGTGGGGAGCGCGCGAGAGAGTGAGAGAGAGAGAGAGAGAGAGAGTGGTGGAGAGACATACTGTGTCTATTCCTATTAATTGTATAGGGAGACTTTATGCTTTCTCCAAATCTCCTCGCGCTCTCGTGTGCTGCTCGTGAGATGTCGATTTTAACAGACATGTGATGTGTTGGATTTCAGTGGCCTTATACACACTGTCACTTTTCCACCACCACTGTTTCTCTTTTTGTATCTTCACTTCCTGCTCTGTGACTGGCTCAGTCCATCCCCCATCCTTCTTCCCTTTCCACCCTCCCTCTCTCTCTCTCACACACACACACACGCACACACTGCACAGTTTGTGATTTCATGCTTTTCCTCTACTTTTCCTCCGCTGTACTGACTCCTCTCAGTTGCTGTTGTCGACACATGGAAGCAGTCACTTCCCACCCATTAGCCCACTCTTAACAGAAGATGACACTGTAGCCTATTTTTCCTCTCCACTCATTTAAACGAGCTAATCAGATAAAGTGCACAAATGAATGTAACGCAGAGGAACACACACAGCTCGTGCATTAAGCAACAATCGGAACAGTTGTGTCAGACTTCAAGGCAGAGTAGTATGGTAAAAGAAAGGGACATTTTAATTGTTTAATACTATAAAACCGTAGGCACAAAGTCTGTGGCATTTAGCAATGTAGCAGCCTTGTATGTGAAAACATGTGGCTATTTAAAACATGATTAAACTGAAGTTAAATATGTCTTTTTACTTCTTAGGATATCTTACTAAGTGTATACAATAACAAATAGCATCATGTAGTTGCATACAAGCATACATTATAGATACTAGGCATGTGTTTTTATATATTTATTCCCCTATATGCAACACTTAATACAACAGTACTTTATATTAACAACAGGGCTTTTCTAGTTCAGTTTAAAGCTCTTCTTTGGGTATAAACAATGTTGTTATTGGATAGTCCGGATCCAGTTTTCACCGCACACTCCGCTCCGGGTTTTCGTTTTCTCCCGACAGGTCGGTAAGATGGCTGTGTCTCGCGGAGCCTCGTGCTGGTTTGGTTGATTTCTAGCTCGCGCTCTCGTTCTGTAACAGAAGCCCCCCCCCCTCCAACACACACATACACACACTCACTTGTGTCGGCGAAAAAATTTCATTTCCCTGGCTCTGTATTTATATATTTTTTCTTTTCACAAACTTTCCCCTCTCTGTTTTAAGTTTTAAACGGAGTCGCGGTGGATTACCGGATACCGGTCCGGGCGGAGGGCAAAGGGGGGAATGAACCGGGACAGTACAGGGTACGTTGTTACAAGTATAATTGTATTTATATTCAATGGTTATTCGGAGTTTGATTGTGAGTGAGTCGCCGTGCTGAGAGCGAGCTAGAGAGAAAGAGTGGAGGAGAGAGAGCGAGAGCGAGAGAGAGAGCGATATCATGGCCGCTCAGGTCGCTAGCGTCGCCACTCTCAACACTAGCCCGCCATCCGAACTCAAAAAGCCGGATCGGGACCCGCAGGAGGAGTCGGTACCGGGAGAGAAACAGCATGAAAATAAGGAACCGGGACCTGACGGCGGATCTCCCGGCCAGAAGGAGCTGCAGGACGGGACCGATGCTGGTGGTGGTGGAGGAGGAGGAGGAGGGGATCCGGACATGAAGAACGGCAACGGGAATGTGCCCAGGGTAAATAATAATAATCAGAATGATTCAGGCGAAGGGAATAACCATCCCGGAATGGGACACCACCACCACCAGGGCCCCTTTCCTCCACCTCCTTACGGTTACAACCAGCACTACAGCCGGGCCCCTTTTCATCAACATGGCGGACAACAAAGCCCTGGCATGGCAGCTGCATCGGGGCCGGGCATGATGGACCCGTACCCGAACCCCAATTCGCACGAGCACGGCTACCCGAACCACTATAACAACTACAGCCCGTTCCAGAACAGGACTTCTTCTTCTTCTTCCTCTTCTTCTCCTTCTTCTTCTTCTTACCAGGGCCAAGGATACGGGGCCATGAACGCCCCGCGTAACAACCAGCCCCCGGCGGCTGGGGGGCAGCCAGGCAAGCAGCAGCCAGCAGGAGGAACCACCGCTATGGCTGCCTCTTACAACAATCAGAGGTATAACGTGGGGACACAACAACCCACGTCCACGCCGACTTTAAATCAACTTTTGACGTCCCCGAGCTCCGCGAGGAGCTACCCGAATTACCCGCAAGGAGACTATAACAATCAGGAAGGGGCCGCCGGCAAAGGTGCAGGAGACATGGGCAGCAGTCAGTATGGTGGGGTCCATCCGGGTTGGCAACAACAAAGGGCCCACCACCAGCCTCCCATGAGCCCGGGAAACACTGGACAACCTCCCAGCAGAAACCAGGTAAACTCCACTTACTGCACGGACACACTTCGACTGAGTTAAACCCACCAAAATAGCTCAGAGAAAGCACAGTAGAGTTGCATATTGCACTGGACCAGCCATTGTCTATGTAGCTATGAAGCTCTAAAATGGCTGCCTCTCTCTCTCTCTTTCTCCCAATACCACCCCCCCTGCAAACAGTGTCTTTAGACAAGAGAAAGAAGCCACATATTCTGTTAGAAGCAACTTCCCGAGTTGTTGGCATTAGTGTGTGTGTGAGTGTGTGTCCCTGCTGGGTAACAGGGCCAGAGTTTGACTAAGTAGAGCAGGAGTTTGTGAGGAGAAAGTGTGTGTGTGTGTGTGTGTGTGTGTGTAGAGTGAGATAAAGCGATATATCTTCGCAGTGCTTCTTCAGCCTCATTGTAGATTTAAAGTGCTGTGTAAAGTTGTATGTTTCTGTGAGAAAATAGCTTATTTTTTGGGGTGCGTGTGGTGTTGTGCTATCAAAGTTGTGTCAACAGCTGTCATTGCGATAAACAAGATGCAAATGACCGCCGTTAAAATATCATTTGCATAATCATTAAGAAAATAGACCCCCTCTTGTCGGTTAAAAAAAAACCCGCCGCCGTTCTCTCACAGTCCAGTGAAGGGCAACAATTGTATCCGTGCTATAAGTGTTTACTCGGATCAAAGTGTGATTGCGAGGCGTTTCTTCCTTCATTCATTGTGGCTCGGTTCGGCTCGGTTCTGCCCCTTTTTTTTCTCCCCTGCCTCCATGTGCCGGCTTTGTAAACACACGGGCCCCGCTGGGTTTGGAAGTTGTGCAGATTGCCTTTTGCTTTGGGATTTGAATTATGGAGGTAAAAATCCTGCTGTCAGAGCCAGGAGACAGTTGGTCTTAGGTTGACATGCGAGCCGAGATCTGATTGGCTCCCCTATCCCTCTCTGCTCTCGGCCATTTATAATTGCATCTAATGGAAAGGCTGCAGAAAAGAAACACACAGCCCAGTTTATGTGTCCCTCCACCGTGTCGAGACAACATATAGTCCCCGTGTATTTTATCCATTTTGAAAAAAATATATATATTTATGTAATCTTAGAATATACATTTTTTTTGTGTGTATGCATAATCTTGGATGTTCTCCCATATCAACGGGAATACACACCAAGTAATTAATATGGCTTGGAAAACAAGTATTTATTTCAGAATAAAAGCGCGCTGGTTGTGTCTATTTAAAGCGTTTTGAGAACACGTTTTGTTCAGTTCCACCCACTGCAGTAATTTGCATGATGACTGTACTCATGAAGCTCCACCATTGTTTTTATTTGAGCAGCTCACTCGTACACTGAATCGCATCTCTGCTGCAATTTTTTTTAAGCTGCTGACCTCAGACATGCTCCTCAAGTTTCTTTTTCTTCTTGGCTGTTGGGTACACTGTGTGCACCGCTCGTTCAAGTTGGCTGACTCTGGTACAGCACATAGAGTAGGTGTGGCCACGCAGCCTCGTTGTACAACCGTGTTCTCCACTGTTTCCAGATCAGGGAGTTGCGGAGACTTGTGCGCGCTCTCTCCGGTGTCTCGTGGCCACGTGAGAGGGCTGGTCTGGCTACAGTTGTGTTTACAAGCAACAGAGGTGTCAGCAGAGTGTCACAGCTTCTTCTTCTTTCTTTTTTTCCCCTGGCAGGTTACAGTAGCTTAATTTACTTCCACATGCTGAGAGTGTCAACACTGCTTACCTACCTACCTCTCTCTCTCTCTCTCGCTCTCTCTCTCTCTCTCAAGTGATAACAGTTAAGTCATTGCCTGTGTCATAGGCAACATATGTTGAGTGTGTAGTATTATCATCATCTAGATAAATATGGGTACGTTAAGAGTGATGCCGTTGTATACATGCAGCAACTTTATTCTGGTAAAGAAATGTGCTTTCTGTTTCCCTTTAACCCAAAGAAGAGATTTTATTCACTTCTCTGAATGACAATTTTCTCTAAATATGCAAATAATGTGGGCTCGAGGCATCTACGAACCAAAGATGATCAAACTATCGTGACGGAGGTTATGCTTATAGCGTGGGACGATGTGAAAACTTCACGTCACAATTATCCTGCAATTCAGGATATGATCCAGATAAATGTTCAATATCGGCTTGCAACAGTTAAAAAATTCTAAAAAAACATTCTGACATCCTGTAGCCGTACGTTTAAGAAACAAATCATTTTTTTATTGCATAACAGGACACATTTTTAGTGAATAATCCTAAATCATAAAGGAGAAATACATTTAAAAATAGCAACATTGTGTCAGTCTGCTCCGTTTGTTACAGGACAACTCTTTTATTTCTCGACCACGTTAGTGAGCTACACAGCTTTATCACGTCTCCTCCGACCATATTATCACGATTATCCCGATGATGTTATTAATCCTGATCTGCAGTAAAATGTTGATATATATTGTTTTATTCCTGCAAGATGGAACACATGCATCGCTTTGCTACGAAAGAGAGGTCCTCCTCATCAACTGACTGTTTATCTGGAGAAGTGACACCTCCACATGTTGCTGTAAACTCGGTGAGGTGCAATTTATTCACACATGTTGATCGCTGCTTCACAGCAAAGTAAACTGTGGACTGTATAGACGGTGTGATCATTATTCACCAACCAGCATGATAAGTGATTTCTTTAAAATAATAATTGACCAAAAGGGACGAGAAATGTCTTCTTCTGTAGTGCCACTCACCGCTGTTTTGAGGAACGTTGGATTTCTCTTTTTTTGTTTCAATTTGTCCCCTCCTGTCTGCAGAGAAGTGTCCACTCGGCTTTAATTTAGGTAAACCGGATAAATTGACAGCATCTCGCTTTGTGCAGCTGAAGCTTCTTCTTGGCCGTCGACACACAGTCGAGCTTTAAAAAAGTGGATTTTATTCGACATCACTTCAGTCAATGTGACCTATTATGCACTCCTTTGGGACTACAGTTCAAGCCATGCTTTTTTGGGACACTACTGAGATGACCACAAGTACGGCTGGGCAAAGAGTAAAGTAATGTCATTTTCTAAACTTACCAGACTGTGACCCTTACTCGTTATATCCACATTACTGATGATTATCTATCAAAAGTCTCTTAGTGTAAATATCTATTTAAAGCACCAATGGTTAACCCTACAATACCCATATTGAGGTTATTATTATTTTCTCCATATTGCCCTAATCACACGGGTTATGGTCTTATGTGTTATTACTAATGACTTGTTTTAATCATATAATTAATAGATTTGAGTTAATAGTCATTAGCTTATTAGAATCAGTTGGATAGAATAAGTTGCTCATATAATGTTTAGTTTGTTTCATTTCTTAACTGTCAGCTCTGGATGTGGACCAACATTCATCTCATTGATAAAGTACATAAGCAGTGTGTCGTCGTAATCTATATTTCTGGTAAAAATGACGACACGTCTTTTGTATTTCAGGTCTCAAACTAGAGTTTTCTCATCTTTGCTGCAACGTCTAAATGTTGTAGAGAGTATTTAAATAACAATTTTTCCCTGTATTTCTGGGTATAACGCTCGCTGTAGGTGACAGATTGTGTCAGTGACAGCTCTGTATTCCCATTAAAGCGCACATGCTCAAGTTAAGTGTTAGTTTGTAGCTGACACGCTGTCTCGTGTCAGCGGTGCCGGTCCAGGGAACACATTACTTTAAATGGATATAATCCCGGACCTGGTACCGTGAGGTCAGGGCCTCTCTCTCATGGACAGAAAGCTGAAGGGAAAAGTTTCCACACTGTTGTCCTGTGTGTTTGATGTTTGGTGTGGAGAGACTCTGTCTATGATGAGGGCTACCGGCTTTATTTTAGCCGAGTTTATTAAACGCTCCAACGCGGCACGATCTGCCTTTTTTTAATTGGCGGATATATCGCCGGTAATCATTCGATGGATGGCTTTTATGGAGCCGTTCACCTGCCCGGGGCCACCTGCTGAAGATGGATTAATGGTGTTAATTGAGTGGTGGGCGAGGGCTAATATTATGTTGTTTTTTTTATTACGCCTCGCACACAAACAAATATCCTCTGACGTGGGTTGTTTTGGATGCTATAATGCCAGGTGTTTCCTCCGCCTCACGCATGAGAGCAAGCCATTAGGGATGCCCCCTCAGCGCCGCAACGCTGACTTCACAAATTGAGTTAGAATTAAATCATAATCGAAGACACTTTGGAAACATTTCTTTTGAGAAAGTGCCACAGTTGAAAAACATAATGAAAAATGGCAAAAAGCGACTGCTGCTAATAGACGCACCGCTCCGCTGTTGATGTACAAGGGAAGCCCTGCCGCAAATTGGGAAAGTAGCAAACAAATAAACACTTTCATGACAGCTTCACTGTGTCAAACACTCAGAAGTAATATATGGAATATATTTAACAGCAAACACCTTGCCCGTCTCTGCATTGTTATTCAAAAGTAAAGCTAATTAAAGCATTGAACGGACCGTTATGCTTTTATGTAACACACCAAAGCTTCACTAAGTTTGTCATTTTGAGGATATACCGGACACTTTCTATTGGAGATCACACTGGGAATGTGTATACTGGAAGCAAAGTCCTTCACACTAGAATAGGATTATAACATTTTTTTTTTTGCCGTGAGATTTTAAGTCATCACAAAGACAAAAGGTGTTCAAATATTAACAGAATATTAATTGTCAACCAGTGATTTATTTTCAGTGTTGATTTTTCAGATTAATTGGTCCATAAATGTCTGACAACACGTTCTCATTATCACAATTTCGTAAAGTCTTTGAATGTCTTGTTTCGCCGACTTGTTTCCAAAGATATTTAGTTTATTATCACACAAGTTTAAAAAAAAAGCAAGACATTATCAAAGTTAAGTAACTAGAATTAAAGAGTTTTTGTTTTGATTATATAAAGAAAAAAGTTCATCAATAAATGAACGGAGTAATCATTTCATCCCTCTGCACGTCTTCTGTTTTTGATCAAATATGTAGATTTGATGCTTTTCCATGTCACGTGTGATGAAATAAGTTTATCTGCAACCGTTGATAGTTTGGTGATAGATTCATTCTTGTTATTGTGAAAGCAAACATGCTAAATATTTCCTGGTTCCAGTTCATCCAAATGTGAGGATTTGCTGTTGCTGTTTTCTATCAAGTTGTGGTGATAAGCCACGTTTTTCAATATTTATTGTCATTTCATAGATTAAACAATTAATCGAGGAAACAATCTGCAGAGCAGGCCCGATTTATAATTAATATAATCATAAACTGCTGCCCTAGTTATTATTAAAGTTATCCATTAAGACACAATACCAAACATCCGCTGCCTTTAGAGAAAAGAGATTCATGAATAATTCTTATTTGAATCTATAACTTAAGACGGATAAGGCTTGCGTCACTGGACAGTACGGTATCAACCTGCACACTAACACTAGAGCATGGCAGCTGGCTCTGAATCACTCTTATTCAGTAGAAACACAACGCACGTTTCCAAGAAAACATACAACACAACTTCCAGCTACTGTCGAGGCCCTCTCTCTCTCTCTGTGTGTGTGTGTGTGTGTGTGTGTGTGTGTGTGTGTGTGTGTGTGTGTGTGTGTGTGTGTGTGTGTGTGTGTGTGTGTGTGTGTGTGTGTGTGTGTGTGTGTGTGTGTGTGTGTGTGTGTGTGTGTGTGTGTGTGTGTGTGTGTGTGTGTGTGTGTGTGTGTGTGTGTGGGGAAGGGGGGGGGTTGGTGGCGTGGATGGTGACGTGGAGAAGAGGAAGCCCGACCATTCAAAAAGGAAGTTCACTCTCAGCTCTTTAGTCTGCACTGCTGAGTAATGATTCTCCACCGGCCACATGGACAGCATGCTGCCTCCCGGCAACTGTGTGTGTGTGTGTGTGTGTGTGAAAGGGAGAAACGGTGTCAGTGATACCCAGGGGAGGGGAGGGGGGGGGGGGGGGGGGTGTTTTTGTGAATGATCTTCGTCTGCCCCTGACAGCTGTGTGTATTTGTGTATAAAGTGCAGCAGTTACTTGGTAGTCATTGCGACTGTAAGTGTGTGTGCGTGTGTGTGTGTGTGGTGTGTGCCGCTGCCTCAGAAGCCCCTCTGACCTGCTCTTACTCCACGTGTCACCAGCAATCCGTCTTTCTTCTGTAGCATCGCTCCTGCTGACAGCCACAGACAGTGACTACGTTTACATGCACGCTAATATTATTATAGATAGATAATAAACGCTGTTCACGTGACCCTCGCACACTACAGGAGCAACGTGCCTGCAGCTGAAAAAGGAAGAAAATTTAAGTTTTAAGATGTACGTCATGGGGACGTTTTACGTTAATCGGCGCTTCTGCATGTAAATATTTTACATAATATTGGCGGAATATTCCTTTTCGTTAGCCTTGTGAACAGCTTAGTAGGAATGTTGTCTTTTTTGGGAATATGAACAATTATTTTGTGCATGTCAGCGTTGCATTTTCCAACTCTAGAGTTGTTTCCCCCTCTGTAGCATCATTCATGAGACCCCCTTAATTATTCCTATGAATGTTTGTCACAGAGCACATCAGAAGAAAAAGAGCAACAGAGTAAAGACGCTGGCCGCCGTGCAAAATGCTGATGAATTCTGACTGAACGCCTCCGGGTTTTATTGACTTCCACAAACTATAGCAAGTCGCTGCATCCAGCCAATGTGTGGTTGGTGAAATATTCGGTTTAATGACCGAGAAAGTTGATTTACATCCCCGGCGGTGAGAATTATTTATCAGAATAAACTGCAATGCCGAGTGTTAGTGTTGCACATTGAAAGAAAATAACACGGAGAGAAAAACAAGTTCCTCCGCGGACAAATGTCAAAGTTGGGCTATTGCACCAGGGCACGCTGGTATGTAAAGGTAATTCATTTCTTTTGACATTTACCTTCTAAAATGCTCCAGATTAGCATAGTAATATCCTTCACCGAGCCTGTGTGGGACTACAGACTTCATTTACATGACGTATGGTCTGTGTGTGTGTGTGTTTTATGGAATAAAGTGGTTAACCTTTAAATTGGTGCAGTTGTTGATACTACAGGGTAGAGAATGATGCTTCCTCCCAGCTCCCATACAGCTCTCACCTTTGCTCTCTGCGGGGGCAAAGCCAAAGACTCGTGTGTGTATATATATATATTTATATGCAGCTCAATTATGAGGTCTGTTGTTGTGGATTGTGCCCTCTAGTCCCAGCCTAATGTGCTTTACACTGTTTCAGGCTAATCAAACCTGTGGAGTGCGTGAGCTGGTTAAATCAAGTCATCTTAGCAAAGCGATGGTGGATCAATACTCAAATCTTGATTCCAGTGCTCATCTCTCCACCAGCAGAATAGGAAAACAGTAACTATTAGGCTGAAATGATTAATGGATTCATTGATTTACAGTAAATAAATTCATTCAAATGTTTCGTTGTTTGAAGTAGTTTTGGGACGCATTAATTGAAATATCGTCGTGTATGTCATTGTGGACTGAATCACGGCTTCAGTAATATGTTGATCAGTTGATTGACAGACGAGTAATTGGCAACTATTTTTTTATTAACAAAATGCCAAAATTCTCTGGTTCCAGCTTCTCAAATGTTTTTCTTGTTCTTCAATGATAACAAAGTAAATATTGTGTTTTGGATTGTTGGATGAAGAACAAAACAAGCTATTTGAATGTGTCCATTTCAGCTTTTAGGAGAATATTTTATGGACCGATCTTTGAATTGACAAAACGATGGAAGGATTAATCGATGAAGAAAATAATCAGTTTGCGTTCCTGGAATTGTTCAATCAACAGAAAATCAATATGTAAAGATATTTTTAACTTTGTAAGCAAAAATGTCCCCCGAGACAGCAATGTTCAAACCTTTCACTAGTTTATAAATAGGTTATTGACCAAACAACCAATCGGGAAAATACATTAATCAATAAGGAATATAATCCTTAATTGTGACCCAAATTAGGGTAACTTTTAACTTCACCTACAAAAAACCTACAAAACTAAACGACTCATTTTCAAAGCTGGAGTCTGACTTGGAAAATGTACAGTTCAGAAATGAACTCGTCAGCTCTTTAGATAAAAGTATACGTGCCGCTGCTTATTTTTAACTGGCCTAAATAATTAATGCTCATTTTTCATAGAATTAGGCCAATGTTTACTCAAGTATAAAGGCCGCCTCTCCCTGTACGGCAGTGTACCGGGTTAGCGGCCCGATTGATACGGAGCCATCGGTTTGTTTTGATTTGGTCGACTCGTGGTTTAATTAAAGGGACAAAGTCACGCAGACAGTGAAAAGGCTATTTAGTGCCAGTGTTTATGGCTGGTGTCGCAGGAGACAAAGACACATCTGAACAGTATTTGCTGCCTGTCTGACGCTTACTTTTGGATTCTTGTTGTGATACTTGAAGGTGTGACTGTGGGGAAAAAGCAGCAACTGTCGCTGGTTTGGTCCTCATTCAACCTGAAGAAAGAGCGAAAATGAACAACTGATGCTCATTTGTTTTTAAGCAAAGCCTCAAACATGTTTGAGATTAAAAGTAGACTGCGCCGCCGCAACGCGCACATTTAATATTCCATTTAAATAACTGGTCTGTGATTCAGATTATGACCCAGCATGTTTTCCTCTGGCCGAGCGTGTGTGTGTATCTGACGTCGGTGTCAGAGTTTTGACTCTAACCATGAGGCAGGCAGTGACCCAGCCAGGTCCTTAAGTGGCTTCGCCTCATTCAGTAGCCAGGGTATTTTTGGCATAGTAGTGAGTGACACACTTATCGTAATGGGTCGTCCAGGGTGCCAATGGTCAGCCTGAATAAGCAATCCTTCCCGGCAGCAGCAGTGAGCCGAGCCTCGGCAACGTGATGTAACAGATTGCTGTGTTGCCTCCGCTGCCCCGCTAACACACCGAGCGGCTCATCGCTGAGAGTCCCGGTGAAGTGCTCGTGTAACCCGACCGCCCCGCTGCCCTGTACTAACATTGTGGCCTTGAATAAAGCCACACTGCTGTTTATTATAGGATGGTAGCCGACCGTAACTGTAAACACTTCTCTGCAAAGGTAATGCGTTTCGACTGGAAGCACTACAGTGTAAATTGATCTTTAATATATAGTTGAGTTGAAGAATTAAAATGCAGCTTACAATGAAGAGGAAGTCAAATCCATAAACCGCTCATTCATTCATGTTTCAATATTATAACTTGAGTTTTGTTGCTAATACTGAAACAATACTTATTTGATAAGAAAATCAAAGCACTTAAACATGAAATAGTGTCGGCCGTACAGCAACTTTTCCTTCCACCCAATAGTCTAAAATGAGCAGACAACAATCTCATCCAAAAAATAAGTAAATAAGAGTATGAATCTCACCAGACATTCAATGCCAGCTTTTAGTTGTTGACGGTTCAATGGACACATTACCATCGGTACAAAGTAAAGGCTCAATCCCCAGCTCTAGTTCTCCTACAGAAGGTTTTCCACCTTCTAAAATTATAACTTTTTGCTCGATTGTGAACATTTATCGCCTTCTTAACAAACTAAAGAAGATAAAACCTTCCAGTTTTTGTCGTGTCTGCAGGTGATTGTACATCACTCTGAGTTTACCGTCATTCCGTCTGTTTAACGACGAACATCTGGTTGGTTCTTGTGCCGTTTCTCACCACGATGTGTACCGGTACCCACTGGTCCACTGTCCAAACATCAGCCACTGTCACCTGGAAGTACACGTTTTTGGCCTGACATGTTGACAGCAGCCAGCCAGGGCGGATGTTCACTCTCTTGTACCGCCGAGCTGAACATCACACTGACGGGTCAGGCAGCAGCAGACAGCCCTCTTTTTATTTTTTATTTCATATATCAGGCAATAACTGGACGGTCTCAGGCAAGCTGCTCTGATTTACCCATTTCACAGAACACACCGAGCTTGTCAGTACAGTCCTGGAATCCAGTTAACAGCTTTCAGCTGTGTTGTTATTCATCAGTAAACATTCAGTCTCATGTGCTAACCACCAGCGTCCAATTGGTACTAATCAATTCAAGAAAGGAGTGTATTTTTCTGTGTTTTTTTTTTGTCAATTTTGAACTAAAAAACAAGTCTAAAAATGCAATTCATAGGTATTTTTTTTCATCTTGCAATGTTACGTTACTGCACGTCCTTTCAGAAATGAATGTACAATACAATATAAATGTCAGGCCGCTTAGCTGAGGGAACAAACAGAGAGAGAGAGAGAGAGAGAGAGAGCGGTCAAAATGAAAACGGCTGATGTCAAGATAGTCTGACATGTGGCCCCTGTTTTGGGTCAAATTTTGACCTGTTATGAGCACGATGGTTAGGCAAAGAGGTCCTTTCTGAGGGGGAACTTTCACCGTGTCTCTCAATATTCCTTCGTGGATGGAGTTTGCTCCAGTTTCTTTTGTCAAACTACACTGCTTTTCAACCAGATCAAAGGTTTTTGTAGACGTATGTTATGTTTCAATAATGTCCGTGAAAAATGAAAGCTATATAAAAAGAATCCACTTGTCCTTAAAGGTTTTCTAAAATTCCTCTGCCATCAACGTAATTCTAACCAGATCTAGGAACATCTCTAAAAGATGTGACGACCACCTTTTTGGCTGCTTGTTTTTGGGGAAAAAGCTCAGAGATGCAAAGGACCATCTCAGCAGCCTTGTTTTCCATCTTTTAAATAGTAGCGTTTTTAACGCTCGTCTGTTTGATGGTGTTTCTGTTCTTATTAACCTGCGACGGCCTCGGTTCCTCCCTCATCTCTCTGAGATGTGAAAGACGATTTTGTCATCCGAGTGTGTGAGTTCCCTCTTTTCCCCCCCGCTCCTCCCTGAACATCTTTTGAATTCTTGGAACAGCTGGATGAACATCTGGGTGAGTAAGGTGCTGTTTCCTCTGCTCGGTGTGGATGATGGCACCAGCAGGCGAAGGATGCCCCCCCAACCCAATCTAGGCCCTCCCTGCTGTTATCCAGAGTCATGCAGCGGTCGGCTAAGAGTTGTAACTTCTCAGATTGATGCAGTGGGAACGCAGACTAATTGCTTAATTGAGAAGATGGCTGTTTTTCCTCATGGCGTCTTGTTTACTCTCATACAGATCTCTAGTACTGTACTCTAGCTCAGATTTTTAGTACTGTACTCTAGCTCAGATCTCTAGTACTGTACACTAGTACAGATCTCTAGTACTGTACTCTAGTTCTGTACTCTAGTTCTGTACTCTAGTACAGATCTCTAGTACTGGACTCTAGTACATATCTCTAGTACATATCTCTAGTACAGATCTCTAGTACTGTACTCTAGTTCTGTACTCTAGTACAGATCTCTAGTACTGGACTCTAGTACATATCTCTAGTACAGATCTCTAGTACAGATCTTTAGTACAGATCTTTACCCGGCTACAGTTATACTTGAGCTTTCTTTAAAAGCTAATTTTATCCAGTAGTCTATAGATTGTTGTAATGCCGTGCATTTTGGTGTGGTTATTATTCATGAAAATAGGGAAATATCACTCAATGTGAACAGTATGAATTGCTAAAGTAAAATTAATTGGTTATTAGTTATGACGAAGTTGGTAAAGACGGCCTGTCGGTGCTGAAGTGTAAAATTGACGGGTGGCACTCAATCCTTTTTGCACACGGTTCTCTTAAGTTCTGGTAACAAATCAACACGAGTGCTGCTGTAATACCTGAGTTCTGGAATCAAATCAATACTGTTTAGATACAACTTTGAAGAATATAAATGTTTTTTTTCTTAAACATTAAATGTTGTCGAAACACGGTAATAAGGATTTGAGTTTTTATTTAGCCATGCAAGAACCGTGGCTTAATAAAATGTCATCGAAAATTGGCAACGTTTCGATTTGAAGTCAGGAACCATCTGATCAAAGAATAAGTAAAGAAGAGCACTAGAACAGTTAACCAACAGAAAATTACCATTTTGATAATAAAGTATTCTATAAAGTCTGTTTTAAAGCAAAAATATAAAATGTTTGAGAGAATCTAGTCAGACATTTCTTGTCTTAAAGTGTTAGACTGTTGAGAAATAATTAGTATGTTTTGCTCTGAAGTGTTAAAATCTCACCAGACATTGAAGGAGAATACTGTGACGAGTATCTACAGTACAATCAAATTAAAGTGAGTCTACTTCAAAGTCTTGAGATAAACTTGTCAGCATGAACAGGGACAGACTGGTCACACTGGGCACTAACATGACGTAAACCGGTAAACAAAACAAAAAAGGTCCCCGGGTTCACTTTCACTTGCTCTCTGACACACATCTCATCCCTTAAGTTGACATTGGTGGTAAAGTGACAGGACATCCTGTCCCTCTTTTACATGTGATGTGTGTGTGCGTGTGTGTGAGAGACTCCGCCACCGTACGAGGGCGGCCTCGGTCAGCCTCGGTCGGCGTGTGTTAGCGCGGGTATATGTGTGTGTTGCGTGTCAAAGGGCTTTAACGCAGAACAATGGTGTGTGTGCGCGCCGAGCCGAGGCCATGTGGCCGTGTGGCGGATTAAATTAGCAGCAGTTGTTTATCGTCCGTCCATCCCCCCCCCCCGGTCCATCTGCTCTCAGGCTCTGCTACAGACCCCCCCCATCCCATCCCATCCCATCCCATCCCATCCTCCCCAACCCCTACAAATCCCTATCCACACACACACACACACACACACACAGTTTTGAATAGTTGCAATATCCACCAGCAGCCCAGTCATGACACATTATACTCAGTTCAACCTCTTCTGCCAAGAGTGCTCTGGCTTTTCCTTTATGCAGATTAGCCATGTGCTAATTGTGGTTATTTATTTATTTATTTTTTATGGAGAAGGGAGGGGAAGAGTTTCCTCTAGAAATTGATTAGATGACTGAGCAGAAGAGAGAGAGAGAGAGAGAGAGATGAGTTGCCAACCAGTGTGCATATTTGAGACATTGTTGCCGTCTGTGGAAAGTTTGTTGTAAATAAAGCTTTGTCGTGTGAACGAGTAGACATGTCGGGAATATTTTGGCCTTTTAGTAAAAAAAAAAATGATGTGTCGGCATATTTCCTGACACATCATTTCTTTTTATCATAACTACAAACTTATTTTTTTTTTCAATCACATGCATTTTATAATGATATACACAAGAAGTAATATTCATATTCTGGAAATATTTATACTATGATTTAGGGCAGAATAGTCCTGAGGACAAATGCAACGTTTAAATTTGGAAATTCTTTTATTTGGAAAAGAAAGAAAACGAACTACAGTACATGTTTATTCCATAGAAGTGACACAGTGACACAGTGTCGGGCGAACAATTCAGGTTTTTAGCTTGTTTGGTTTTGCAATAAAAGTGAGAAGTTACCTGCATAGTTAATAACACTACCGATTGTTTGACTCTGCCTTTATTATAGATCTGAGATCAGGGTTTCTATTTCAATTCAGGATTCTTACGCTGGTTTCTTGCTGTGGACAGTGACAGTAGCCAGGCTGCTAGCGGTAGCCATAATGCTAACGATATATGGACAACTAGATCGATCGATCTTCAAATGAAAATCAACGGACAGAAAGTATGTAATCACCTCTCCGTTGGGCAGTTTTGTTTGGAAACAAATGCAGTGTGTCCCGTGTTGTTTAAGTATGGTTAAAACACACACACACACACACCTCAGCCAAAGCTCTCTGGGAGCTTGGAGGATGTGTAACGGTGTGTCAGATGTGAACGTAAGCAACGGGAGGAAGATGCAGGTAAACAGATCAATGAAGGCTTGAGCAGTAGACCTACAGCTATATCCCAGCCTGCAGCACGCGGACGTGTTAACATGATCGAATAAGGTCGAGGAGTAAAAAAAAAAAAAGAAACAAGACCTCTGGTGCAGGTTTAACTTCCTGCATTCCCAGGTTTTATGCTGGGCTGCAGACCACAAACTTGTAAAGCTATTGCGACACGTTATTACATGATATTGGACATAATATAGGCAGGTATTGTTGCGGTTAAATAGAAAAAAGTTTAGTTATTTTGAATATTAGTGGCTAAATTATTTATTTTCCCCAATCTGATCACCTTGTCACATGACTACTATCTCCATCTTTAGAGTGGCTGTTGAGTGAGACATGAGAGAGGCAGACAAGTGCTTTGTTTTTGGGATCGTCAGCACTGACTCTCCACGTGGCTCTGGGAGCTGGAGACCCTGATCTTAGTCCAGCTGTACTCTCCAGCTCTGAGCTGTCAGGCTTCTTAATGGAAAAGCGGGCACGCCGGCCTGTGAAGAAATGTCCTCACCGCTGGCGAAATATCGACCGAAATTTGGTGAGGGAAAAAGGTTGATTGTTTTATGGCCCGGTCATCGGTGGGAGATTTAATTTTTTGTCTAAATGAGAAATTGTTTAGTGTTGCTAAAGCACACCAGTCAGTTTTTCATGTGGATCGGAGGACGTAAAGCGGGCGACTCAGGCCTCACTTGCACACTTTACAGATGACACAAGAGGCTCCGGCTAACTGCGTTAAGCAGCTCATTAGGAAAAGAGCTACAGCGTGAGCTACAGCGAGAGCTCTATCCGGTGAGAAGTTTTTGTGTGGAATGAGATGGTTTTATTGTTATTGCCGTAATTGGACAAATACACCTGTTTTTTAAATGTATTTTGAAACCAGCAGCACGACGGCGTCTGCTCCACCAGTCATCTGTAGGCTCAGCAGTGTGTTGTGTGGACTCGCATGAAGGAAACATGTCAGGTAGGGTGGGGGGGGGTGGTGGGGGTTTCCTTCCTTGCAGACTTTAAAAAGGTTAAAAGTGCATTAGAGGTCACAGCAGAGTGCCCACCGGGGCCTGTTACCTCTCTCTCTCCCCCCCACGGTGCAGTTGGTAATGACCCTAGGGAGCGTAGTAACCCCCCCCCCCCCTTCCTCTACACACGCAACATAACACACACTCACACATACTCTCCTGAACCTGGAGGAGCTCAGGAGACTGTGGCCTGGGGGAGGCTAGAGGGAAAACCTGGAGTGGAATATGTTATCTTGGATAATGCTGGTTGACTGCCTTGACAGCCTGTTGATTCCCCCCCCCCACCACCACCCACCCACCCACCCAGCCTCAACACCTACAGTCCCTCCCCCCCATACACACACACACGCATATATTTTCACACATACACTCTCCTGCTGAGCCACCCCCACCTGACCTCCTCCTCTCTCATTGCAGCACTGTCATTCATAGAGTGCCAAAGCCTGCTGCTTTATTAAAGCCCAGGAAGAGCAAGGCCTGGCCCGGGTTCAAACAGCAGTGCAGCTGGGACCTGTTACATTTTCGGCAGAATGCCCTCTCCGTCTCGCTGGCTATAAATAGCCCTGGTGGTTGTCTCCCTTAACCAAGGAGAAGAGGGGTTTTTTTTGGGGGGGGGGGAGGAAACACACGGATTAATAACCGTGGGAAGCAATGAAAGCTTTGTGTCTGCTGCCCGAGGTCAGCAGGCCAGGAGGTGTTGCTACTTCAAAGACCCCATTGTGGCGCGTACTTTCAGACGCCGCTGCGGTGGGTTTGACGGGAACACACAGGCTGCCAGCGGTGGGATGAGTGGATGGCATCACATTGTGCCAACCAGGCAGACACCCACTCACAGCCCTGGATTTAATTTTGTTTATTATTTCTAGGGAATGACTAGTACATTATAGCTCCATTTTTTTTTTTTGTCATATTTATTTTACACCGGAGGGTTGTTGTGTTTGGGGGGGGGTGGGGGATTCCACCAAGCTCGTCTCTTATGTACACACACACACACACACACAGCATTGGACACTTAATGACCTCGGCTCCAGCTGTTGACAGGCGAGGCTACCTCGTTATGAATCCGCCCTTCTCTCGCTCTGCTCTCCAGCCAGAAAGTCCCTCTGGTCCGGAACATGTGGATCTCCCAGAGTCCAAGGGCCAAGGTCCCCCCCCCCCCCCCCCCGCCCCGGCCTCCGTCCTGACGTGGCTCCAGCTGAGGGGGTGGGCCAGCCACCGCAGACACTTCCACTTCCTTAAGCTTTATTTTCATAGAAACCTTCCCCGACGTCTCCGCCGTAACAGTATCCACCCACTGGCACAATGATCTGCTGGGCAGGGAAACGCTCCTGGCGGATATAGTGGGCTCATTCATTCATTCATTCATGGCCAATTCTTTCCCTTTTCTAGTAGGAAAGTAAATCCACTACTGTGCATTTTTTTTTACCTCCCCCTTCTACTTTTTTGTTCCATATTTGCGTGATTATACTGTGACTGGTTTACGAGATGATGCTTCATTTGTGTTCACTGCTGAGTAATGCCTTTTCAGGAAAATCCACTGAAAACTAAAGGGTTCCAAAATAACAACAGAACTGAACAGTATCTGTTGCATCATGAGAGATTCATCTCTTTCCATACAGCTCAAAGACAGAATTATCCACTGTTTTAACTCATTGAAACTGTCTGTGTGTCCTCCAGCCTCCAAGCCCAATGGACCAGGTCGGGAAGATGCGCGGGCAGCCGTACGGAGGACCCAACCCCTACTCGCAGCAGCAGCCAGGGGCTCCCGCAGGGCCCGGGCCCCAGCAGGGAGGCTCCTACCCAGGGCAGGGCTACGGACCTCCGGGCCCTCAGAGGTACCCTATGGCGATGCAGAACCGGACACCTGGAGCTATGGGCGGCATGCAGTACGGACAGCAGGTCAGTGATGACACGTTTAGACGACCGTCCTCGCATTATCATCGCGCAACTTCTCTGTGAAGCTGCAGATTGACTTTAAAAGGCCAAATACGACATTTCTACGCGGTGGGACGTCTTCAATCACAGCTTCATTGCAGTGATTTCAGATTTCTGCAGTCTGTGTACCACCGTGATGAATGAGATGAACTTTTGAAGGCTATTTACCAAGTCATTGTGCAGATAAGACGTTTTCTTTTGGCTAAATCTGTGAATTCTGCTGACATTTATTGAAAAGATTGTCTGTTCATTTCCCTATCTTAAAGCTCGGGCAGGCAACATTAGAGAAAACGGCAAGAGTCAGATAGATTTTAAGAATCTAACGAAAAAATCCCAGCCCAGTGTTGCCCAAAGTCGCCACCATTTCAGGCCTTCTTCCAAAGCTGCTCCCCAAAATTCATCATTATGAACATTAACGTATTATAATAAACGTCAACAACGACCATTGTAAGTACTCGCAGCTTAAAAGCCAACATGAGCGTTAAAATGCCCCAAATATTGTCTCAGGAGAGGACGTTTAATGAAGCCGTTTAGAGAGTCTGTGGTACTGAGTCATGATGCGGGGCATGGTTTGAAGTCCAGCCCACAAGTTAATAAGAATGTTTATATTCCTGTTAGTTCAGGCAGCAGAGCGTTTATCTGGTCAGTGACTTGCTGCGACAGGAATGGCGGAAATGGTAGAATACAGACGATGAAGTGACTTCATCAATGGAGCAGACTCATAGAAAGTCGTGCACGGGGAGGTATGAGGACTCAAGATCCGGGTATGTCGGGGTGTAATCAGTCCAGTCTGGAAAGGAAGCGTTGACTTATACATTTATTTTTTATAATAAAGGCATATCATGCTGTTAGCTAGAGGAGGAGCTGATGGATGTAGCTGTACTCAAAGCTTTGGTTTGACATTTTGGGAAATACGCTTATTCCTTACCTGCCAAGAGCCGGATGAGCTACAAGACTGTTAGCTTAGCATAGCATAGAATGGAAACAGGGGAAACCGCTAACCCGGCTCTGTCCAAAGATATTTCTCCTGGCCAATAAACAGTTCAGTGTTTACACTTTTTAAAAAAGACTAACGAGCTGCTTGCTGTAGTTTAATATTTAGCAAACGGGTATGAAAGAGGTATTGATAAATAAGGGTATATCCAGTATGTTTATGATTTCGAAAAGACTCACAACCCTCAAACAACAACGTTATTTGGAGAGCCCAACAAAACAATACAAATGGAGCATCTTTTCCACCTGGAACCAAAAACCGATCTCTCAGACGAACAGACTCGAAGAGAGCAAGCCGTCAATTTTTCACCGTCGGCCTCATTTTCTCGCTCAAAAGTAAAACTTTGCACAGCGGGCACCACTTTCCGACAGCGTCGTACAATTGAAAAAGCAGCAAACATAGTTTTGCCGTAGCTACTTACTCCTGGCTATGAATGAGACCCTTGAACCCTCTCAGCCAGCCAGTCCGTCTTAACAGACAAATGCATGCAGGGAATCCTGTAGAGTGAAGCCTTTTCTTCCTCGTTCGCCGTCTGTGGTCTCGTGCCCATTGTGTGGTGTGATTATCTCATACTGGCCTGCCTGGTGTCTGACCGTGGACTCGATAAGTGCCCTGCAGAGAAGAAAACGGCTTCCCTCCTTTTGTCAGACAGATACAACACACAGCCACTTCACGTTGTTTTAAATGTGTGGCGAATGCTGTCTCGTATTTTCTTTGAATTCTTGAGTAGATGAGAACAACCCCCCCCCCCCCACACACACGCACACACACACACACACCAACAAACATAAATAAACTCACAAGGTCAGCGCTTTCTCCTTCCATGCTCCTTGAGGGTAATGAAACAAAATCGCTGTATTGAAAAGCGGGTAGAATATGAAAGGCCTCATATTGAAGTTCAAGGAGATGAAGTCAGAACTCAATTTTTTATTTTCACAGCTGTAATTTGAAGCGATACGCGCCTGAATTCCGACTCTTTGGACTGATCAGGTTATAGCGAGGAACACACTCGCATCTTACACCCAACAGTTGTCTCTCGCTGTTAATCTGTTAATCTCCGCTGAGAAAAAAGAAGTTACTTAGGATATTGGGTTATTTTTGTATGTTTTTACAGGGTTAAAAAGGATCCTGTATTCAGGTAGTGATTGGTCTTCCACAGAGATGCTCAAGATAGTAAACTTGTAGTTAAGGTGTTTATGTTCAGAGGCCATTCAACTCTGCTGGGTTATATTGACTCGCATATCCAGTGTTGATCTTGACCAATCTTTCTGTTTTCACATCTAGATGTCGGCTTATGGACAACAGGGGCCTGGTGGCTACAGCCAGCAGAGCCAGGGCTACTACGGTCAGCACGGCGCCCCCCCCCACCCTGGCCAGCAACAGCCTCCGTACTCTGGTCAACCCCAGGGCAGCTCTGGAGCGCCCTACCCCCAACAGGGCCACCCTTCGCAGCCTTCTGGCCAACACGGGCAGCCAGGAGCCCCCTACCAACAATCCCAAGGTCCACACGGTGGTCCTCCGGGCCAGCCTCCCTACAGCCCACAGTCTCAGCCGGGGCAGCCGCCCTACGTCCCCCCCCAGCAGCAGCAGCAGCAGCAGCAGCAGCAGCAGCAGCAGCAGCAGCAGCCTCAACCGCAGCAAGGACCAGGTCCCCAAAGTCAGCAGGGCCCGCAGGGCCCTCAGGGCCCTCAGGGCCAGCCTGGCTATCAACAACCCCCTGGACCGGGGCAGCCGCCACAGCAGCAAACGCCGCAGCCGCAGCCGCAGCAAGGACCTCCGCAACAACAACAACAACAACAGCAGCAGCAGCAGCAGCAGCAGCAGCAGCAGCAACAACAACAACAACAACAGCAACAACAACAACAGCAGCAACAGCAACAACCAGGAGGTCCATCTCCTCAAGCCCAGCAACCTCCGGGTCACGGCCAGCAGGGTCAACGTTCACCGTACTCCCAGACTCCTCCACTGCAGCAACCACCACCACAACAACAGCAGTCACCATATCAGAGGTTCCCACCTCCTCCACAGGTAACACGGGGCCCGTCTGTGTTTCCAATACTGTTTGTAGCAGGAGGTTCCTGAACTGACACATGCTCTTTATGTTTGCTGCACTTCATCAGTACTGTAAAGATGCATCCGTGCTGCAATGTTACAGCAAACTGTCTGTGGCTGCTTCACAGTAAACGCATCCCGGTCTCTCCTTGTTTCATGCTCTTTTTGTTATTTGACTTTGTTGTGTAATAGACAGTTAAGCTCATTATGCACTTAGTTGTCCATAACGTAACTGGTCCATATTATATGCAAGCAAAGCTTTGCTGTTTATTGCTGTGTTGGTGATAAAACACAAAGATAAAATGAAGATGAAGCCACGAGTGAGTGTTGCTCATAGCACGGCTCACTGCGTTTACTGCGTTTAACCAGCCCAGTGGAGATCTGTGGTACTGCTGCAAAGAGCCAATGAGCAGTAAAGACTGTTTTGTTTTTTTTACGTTTGAAAAACATTGTTTGATCTACTTCTTGTCCCCATAATCAGGAACTCTCCCAGGATTCCTTTAGCTCCCAGTCCAGTGCTCCTCCTTCCAACCAGCCCATGGCTTCCAACAAGAGCAGTCAAGAAGACAGCATGCAGGGCCGGCCCTCCAGTCTGCCGGTGAGCCCGCCGTCTCTTCCTCTAACGTCTGACTTGTGCTTATTGTCGCTGGGTTTCATGATCCCCCGGCCTCCATGGGCACCGACCACCTCCATAGGCGGCCATGTTTAATATGTGTTTCATAAGTGTTCAGACGATGCCAAAGATCCCACTAAAATTTCTGCGTTGTTTTTAATCTTGACCAGTTGGTAGCGGAGTTCTCATTCAGCCATGGCCAGAAAAGACGATACTTCCACATTAAAGGAACACTACGTACACTAGGGATGCACCGATTGTGAAATTCTGGGCTGATACGATGTTAGAAATAATATATTTGGCGGATGCTGATTCCGGTTGTCGTTGTTTGTTTTTGTTGTTATTTATTCCCCCTTTTGTGCCAAGAGAACCAAGAGATTATAAAAAGTTACTGAACAGCCCTTCATTACACTATCTTTAAATGAGCACAAATTAAATCATACACATTTATGAAGCAACCTTTAATACAACCTCAAAAACAAAAAAATATCTGCTTCAAATGCATTTTTACTTGCTGTACAACTACCTACTCAATGAGCAGACTTTCTCAGAACTTGCATAGCCCAACAAACAATAAATTATTTAATAATGAACAATCAATAAATATAAACTAGGGCTATCTTTCACCTCTTGTATTTTTCATACAGAATACAACGTTCTTGTGTTTCCATTAAGCGCACACTTGGCTGGAACATGAACGGACCTCTTTAAGAACATAGAAATTGGCCTCTTCGGCCTACTTCTTAGTAAGATGTATGCTTTTCTTTAAAAGGATGAGCTTCTCTGCCGTATTCGTAACTACAGTGGGTGTCGAGGGTCAATCTTCAGTACTTTGGACTGCAGACACTGGTGGATTTCCAGCTTTGTTTACCGTTTCTGTTGACATGCCTGCTGATTCGCTGACTCGTTCGGAGCCTAAAATCCCAACTTAACCCTAAAATACTGTCAATATTTTTCACCAATTGGCGTCCTATGTTTTTGACCCAATATCTGGATATTCATGGCAGTAATAACTTTAAATTTGGACCCCTTCTCTGCTGCCTCTGACTGCAGCACACACACAACAAGCTGATGCCGAGAGTGAGCAAAGCGTGTTCAAGCAGTCTAGGCTTGGAAAAAAAAAACACATTTCTGCCAGGAAAGGGATTGTTGGAAGTGAAGTAAATCTGCCGTCTGATTGCCCTCTGGCTAAGATAAAGGTGAGAGAACCCCCTTCCCCCCCCCAACTCCCCCTCCCTCCCCTCCCCCCCCCCCCCATCCTCCCTGTTAAAGAGGTGTCTCGCTAAAACACGTTGCAGTTTCCATGGCAGTGTTTATAGGTCAGACTTCGCAGCTAACCTCATTCTGGGCCTCGGGGAAGGAGAGTGAGAAATGAGATCATTAATGAGAGAGAATGAAAGTGAGAGAGCGGAGTCGGCGGCGAGGAGAGAGGGGGGGGGTGGGTGGGGGGGAGATGAGGTGCGGGATTGAGGGAGTGCAAGCAAATAACTTCAAATAGTGTGAGTGATGATTGGTTGGAGTGGGAGATGCTGAGAGGCTGTCTATGCCAGTAGGGGATGCCCTCAGGATGTGTTTCCCTCCTCATTTATTTATTTCTCTTATTTATTTATACACCTCTCTGTGGACTCAGCCATTGGCCGAGCAGGCCAGGCCGGGGCTATTTTTATTTATTTCCCTCCGACTTCTCGGGGATTCCCTATTGGAGCTTTGTGATTGGCTGTGAGATTAATCTGGCTAAAGTGGAGATGAACCGATCTCCTCCTCCTCCCCTCGGCACCCCCCCCCCCCTGTGGAGTGCACATAACACTGTGTTGAGATCACACCGCGCTAGCACCCCGACAACCTGTGTCAAAACAGCTGAATTGACTCCTACAGGTGTTGTGAGCAGATATGCATCAGCAGCATCTGTTGTGCCTGCAAATTAAGCCGTTTTGATAACCACACTTACGCTGCACAAAATGTAGAAAGACGTTTCTGACGAAGATCCGTGGCTTCATCAAGCCTAATGATGTGGAATATCTGTCCTTGTACTCTGAATCATTGTCTGAACACATTATCTTAAAGTTTTTACCAAAGACTGTCCAGTATCATAAGTTGGCATCAAATGTGTGGCCACGTTCTTACCCCAAATTTGCAACGACGTCGGCACCATTGAGGCATCTTTACATTCGATACACACTTGACTCTGATTTTAGTAAACTAGTACATTTCAAGTAGCTGCACACAACTTGGGTGCACCCAAAATGTTTCAGCGATCCTTTTGTTGCTGCAGTAAAGCATTTTAAGTGTTACCTTTTTTGGTTCCCATACACATTGGTTATGTTTCTTCAGTCTAAATAAATCAACATTTTGATGATTTTAGATAGCTTTATTAGGCAAGGTAATTGCATCATGTTTCTTTGTTTTAAGACTTGCGTTTTAAACACATGCGTTTGAGAAGTTTTTGCTTATTTTGGTAAATAAAAAGAAGGATTTTTGTTGGGGAAAATACACTTTATCGTTCAAACTAGGTTATTAAAAAAAAAACAGTTATTGGGGAATACGTAATATGTGTACCGCTTCTCAAAAAGGAACTGATAGGTAGTCTAATCTTAAATTTGCATCCCAGCATGTTTTCTAAATTACCTGACAGGATCTACAGGTTTATGGAGTAAAAGCATTTCTTTTTGAAAGCACCTGCAGCGATTTGTAGAGCCGCATTTGTTTTAATCTGCCTCAGAACGTGTTTGAATCCCGATCCAGTAGGCGCCATTCAGCTACTTTAGTAGCGTTCGCTACAGAGCCAGCCAGACATCACCTCATCCGGAGCACAGACGGGTCTGTTTGAGCCAGGTGCTTTAAAACCCAGCGTCTGTTAGGCAGCCGCCGAGGTGGGAATAAAGGAGTGCAGGAGGCTCAGCGCATGCCGCAAGGCGCAGGTAGGAAAGCAACAGTCAGCTTGAGAAAAGGGCCGTGGATAATAGGTGGAGGAGGGAGGGAGGGAGGGAGGAGGAGGAGGGGGGGGAACAGGCAGCCATAGTGGAACTAGCTGAGCAGGTTGACCTGGTTCCTGGCTCCAGGACACAAATGCAGTTTAACTGCTGAGTATTTAGCACTCTGTCAGTTCCCCCGGAGCTGCTGTTGTCTTCATAGAAACCTCTTTCCACTTCGTAGTTATGTAGCTGATGCTAATCTAGAAGCAACTTAAAGTGAGTACTGCACAACGAGCAATAGTCTGTGGAGTCTTAAGATTAACCACAATCATGTCATTTCTAGGAAAGGACATGATTAAAGAGCCAAGAGGAAGGAGAGAGAGGAGACTTTTTTTGTGTGTGTACTTTTCGCTTTCAAATGTGTCACATTATTGACGGAGTCTTTAATGAATAACCGTAGTTGCTGATTGAAGAGGCACTCCGCCAATTTCACACATGAATGAATTTACTCTTCAGGAGGAGTTTAGATTCAGACAACTTTTTATTTATCTCAAAGAAGGAGCAATTCATTTGTAGCTTTACCCCCAGTCCATAGACACCGCTTCAAAACGTAACACATCAACATACATGTGCCTGAGTAGCGGTAAATATAATAAACTATTTCCCTATACTTAAAAAAATAACCAGTTTATATGTAGCGGTCATATTGTGTCAACACCTAATTTCTGTATGCATACATATGTACTTGCATGGTACAAAGCCTGCGTTAAAAGCTGGAGGTGTGGAGTTTGTAACGTGAGCATTAAGAAGAAAGGAAGCTCTAAAAGTTGCATTATGGGAAATGTAGGATCCTGTGTTGGTGGAGTCTGACTTACATTTTCACCATTCTTTTCGAAATCGTTATGGAAGTGCAATACTTAATCGCTTGAGATGAAATATTCTTCATGTTAGCAACACCAATGTGGTACCGCTCACTCGATACAGTGAATCCAGTGTAGAGAGTTATATTATATTTTGGTATGAAAAGCTTCCTTATACAACCGGCCCACCTCCTCCATTGTGTCTTCGGCAGAAGTAAAGCAGGCCAGAGTCTTTTGCTGTCACCGTCCGGCTTTCATACTTCCTGGAAGTGACACTTCCTCTCCATGTCAACCCAAAACTACCAGACCACCACCAACGTCCCTCCCACCTTCCCTCTCCTTTGTACACCCTTTTCTCCACTGTGGGGCTAATCCCACTCAGAACCGCCCACTGGTTGTGATGCTCCTGGTTCCTGATGTGTTCTGAATGTGCTCCAGACAGACCGACAGAGAGAGAGGTCACATGTTGTCCACACACTCACGCCCCGAGTTTGTAAAGAAGAGGCTTCATCTGGAGTGGCTTCATCCTTTAAGGGTTTACGTTGTGTACTTTAAAGTAACAGATGTATATTTGCCTTAAAACAATGTCCTAATGGAGTACACTCAGTACCTTTTTATTATTGACTTTAAATGAACAACTTGAGTATAATATATGGTCGATAAGATGTTTCTATGCTGAGTAATTTTAATGATGAAAGGCATACATTCATGCTTCCTAGTTTCCCCACCCTTTTTTTTTTTAAATGTACCAGTAGATCAGTAGACCCCACCCTCGCCTGAATCCAGTCTCATCCAGAGTGCATTTGCAAAGCTAAGGGACCACCCACATCACAACAACAGACACCCCCAACCCCCCTTTAATGACCTTTAATGTTATGAGCCAAGCCTCCTGATCTGGAACCGAGGGATCTTCCAGTCTTGGTGCTGATCAACTCTGAGTCCCCCACCCTCCCCCCCCCGATTCCCTGCTCAGCCCAGCCCAGCTCTGCTCTCCTGCTGCAGCTAAGCTTGTTTTTGCGACATAGCTCTGGAGCAATCAGCCTGACAAGGCCGGCCCACTTTTCTCCCTCTCTCCTAGCCAGCCCAACCCCCTCCGTGCCTTTCTCAATATTTTTTTTTTTTGCTGCATTTCTCTCCTTTTTTATATATATATATATATATATATATATATGTCACACTCTGCCTCTTTCTCTCGTTCCTCTTTCTGCCTATATTCTCGTTTTCTCTTTCCATCGCCTCCTCCTCCTCCTCCTCCTCCTCCTCTTCCCTTCCTCGTTCTCTCTCCTCTCAGTAAATCAGCTTTCATAACGCTGTGCAGCGCAGCCTTGTTTTGCGAAGCCTCTGACGCTGACGCCATTCAGAGTCCGGGGCCAGTTTCCTGTTGCTATTCTGGGGCCCTTGCTTCCTGTGTGTACATGTCTTATTCAGATTCCAGGGTTGCCTCTCACTCGCTCGCTCTCACCCACCCCCCCTCCCTCCCTCCCAGCTCGTCTGTTTCTCTCCCCTGCTCCCTCTCTGTCTCACCCTTTTCTTTCCTCTATGTGATTTTTAATTAATGTACTTGAGAAAATTCAATCTGCTGACAGAGTGTGTTGTTTTGCATTTGCTTCAGTGAATTGTTTCTCAGCCTTTCTAAAACCCAAAGCCCTGTTTTGCTCTTGTGAGCTCACACACACACACACACACACACACACACACACACACACACACACACACACACACACACACACACACACACACACACACACAGAGAGAACACTCTCCCTCTCCCTTTTGCTCTCTCCGCTCACTCACTCCACACGCACACACACTCTCCCATGCCCCTCCCCTCTGCCTCCATTTCTGCTGGGCTGAGCTAGTTTTGCAGCACAAAGACTGTGGCTGACTGCAGCACTGTTTGTCCTCTGCTTTCTCTCCGGCTCTCGCTGGAACGAGCTGCTGAGCCTGGATGGATGAAACCGGGCCCCACAATGAAATTAACTCTCACTCTATGAAATAACCTCTATATTATTATTATTACCCCCCCCCCCCCCCCCCCTCTCTCCTCTCCCCAGTTAATTCCCTGCTGGTGTCGGTTGCTTTGGTAGCGCCCCCTAGACGTGCTGTGTATGTGTGTGTGTGTGTGTGACAGTAGGGGAGGGGCATCGCTGCTCTGGAAAGCAGGCAGACAGGCTGTAGGGGTCTACACCCCTCCAGCCCCCTCGCCCTCCGTATCCCCGCACCCCTCACCTCGGGCCGGGCAGCTGCCTGCCTCACTTGGGCATCTGTGCGCTGCCCTGGGACTCCCTGCTACTATTGTGATCTCTACAAAAGGCCCACCCCCCCCCCACAAACACACACGCACTCACACCATCTCCCCCATCATTCACAGCAATCAGACGGGCCCCCCCACCCTCCTCCCCCTCCATCACCTCCCTTCCATCTACTGTGTGTTAGCTACACACAGACTGCTGCAGTGTTTGTGTGCCTCGCACACCCCCTTTTTCTGTCACCCCCACAGAGAAGCGCAATTAGGCAAATGTGGAGTGTTTAAAAAAGAACTCCCTACGTATTGATTAAGATTCATCGTTGGCCTTTATTTTCTTTTTTTTTGCCCGTATCACACAGGAATGTTAAAGCAGAACGGTATTGATCAGTGTCAAATGAATTGTATTTTCCATGCCGGAGCATTACGAGACTCTTTTTCAGAATTAGGCTGGTTCACTCTTTTATCTTTCTGTCTCTGTTATTATCCTCCCCACGTGGCTGCTGGTGACAAAGTAGCAGTGTAATGCTGATCTCTGGGGAGCTGGAGGGTTGCTCGTCTGTGGAGGTAGTAGACATGGTGTCTGTGGCACGGATACTCCAGACAAGATATCTAACCCCAGCAGGGTGCTCCCAGGCTCTGAGCAGTGGGTCACCCCGCTGGCCTGCTCACTATCCACGTCTGCATTTAGGAGAAATGAGATAACAGAACTGGGAGACGTTGATGTCATCCGCTGAGTAGTTCTTTGAGCCATCTGCTCATCGGCTCGTGTTTACGTCACCGCGTGGAGTGGCTTCAGAGATGATGGTGCACCTATAGGTTGCTCTTTCTGTGTATGAAGAGTTTCTCTTGTGAAGCCCTGTAATGGCTGCTGCTGCTGCTGTATGAGGTAGGGGCCTGCCTTGCTTCTCCTCCTTTCTCCGGTTCTTTCCCTCATAGTGGGATGGGAGTGCCCCCTTATGGTTGAGCTCAGCCCTGCAAAACCTCGAGCTGGGGCTGGAGCTGCCTCCCTCCGAGCCATCGGTGGACTTCCCAGAAGCTCCTTGTAGCTCGGTGCGGCCCCCGGCTGCAGGTGGGACCCTTTTGGGCCGTCGGCTGAGGCGTCGGCAACACCCACCTGTCACTCGTCTTGTCCCACACCTGCACATTTCCTGCTGTCGTCCCACGGCACTGCAGCATGGAGTCATTACGGGCGCTTTCATAGACTAGACGGCCTACGTTTTATTTTGTCTGAGTGCCTTACGGGTATTTATCTCACCTGTGCGTGGAGATAGAAGTGCTGTGATAGTGGTGGTCTGGAGATAATATGCTTCTAAGGCTCCGTTAAGTCAAGTCGGTGTGTTCCGAGGCTGTAAGAACGAGAACAGAAACCCCTTTAACTGTGCGCAGAAAATATCACTTGATCTTCGGCCTTAAATGGAAGAGATGGCTTTTTTCCCATGACCCTGTTTCGGATATCAAAAGCCCACTTTGCCCCCGAGTGAGTGGTGAATGTGCAGCGCCGGAGTGTTTTTCGGTGTCAAGGCCGTCTGCATGTAAACATAAACATCAGGGACTCCAAAGAAGTTTAAGATTCTGCTGGTTTGTGTTTGTCCACTCTCTGTGTTGGCGTGTGTGTGTGTGTGTGTGTGTGTGTGTCAGTTCTCCTCAGTGCATGAGGCCTGGAGGCTGAGTGTGTAATTAAAGCGGTGGTGGAAGGGGGGGAGGGAGGGAGGGAGAGGACACGGCTTTGGTGCGTCTGCGTTCCCTGTAACAATGACGGGTTGCTTCTTTTGTAGTAGCTGACTGCACCGTGACCCTGCCAGGCACGCAGGGAGAGAGAGAGGGGGAGAGGAGGAGAGAGAGAGAAGCGGGGAGGGACTGTGTCTGCTCTAATGTGTCAACCACGTGGATCACAGTAACCATAGCAGCTCTTGAGATGCAGCCATTTCTTTCCCTTCACCTCCCCCCTCCTCCCCCCCCCCTCCTCTCTCTTCCTCAGCTATCACCTCGCCACAGAGGATATGCGAGCATGTGTGCAAGCCAGTCGGGAGTGAGTGAGCTTTTTTATTTTCTGTCTTTGTTTTTGTTTTCTTTTATTTCTTCCCGCCTGTATATGTTGTGTGTTTAGCATCTGGAGGCCTGAGAATAAGGGAAGCCTGCCAACCAGGCGGTGAGGTCTGAGGATGACAGAGGAGAGTGTGTGACTGAGGGATGAACTCTGCCCCCCCCCCCTCCAACACACACACACACACACCTCCTCTCCCTCCTTACCACCACCACCACCAGATCTAGTTACACTACTGGCCAGTGTCGCACATTCCAGATACGTTTCATTATCTCAGGGCTTCCACGCAACCTCTCTCTCTTCTTACTTCACTTTCTCATAACCTACAAAAAAAAAAGAAAAAAAAGAGCTGGCTTGGCAGACTAATGGCTCTGGTTGGGCTTGATTGATTCAGTGAAGTAATCTGCAAATGGAATACATTAGGACGGCGGAGAGCAGATGACTCAGAGACAGGCTCACTCAGAGGAGCAGTGGAGAATATGGGAATGATGAAACACTTTCTGCCCTTTTCCCCACATGCAGGAACAATAACACAACAATATTTGCATTAGAAGATATGCTTTTGAAATAGAGTATTTTTATTATTGAATTTTAAACACTGCACTTTGTGGAAAAATGGTGTCTTCCACCCTCAGACGTTGTGAACACTGTTCTGCAGTTCTCGGCTCTGAAGTTCCATGTTAGGCAGTGCTGGGAAAAACACAAAATGGCTGCCAGAGAGAGGAGCTTGAAGCTCCACAGAAAGAACTGCATCTCTCTCCTTCTCTCCACAACACGGCTCACATATCTTCACCCCCCTTTTCCTGCATGTAGAAAGACGGTGTCTTCTTCTCATATTCTCATGTTATCAACTGTAATTGGCGTAGATAATACCACCGTACAGCCGAGCTCGTAAACCATCACACTCACAACTTAGCAAAAGCCACCGTCCCTCAACTCCTCCTCACGCCTGATCCGTGTCCTCTTCATCATCTAGCCTTCTAATAATGAGCGAGTTGAATAGCAGAGCCACACAGCATCAGTATCAACCAACCTCCCCCCCTTCCTCCCCCCTCCTCCTTTCCTCTCTCCTCCTCCTCTCGCTGTCCAGCTTGTGCAGTCAGCAGAACAGGCTGGTGCTGTGCAGTATTGAGCTGGGAAAAATCAATGACTGCAGAGTGGGAGTAGGTAGGAGCTCGTGTGTGTGTGTGTGTGTGTGTGTGTGTGAGAGTGTGTGTGAGAGTGTGTGTGTGAGTGTGTGTGAGAGTGTGTGCGTGTGTGTGTGTGTGTGTGTGTGAGTGTGTGTGTGTGTGTGTGTGTGTGTGTGTGTGTGAATGTGTGCGCGTGCATGCAATGCTTCTGCAGGCTGAGAGACCAGAGCTGTCAGTTGTCAGATATTTACAGAATGATAAAGAGCTCGCCCTCTATGCTGCATGGCAGGTGTATGTGTGAATGTTTCTGTAGATTTGCATTAGATTTTTTTTATTTTTATTTTGTAATTATGCATATATATATATATATATATATATATATATATATATATATTTATATATATTTTTTTTTTTCTTTTTTTTTTTTTTTTGTGGAAATACCTGACTTGGAGGAAAACAAACCCGTTTTTTCTCTCTAACAAAATAAACAAGACATAAAATAACACTTTTTATTGTAAGAACAGGAACTTAAATGTACCGTCTGAATCCATTATTCAACAAAATCCCTTCATGAATACTTTTACTCAAGATGCTCCCCCACTGTTGATACAAACTGAGATATCCTATTGATAGCAGACTCCCCAAAGAAAGCCATATTAAATATTTTTGTCTACAATTGGCAAAATTATGATTTATATCAAAAGCTGTCTCGTCAAAGATGAAATACACAGGATTACATATTTGAGGAAAGTTTATTTGACAGTTTTTGATACTCAATACATCAGAGTGCACCACATAAAGAATTAAATTTGCTGAGGGGCGTGCGCGAAAAGAGCGAATTTATCTTTTCCGTCTCAAGAGCTGCCACTCCCATGCAGGGAATCGCACACTTTGAAATATTGCTGTCGAAATGTTTTCACTTTGACTTGGCACTGATCTACTGTGTGCGTGGATCCCTTCACCTTCAGTTTATCTTGAACTACTCTGTAAACGTTGCTATATCTGTGGACTTAATGCAGGGTATTCTATATGTTCTCCTTCCGGCCCAGATGGCAAAGTCAGTCCTCTCCCACTCATGTTCACCTGTGTCCATCTCAACAAATTCTCATTGCAATCGGACCGCGCTCTGGTTCTCTCGGTTGTTTTGGTTCACACCAGACTGCGATCACGGCGTTCATAGCTGCCCTTAAAGGCAGCCTTGTTAATACTTCCCCTTGTCCCTCTTTCTGTCTTGTGAGCGAAGCGTGCATGTCTTGTGCAGCCGTCCACAGTGACCTCCCGCCGAGGTGCGACTCCCAGGGCGTAACCCCCGGGGAATTGACCCCTAACCTTTTTTGGCCCTGCGGTCTGGGTCAGGGAGGTGGTTGTTGTGTGGAGGCACGACTCTGTGCAGTGATCTCTGAAGCTTTGAGTGTGGCAGCTGAGGTGGTCATTGTAGCGGCTGGCCCAGGGCTTTCATACTGAGCCCCGTGTCAGATGACCAGTCTTGTGATGTCTGCGCGGGGGGGGGGGGGGTGTTGGTCATCTGACGATGCTGGCTGCTCTAAAAAGGATCCCGCCATGGTTGTTTAAGCAAGGAATGTCGTGCTGTTTGATCTCTGCTCTTTACTCCAGAGCATTGCGATGTCGCTGCTCCCTCAGAGTGGCTCTGCCTTGTTCCGAACCCTTTTTTTAAACGTGCGAAAATGAATTGGGTATCCGCCAATAAAACGCTCAAAGAGTGTGATTCTTAAACACAAAGCCCTCACGGTGAGTTCTGCGTAGATTTGTAGATACAGGTCACAAAGGCCTTTTGGTTTGTGCAGTCACCAAAAAGAGAGGAAGAGATGGGAGGGAGGGAGGGCAGAGGGAGCAGGGTGGAGGGGGGGGGGGGGGGGATTCTGAATCAGCGTTCTCCTCCTGTCACTCCCTCTGGGATTCCTCCATCAGGTCACGTCCCAAAAATAGCAACGGGCGCTGTTTCAAGTGCAAAACCGCCGGCTTCGGGGCTGCAGCCAGCCTGCGAGTGTGAGATTTCTATGGGAATAGTTGGCCACCTTCCAATGAGTGTTTTTTTTTTTTTTTCCTCCTCCTCCTCCCTTTTTTTTTTTCTTCCTTTCTCCGATGTGACTGGCAGATGAGCTTGCATTTCTGAGCGAGCACATGGGCTCCACGTGAGTGGCCAGTGTGTAAACATTCACCTTTCCCCACAAACATAATCACCGCCGGCTGCCTTCCTACCGTCTCTGCTGCCTGGCTGTCTTTGTGTCACAGCCAGCGAGGCTCAATAACATCACCACATGGCACCGGAGTCTGTGCCCAGCACCAATTATTTCAACTGCCTCCCGAGATCACTTGCTTCAAATACATTTTTTTCCTCCCCACTTTTTCTTTGCAAGCAACACAAACACAGCTCTGCTCGCCAAGATGGATCATTATCAGCATTATGGGAGTGAAAAAGCAGTCACTGTACCTGAAAGTGTGTTTGCGCCATAACAGAGCTGGCAGTCTTATATAAGAGATTAAAATATGCACCCCGGTGCAGGTAAAGATTAACACGTCAGTGGCCATTTGGATTTCCACTCACTTCATTTTGACTTTGACGTGACTCTGGAATAAAATGCTCTCATCCACCTCGTTCAAGTAGCATGAAAACAGCTGATTATGATTTACATTCCCTCAAATGCATCACTTTTCAAATTGTTGTAATTGTGCTTAAAATCGCATTTGAATTAGTTGCCATGAGTTGATTTGAAGTGAGTGAATTAGTTGTTAAAAAAACAGATGATTAGTAATAAAAGGAGAGTCTTTGGCTTCAGCTAATATTAGCCATATTTTAATAAAGTCACTTCCATGTTTGTTTTTAAAGTCCACTGTCAAACGATGAGACTTTTTACTGTAAAAACCTTCACTAACCCAAAGTGTTCCTCTTGTCTCAGGATCTGTCCGGCTCCATCGACGACCTGCCCACCGGTACAGAGGGGGCCCTGAGCCCCGGCGTCAGCACCTCAGGGGTCTCCAGCAGTCAGGGGGAGCAGAGCAACCCCGCCCAGTCGCCCTTCTCACCGCACACTTCGCCCCACTTGCCGGGCATACGCGGGCCCTCGCCATCACCCGTGGGTTCCCCCGCCAGCGTCACCCCGTCCCGCACCGGCCCTCTGTCCCCTGCTGCTGTGCCAGGTAAAGACGATGCTAAAAACATTTGCTGAAGTACAAAATATACCATTGAACTGGTCTCTTTCTGAACGCAATATAACGAGCATAGAGGAAGGGTGTTATGTTCATGCACAACCAAGATGTATTGCAAGCACAAACATGTATTATACCAAGGAAATGAAACATAACCGCAAAAATAAACATGACAAAGAACATAGAAAAGGGGGTTTGAAAGCGGACGTTAGCATTATTTGGGTTTGCAAAATGACAAGACCAGGACTGTTAAGGAACAAATGTAGATCATTTACAGGATTCTACCAAAAGTAAGCCACATGCAGTGTGAAATAATGGAATGCATGCTAAGGGTGCTATACGTGAAATCTTACCTGCAATAAAAAACTAGCGAACTAGCAGTGTCAATTTCACTAAGGAAAACTTTGTTTGTCAACAACCTTTTTCTTTTTCTATGACTAAGACGGGAAGATGATGAGACGGCACCGACTAAGCTGGAACTGTGACGATATCAAATGCAACATCGTTGACAAACAAAATGTAGTTTGAAAAGCAAAGACTTTGCCAAAATCTCTCTTTATCTGGTCACCTTACACCTCTCTTCACATTTCTCTGTCTCTCTCTCTCTCTCGGTCTGAAACAAACACACACACACGCACACACACACACTCACACGTGGGTGGGGCCTGTGTTGTGTTCAGTTGGTTGATTAATGCATATTTTGACATGTTGGGCGGTGCGGATCAGCTCTCATGGAGGACTTCATCATCCACCCGGTATTTTTCATCAGATGATGACGAGATGAAGTCTTCTGTGAAATCAGTTAGACTGAAACGACGGAAGTAAAGTATTGGTTTGGGTTAGAGTAGATTGCCTGAAATGTTAAATATAGAGACTGAATTATAAAATAGCTGACAAAGTTCTGAGTGAAATGATTTTGTCTAAAAGTAATTTAAAATGTAACGACTTTTCTTCCTTTTTGAGTTGTCGACGAAAACCACGAGGGATGAAAATGACTAAATGTGACTAAATCTAATAAGCACTTTCATCTAAAGAATAAGACTACATCTGAAATGGTTGCCAAAATTGACGCTGCTAACCAGGAAAACATGAAGCCCGTTTTTTCATTTAGAGAGTTTTGGATGCTGTGAAACATCCAGCGAACGAACAGCCGACAGATTTAGAGATTTAATTCAACACACTTGCTCGCTCACAAATACAGCGAATCCCATTTGTAATTCATGAAGAGACTTGCCAGATGGGAACATTTTCTCCTAACATGATGCTAGTAAACCATCCAGACGGCACAGAAGCAGAAGCTGCGATGCCACCAACAACTCATGGTGGAGAGCAGTTTAACAGGCAGCCAACAGGACACCAATTGTATTTTATTGGTCCTTCTGATGGCCAATATTGTGAAGTTTACAGGCAAAGACTGATAATAACTAAGGCAATCAGATTTCTCAAGTCCTTTTTGTTTTCGATTTACTGAGCCCTTGTGTTGTTGCCGTCCTGCAGGCAATCAGATGCCTCCGCGGCCGCCCAGCGTCCAGTCGGACACCATCATGCACACTTCCATGAACCAGTCCGCCATGGGCCAGGAAAGGGGTGAGTGTTGAGACGCTTATGTAGGAGCCTTTTTTATAAATAGCACCGAACCACTCCTCTGCTCAGAGGCCGTAGAAATGTGCAAGAATGTTGGCCCAGCAGCTTGTAGGTGTGTCTGTTTGCATTTGTATGCATTCCGCCCTCCTGTAAACACTGCCCCGGGCTGCATCTTTAAATAAGAATGTGCCTAAAGTCGACTTGCCAGGTCGAGTGAGGGTAACTGGAGACACACACTGTACCTCTGTGAGGAAGTGAAGAGCTAGGTTCTTCACACAGACTTGTTTTAAAGGGAAAATTCAGCACCTTTTGGAGATGGTAAATATATTTTGACTGAAAAAGCAAATTTCTCCCGCTCACGGAGCCATGCTGGCAGTACCAGGATGTACCAGAATGCATTGCGCAGCCAGGAAACGGGACACAGGAAACGTCTGTTGGTCTTGAGGAGCAGTTTTGTTATACATATATTTATATTATCCTTTAATTTGAGCGAGTCCCCAAGCCTCCTCTCTCACAGCAAGTAAGTTTACCAACGACTTGCAGATTAATTTAATGACACCATTTTCCTCATATCTTTCATGTTCATGTAAAGTATATTTCAACCCAAGGCGGACTGCAGACGCCTCGGTGAAACCAATCAATCGTCCCCGTGGTCATGCTCCAGCTATTGAGCGCATTGATTTGACATCATGCCGGGACTTCTCCGAGCTGACATCATTTGTAGTTCTTCCTCGCCTCCACTTACATCACTGTCATGTCAAATGACGATGCTGGATGCAGGAAGAACAACCGATCTTGCAGCCACGTATTCTGCTTTCTGGGTCAATATAACACGCGACGAAGGATTTATTGCTTCAGTCGGCTACATTCACCATTAGCACTGACTCAACATCCACGTAAAAAGCGCTGAACTTTCCCTTTTCGGTGAGGTGTTGTGCAAATGATGAATGGTGTATCTGATGAGGCTCTCTGCCAATCCTCCCCAGTGTACATGCGTAACCCTCAGATGCCTCCATACGGGTCCCCTGGTCAACCTGGCTCCGCCTTATCTCCACGCCAGTCTTCGGGAGGCCAGATGCATGCTGGGATGGGACCATATCCCCAGAACAACTCCATGGGGAACTATGGGCCTCAGGGGGGGCAGTATGGTCCACAAGGTGAGGCCTCAGGGTAGAAGTGTTGGCGGTGTTGCTTTAACAGACCCGCTTCACTGTTTTTTTTTCAATCTGAAAAATATTATGAATGAGTTTACAGTTGTCGTCCTGCGGCCATCAGTTTCGTAGATAGCCCAGATAAAAAAAAAAGGCTTTGAAGTTTCCTCTCACTTCATATACTTATGAAATTCTATCACTTCACTTTGAAGTCTCGGATGGTTTCTGTCGGCTTTGAAGAAGTTCTTCTCTGAGTCATAGCAGCGATCAGTGAGGCTTCATCAGGCTGCTTGTCAGAACAGGCAGCGCAGAGGTACATTTAGAGCTGGTCTGCTGAAACTCTTTATGTTGTCGGAGAGCGAAGAGTAGAAGTCCTCACACAGTTCATAAACACAGAAGGATGGCATGGATCGATGGTTGTGAGAACCAGTCTAAAATCTACATTCCTGTCTTATTTGTGACCCCCCCACCAGGTTACCCCAGGCAGCCCGGCTACACGGGGATGCCCAATGCCAACTACCCCACCGGTCCCGGCATGAGTGGCGCCATGAACCCCATGCCCGGTCAGGGCAGCGGGGCCCCGTATGGTAGCATCCCGCCTGGCAGAATAGGCCCGGGGCAGATGGGTGCTCGGCCCTTCGGTCCCGCAATGGCCCCAAACATGGCCGGCATGCCTCCTCAGGTGGCGTCTGGGATGTGTCCCCCTCCGGCCATGAACAGGAAGGAGGGCGTCGGCCCCTCCATGCAACAAGGGCCCACAAACTCTATACACAACAGGTGGGTGCTTACAGCTACTGGCTGCATTAGTGTCTCAGTGAGACACAAGGGAGCAGTTAAATGTCAAGGGGTCGGAAACGATGCATTGCGTGAAGACCCTCGAACCTGAAGAGGTTTTTTTTAGCTGAATTTGTGTGTGTGTCCTTTCTTGTATGAGCTGTTTTTGTGACCAAGAAAAAATTATTGGCTCTTCCCACGTGTAAGCCGGTCCGCTGTGTGTTGCGGTGCCCGAGTGTGCCGCAGAGTTGATGGCAGTCGACCAAACACTTATCTATGAGGGAAGTGGAAAAAGTGGATAGAGTGAGAAAGCATTCTCTGAGATCAGTGAATCACATCTTTCCCCTGCGAAGATGCCAGCTCAGCCTACAGAGACACACTCGTGGGCCGGGCAATTGCTGGTGTCATATGACGTCAATTGATGTTTTCCTACAGAATAAGCAAAACGCAGCGAACGCAAGTTAAGGAAAATGCATAGATTTGTTGCAGAATCACAGAAAGGATGATTATTATGATCTTTCTTGGAGTTTCTTTGGGTCGGCTGATTGTGTCTCCTTTCCAAAGTATTCCCTCTAAACAAGCATTCTCTTATCTAGGCCTCCTGGCTACCCTAACATGTCCCCGGGCATGATGGGAACTGGCTCTCCATACGGCCCAGGCATGAACAGCATGCACGGTATGATGAACCAGGCAGGGCCTGGGCCTTACCCAGCAAATATGGCCAACAACACTCCTGGTGAGTAAAAGCTCCACTGAGCCTCATCAAGTGGTATACTGTGCCCATGGTAGGCTGGGGTAGACTGGTCATCTTTTTGTTTTTCCCCTCCTCCTATTACCATCTTTTTAGGAATGGCTCCCAGTTCCCAGGAGTTTGGCGTGGAAAAAATGAACCCTACCCAGAAGATAAACAACAAAGTGGAGGGGACTCCCAAGCCTGAACCCAAAAAGGTAGAGTTCTAAATCCATGCGATAACATTCTTAAAGCTCATTAGAAGCTTATTTTTCCCCCAAATCTCACGATATCCTCCCATCATCTGTCCTGTAGAAGTCGAGCTCCTCCACCATCACTAACGAGAAGATCACTCGTCTGTACGAGCTCGGTCCAGAGCCAGAGAGGAAGATGTGGGTGGATCGGTTCCTGGCCTTCGCCGAGGAGAAGGCCATGGGCATGACCAACCTGCCCGCAGTCGGACGCAAGCCTCTCGATCTCTTCAGGCTCTACGTGTCCGTCAAAGAGATCGGCGGCCTCACCCAGGTATGCCCGGGCTTCACCTGCATTTGATCGGGGATATCGCAGATTAAAAACAGACGGCACTGTAATGTTGTGTGCAGCTGTCTGAGCCTACTGCTTCCTCGTGTCGCCCACCAGGTGAACAAGAACAAGAAGTGGAGGGAGCTGGCCACCAACCTGAACGTGGGCACGTCGAGCAGCGCAGCCAGTTCACTCAAGAAACAGTACATCCAGTGTTTGTACGCCTTCGAGTGCAAGATTGAGCGCGGCGAGGACCCGCCCGCAGACTTCTTCAACACGGACACCAAAAAGAACCAGCCCAAGGTCCAGCCTCCAAGCCCAGGTGAGCACCCCCCCCTCTGAGTTTAATCACACGAATGGATGACAGCGTCTTTAATTTTTTTTTCCTCTCTCCCTTGGGTGCAGTGTGGTTTCCATGCAATTCATCACATACTCATTGCTCTACTTGCCTCGCATCATCTGCCCTATAAACTACTGTACTTTATTGTGTCCTATTAATTGCGGTGTTAAAAGCCGATCTCAGACCGTCGTTTGTCATCTTCTGTATGGGGCTGCCATCCTCCATAAATCAATGCCGTTTTGGCGTATATTGGAGGAGTTGTAAATGGCGATGGTGTAGCTGTAAGTCACAGAAGTGCGCCGCATCCTCTGGACAGTTCCACGAACACATCTCTCGGGGGGGGGGGGACTCTTTGGCATTTGCACAGGACATGACGAAAAGGCTTGTCCTTTCAGACTTACCCTGTTGTCTTTTTGTGCGAACAGTGATTCCACCAGCATGCCAAATCTTTCAATGAACTCTGAATGGTGGGTAAAAGTCAGTGTGTGTATACTGGCAGTCAGTCAGAGGTTAAGAGGGGGGGGGCCGGGGTCACGTGACAATGTGTCGCCGGGAAGCTGTTTGTTTTGGGAGGGACTCCGGTTTGAGCTGCCAGGAGCAACCGCACCAGGAGCCACCACGTGGTGCTCCAGTCTGGCCCGAGACCCGCGCTGTCAGACGCGGGGGGCTCTGAGTCAGCGCCGGGGTGTTGTTACAGGAGACATCAGGGTGCTTGTCAGCTGGCATCAGCCCTCCAGTTAGTACGAAAGAAGAGCTGAGGAAGCGGCGGCGAGGGGCGGGAGGTGATTTGGCGATAGCGGTGCTCCGTCAGCGGCGTGTCCTTGCGGCCCGGGGCTACAGAGGCAAGGCACCGCTCCCTGGAGATTAGTACTGAGCCAGAAATGATGAATGGGGGGAAGAGGCTTGAGTGTGTATGTGTGTGCGTAGAAGTCATGCAACACTCTCTCTCTCTCTCTCTCTCTCTCTCTCTCTCTCTCTCTCTCTCTCTCTCTCTCTCTCTCTACCATGCTATTTTTTCCCTCCTCATGAGATCTTCCCCCTCCCCTTTCCTCCCTTCATCTTTAGTAGAGGGAAATCCCTGCCCAGGGGGAGGGGGGAGCCGGCTAATGTGTGTGTGTGTGTGTGAGAGCTAGAGAGGCGAGAGGGTGATGTGAGAAAATGTGAATAAATTTGACCTGCCGGTGACCCTGGTGTTGTGTGTGTGTGTGTGCCAGTTTAATGAATGGGAACCTGTGAGTCATCAGACTGGCGTGCTAATAGTGAGAAGTCCTGAGCTGAAGTTAAGGATGAGCACTACTATGTCACACACAAACAATCACTCACTCTCATGCACACTTACACTACTTGCTGTCTCGTGTCTCTACAGGTCAGGGAGTAATCTGTCAGAGTCGAGGTTTAGATCATTGTTTCCTAGAGACTCTGAGCCCGGTGGTGGTTGGGGGGGGGGGTACTGTGATGAGCTGGAAAATTCAACATTTTCGCTTGCAGTGCACTCAAAAGCCAGCCAGCTTGACACAAACTGTTTCCCTCCGTGCAGCGCTGAGGAATTTCTTAATGGGATTTAGGATTGCCAAAAAGCAGCATGTGTTCCTGAAAGCCCCCAGCAGTGCTCAGCCTATCCACAACACTATCCCACCACACGATCGACTATCAACTCTTGCTTTTATTCCTGCAGTGAAGGGAGGAGGAGGAGGAGGAGGGCATGTTCTTTGAATTCTCTGGAGTCTTTGGATTCTCCACCCAGAGGACTTTTGTCGTTTACAAGCACTCAGTGTGTGTGTGTGTGTGTGTGTGTGTGTGTGTGTATCGTTGTTTTGCAGCTGGTTCTGGATCCCTGCAAGGACCCCAGACTCCTCAGTCTACCAGTAGTTCCATGGCAGAAGGTGGAGACCTGAAACCCCCAACCCCAGCCTCCACCCCGCACACGCAAATGCCTCCAATGCCTGGCGTCAGGTACGAGTTAGAAGCAACGATATCACGTTTTCTATGATGTCAGCAGTATCAGGATTAATCACAATAAAATGAAAGTGATCCCTGTGGTGGAGTTGGATCATTGCAGCAGGAGATGGAGTACAACAAACAGGAAAAAGTTATGTAATGTTAAGATACACACACACAACCAACCAGCCTGTGGTGTAGAAAATGATTTAACTGATGTATTGAAATGACTGCAGTAAAACATGGAAACACTATAAAATATGAAATATAGTATTATTAATGTCCCCTAAAAAACTGTATAATAAGTTTTGAATGTCTTGAAATCTATGGATGTTTGCTAAAAAAACTCTCATATCTGATATAGATATTACAACACAGGTTAGATAGTTATAGACTCCCGGTATCTATCATTTCTTAAAATTGTAATACTTCATCTTAAAATTGTCAATAAGTGCAATAATGTCCCCCCCCCCCAAAAAAACAAAGCAAAAAGAAATGGAATCAATATTTCAATAACACGCCTTCTTCCTTCCGGTAGGAGTAGCGTTAATCTGCAGGACCCCTTTGCGGATGGCGTAGACCCAGCGTTTTCCAGAAGGAACGCCATGACTCCCAATTCACAGGGCTACCAGCCTGGGATGGGTGGCCCCGAGATGATCGCTCGAATGGGTCCCTACGAGTCCAACAAGGACCCCTTCGGTGGAATGAGGAAAGGTGAGCGACAGCCGAACCAGCGAATCGGATGCTGCAGGAGTTCTGTCCGTTCTAAAACTAACAACCATCTTTTGTTTCTTCAAGCTGGAGAGCAATTCATGCAGCCAGGTCCCAACAGTGGGATGGGAGAACAGTATAACAGAGGTCCGCCAGGCCCCATGGGTAACATGCAGATGGGCCAGAGGCAACAGTACCCTTACGGATACGACAGGAGGTAAACAAACTGTCATTCTCCCCGTGCTCTGCACAATTTTATAACCCTATAAATCTGTAAAACATTTATAAAGAGCTTGACAAGACTGGGATCAGGCCTGTGCTATTTCAATGTCCTTTTGTATACAAGTCAAATTAACTGATGAGTGCTGTTTGTTGTGTTCACAGACAGGAGCCAGGCATGGGCCCTGACGGCAGTATGGGACCAGGAGCTCCTCAGCCCAACATGATGCCTTCTGGTGCCGACACAGGGATGTACTCGCCCAGCCGCCCTCCACCACAGCAACGGTCAGTACCCAATCAGTGGTCTGTATTCAAGGAGAAATTTGGTTGTTTCAAGGAATTTTGCCAGTGTGATCATTTTGAATGACTGAAGGATTGGACTGTCTGGATATACTGTAAAGAAGAAAAGTGAATTGTAATGGTGTGAACTTTTGTTATTGTTTTCAGGCATGAATCCTATACCAATCAGTACCCTGGCCAAGGAGCTCCCCCTGGTGGCCCATACCCAAATCAACAGCCAGGAATGTATCCACAGCAGCAACCGGTAAGAACATTTTGTTCAGCATTTGCGGTGCTCTTATTGCAACTTGATTCCTCTTCTTTTTTCAATATATATATATATATATGTGTTAAAGGAACAATTATCTCTAGGTGCCGGTATTCTAAGGAAGAGATGCAAGCCATGGTTCTGTTATAATTGTTAATAATGCTGAATTTTGTCTTCTGACAGAACTACAAGCGTCCCGTGGATGGAGGGTATGGCCCTCCTGCCAAGCGCCATGAGGGAGAAATCTACAATGTCCCTTACAGTGGTCAGCAGCAGCCAGGACCCCAGCCCTCGGGACCCCAGGGCCAACAGGACATGTATAACCAGTATAATGCATATCCTGGAGGGGACCGCAGACCACCAGGCCCACAGAACCAGTTCCCTTTTCCCTTTGGCCGGGATAGAGTACCGTCATCTGCAGGCCCTAACTCCCAGCCTCCAATGCCTCCCCAAATGATGTCAAACCCCATGCCTTCGGGTCCTGATGGCCCCCAGGGCCCAATGTGGCAGGGTCGCAATGAGATGGGCTACCCTAACTATCCCAACAGACAGGGACCTCCCGTACCGGGCCAGGGCCCCGGCTACCACGGCATGAACCGCTCCGAGGAGATGATGCCATCAGACCAACGGATGAACCACGAGGGTCAGTGGCCCGGCCACGTCAACCAGCGGCAGCCGCCGTTCGGCCCCGGTGGTTCTGGACCTCCCATGACCAGACCCCTTCCATCCACCTACCAGACATCCCAGAACCACATTCCTCAGGTGTCGAGCCCAACGCCAATGCCCCGGCCCATGGAAAGCAGGACGTCACCCAGCAAGTCCCCCTACATGCATCCGGGGATTAAGGTGCAGAAAGCTGGACCCCCGGTACCCGCCTCCCACATTGGCCAGGCCCCAGTGCAGCAACCCATGATCAGGCGAGATGTGGCTTTCCCTCCTGGCTCCGTGGAGGCCTCCCCACCCCATCTCAAACCTCGCAGACGGCTCACCATGAAAGACATCGGTACAGAACCTTCATTTCATGCCTCTCAGTATTTTCAAAAGAGAAGTATATGTACTAAACAAAGTGCTTTAGTGACTGCAGTTAAATGTAAGTAGTAGAACAAGGTGATCAATGCTAATCCTGATGGTACAGATCAGTGAACCTCTTCCTTTAGTTCCCAGCTGTAATAACTGATCACGATCAAGTTGTCTCGTCTTCATTCAGTTTTTGTCTTTCTTTACAGGCACTCCTGAGGCTTGGAGAGTCATGATGTCACTAAAGTCAGGCTTACTAGCAGAGAGCACCTGGGCCTTGGACACCATTAACATTTTACTGTATGATGACAATAGCATTACTACTTTTAACTTATGCCAGGTAAGCTCCACGAACCAACATCTGTTCAATTTGCATGAACAGCACACGACTTGTCTTCTCATATTGTATGTGGATCGTTTTGATGACCTTCTTCTTTGGTTTCTCAGCTGCCTGGTTTCCTGGAGCTGGTGGTGGAGTACTTCAGACGCTGCCTCATCGAGATCTTTGGCATCTTAAAGGAGTACGAAGTGGGAGACCCCGGCCAGCGCACCCTCATAGACCCCAACGCGGCTGAGGATCCTGATGATGACATCATCATGCCTGAGGGCGAGGGCATGGACGTGGACGAAGAGGACGAGGAGGATGAGGAGGTAGAGGAAGCTAAGGCCAATCCTGACACCCCCTTACTGGTCCAGGTGAAACAGGAGGAGGAGAGCTCACACAAACGCACGTCTTCAGAGGACGAGGATGAGGAGAAGGAAAGGGAGTCCTCTACCAAGGAACCCAATACCTCTACCTCAGGGTCCTCCCAGGATCCCAACCTCCACTCGGAAAAGCCCAAGCAGGCTAGCAAGTTTGATAAACTCCCCATCAAGGTGGTGCGGAAGAAGAATCCCTTCCTGGTGAACCACTCGTCCAAGCTTGGGCAGCGGCAGAGCTTTGATAGCGGCCTGACACACTGGAGTATTGGTGGTGGTGACACTACCGAGCACATTCAGACACACTTCGAGAGCCGGATGGACCTTCTCAAGCAGCGGAAACGCAAGCCGACGGCAACTGAGAGCCGCAAGAAGGTCCAGGGGACTGAGACTGTGACAGAAAACCCGGAGAAATCCAAGTCCAATGGGGAGAATAAACCTCGGCAGCAGCTGCCCGAGTCTTCTGAACCCCAGAAGTCTCCAGTGGAGAAGACCCCTCCTCCTCTTCCCATTGGCGCACCAGTCACTGCCACGATCGACGATGTACTATCCGCCCGCCCAGGGTCGGTCACAGAGGAAGTGGTTCGCGGAGGCGCGGAAGAGCGGAAAGAGAACGGCAAGTACCTGTTCAGCATCAACCCGGACCTGCAGAGCCGACGCAACATCAAGATCCTGGAGGACGAGCCTCACAGCAAGGACGAGACGCCGCTCAGCACCCTGTCGGACTGGCAGGACTCGCTAGCTCGGCGCTGCATCTGCATTTCCAACATAGTGCGCAGCCTCTCATTCGTTCCCGGTAACGACCTGGAGATGTCCAAACACCCGGGCCTCCTGCTGCTGTTGGGCCGCCTGGTGCTGCTCCACCACAGGCACCCCGAACGCAAACAGGCCCCGGTCACCTATGAGAAGGAGGAAGAGGAAGACGAGGGCGTTAGCTGCGAGAGAGACGAGTGGTGGTGGGACTGCCTCGAGGTGCTGAGGGAGAACTGCCTCGTCACTCTGGCGAACATCTCGGGCCAGCTGGACCTTTCTATCTATCCGGAGAGTATATGCCTGCCGCTGCTGGATGGCCTGCTCCACTGGGCGGTCTGCCCCTCAGCGGAGGCCCTGGACCCCTTCCCCACGCTGGGGCCCCACAGCTCACTTTCCCCCCAGAGACTGGTCCTCGAGACCCTCAGCAAGCTCAGCATCCAGGACAACAACGTCGACCTCATACTGGCAACGCCGCCGTTCAGCCGCTTGGAGAAGCTGTACGGCTCGCTGGTGCGCTTGGTCGGCGAACGCAAAATGGCCGTTTGCCGAGAAATGGCCGTCGTCCTGTTGGCCAACTTGGCCCAGGGCGACGGCCTAGCGGCGCGGTCCATCGCTGTGCAGAAAGGCAGCGTGGGTAACCTGTTGGGCTTCCTGGAGGACAGCCTAGCTGCCACACAGTACCAGCAGAGCCAGAGCTCCCTGCTACAAATGCAGGGAGGACCTCAGTTTGAGCCCACCAGCGTGGACATGATGCGGCGGGCAGCCCGGGCCCTGCACGCGCTGGCTAAGGTGGAGGAGAACCACTCGGAGTTCACGTTGTACGAGTCGCGGCTACTGGACATCTCGGTGTCCCCACTTATGAACTCTCTGGTGTCCCAAGTGATCTGTGACGTACTGTTTCTGATCGGCCAGTCATGACAGCCGTGGGGAGGTTTCAGCTCTGCCTCTGTCCGTTCCCTCTCACCCTCACCCCTTTTCTTTGTGTGCGTGCGTGTGTCTGTTGCGTGTGAGTGAAAAGAGCAAAAAACTGACTGTCCTCTTTTTTTATTTTTTTTCGTTTTTATTTTTTTTATTTATGCAAAATCACCTCGGATTCCACTGTCTTTCTACCCCTGCTTCTCACTAAAGGAAGGAATATCATGAAGTAGCTGTGGATTTTAAAAACCGTCTAAAATGGAAAGATACTGACATAGAAGAGCAGATTGGGACCCAGGCTTATGACAGACTGTGCTGCCCTGCGGAAAGGACTTGTTTTTTAATGAAAAGAAAAATCTCCAGAAAAAAGAAGAAACTGTAACCAAAGTTGCTGTCTCGTTTACAGTGAGTTTGGGGGATACATGTGCTCGCTTTTCTCCCTCGGGGAGGGGAGGGGGGGGGGGGGGGGTCGGCGGGGGGAAGAGGGCACGGACTAAACAATATTATGGTTCATGTTTGGAGGCTACATAGACTCACGGACTGTGGTGTGGTATACTTGCTGTAACTTTGGATGCTATATACTCAGCCCCACAGGAACCACATTATTGGCTGTGAACAGACAATTGTCATGGGAGGCCTGTGCAGTAGATTGTAGGACTTTTTTTCTGTACTGTACACCTTAAAAACTGTAAACATACTGTAATAATACTGTTTCACACTGAGATACGCTGGCTTGGCAGCAAACTGTAGTTTTTAAAAACAGTTTTAGTTAATGTCGAGAGAGAAAACGGCTTTCCCCCCAAAGTATGGTGAACCTACAACACCCCGACCTCTTCTCTTTGTCCCTTGATTGTATGACTTGACCCTTATATTAAAAAGTCACCTCTTTAGGACTGGTCCTCAACTCTAGATGCAGTCCAAGCTGCAGTGTATATATGATGTTGTACATTACACTTCTCTCTCTCTCTCTCTCTCTCTCTCTCTCCCTCTCTCTCTCAACTTCTGTTGCTTTTCACCATTTTTAATCTTTGACGATTACAAGACCCCCCCCTTCCCCCGCATCAAGTATGCCACGTGATGACTTGACGCCCACCCTCTCCGTTACTTTAGGCGCCCCACCCTGCTCGTATCGCTCTCCGGGGGTGTTCAGCTGCTGTCCAACGCCACCCCCCCACAACAAACACACAACTTCAAGTTTCAGTTTGTCTCCGGTCCGGGTGTAGAGAATATAACAAAGATCATGTCTGCGGTTCCATTTGAGCTCCTTCATAAATGACAAACTAGACCTTGATGAAGAAACCATTTTAAATTTTTGTTTATTTTGTTTATTTTTTTTTCCAGTGATGCGGATTCTGCATATTTGTATTTCAGATGATGTAGCTAAAAACTTGATGTAAATTCCTCTTTTTTCCTTTTTTTGGCTTAATGAATATCATTTATTCAGTATGAAATCTTTATACTATATGTTCCACGTGTTAAGAATAAATGTACATTAAATCTTCGTAAGACGTTTGCTGTGGATTTCTTTTTCCTTCTTATTACTACCCTCATACAACGTTGAGTCAGCAGTAAATATAATCATGCACCTCATCTGCACGGAGACAATTTGGTGCGTCTAAAAGCTACACATCGTGTTATTTACACATGAAGGCAGAGACATAACACACACGCAGCTCTTTGGAGTACGCTGCTTATCAAATGCACGGCCATGTTCTCCATCCGTGCATCGACCGACATCTCACCCAGATGTTGCATTGCTGTCTTTGTCCCTGGATCACGCATGCTGCTGATATTTACATATATATTTACAGTTCAGGTGAACAAGCAGAGTCTGTTTGATACATACAGATAACATGGAGCGGTCGGTCCTCAACCTCTTCTAGTTGCGACCCACCAGAATAATCAGTTTGGTGTTCACAACCCCTCTAGTTTTGTTTAGTCGCCCAAAATCACAAATTTGCCTCAGAGGGCTTTACCAATGGTTTCCGTAACTTTTTCTCTCCCTCTGAACCAACAGAAATCCCGCGTCAGAGAGCACACTTTGACTCTCACACTTGATAAAATCTCTTCTGAGACAAATGATGTCACTGGTACAGGTGATGTGATGCAAAAAGAAACACATTCTCTGGTCCAAAATATATCATTTTATTATGACTCCACGTGGCCGGAGATGGTTTCTGTTTGTCTGCACGTGGTAGGTTGTGAGTTTCTTCTAAACCCAACTCTTAACACACAACACCACAGCAGCACGTAAAACAAACCAACCGTCTGGCGTACTTACAGTGAACCGATGTTAATTTGGGAGGCACAAAACATCCCTTTCACCCCAGGAGATTGCATAATAACGTTTTGAAATATTTATTTCCATTGTAGTCCTCAATGGCGAGACAAAATAGCATTCCATAAAAACGAAACAGCCAGCAGGAGCTAAATGCGGCACCAGCTACATTATCAAAGACCGCTGCCATCTCTTGATGTGGTTTCACTTCGTTGAGCTTTATTTATTCAGGAAGTCTCACTGAGATTAAGATCTCTTTTGTAAATGAGACATGAAAACAAAGTAATCAAAAGTTGAGTCCTCACTTCCCTTTCACAACGTTGACTTGGTTATGAAGGCACATCTTCGAAAAAAGAAACCTCAGTGTTCACTCATATTAGTTAGAAATATACATTTATATAGCATCTTTCATAGTAACATGACACAGAATCAAGACTAAACAAAAAATTAGACAAAGAGCAGAACATTTTAATGTGATTTTTGAATACAGTCACAAATCCAGCACAATACGAGCAGCTCAGTACTTGCCATGGTTTTCACGTCATTACGATATTGTATCTAAAACACTTGCTTTATTGCTTCATGACGTAGGTAGGCACACAATATGGAAAATGGAAGCAACTGGATGGTTGTTAGAAGAATTATTCTCACTACAGACACTTAGAATGATACTCTGAGCAACTTTGTACTCGGCGTCTGATGTGCAGGAAACTCTGTGCATTGGGACTTCAGTGACGGAGCATCTGGCCCATCTGTAGCTGCATCTACCTGCCACATCTGTTCCGTACTCAGGATCCATACTAAGTGGAGAGTCTAAGCTACAGGTGCCATTAAAACAACCTCAGTTCCACTTTCATTGACATTCTGCCCCCCCATCCCTCCCGTGTAGATTTGTTTCCAATATACTGTAGCACTGACAGCGTTGACTACAGTGCATTCACTGGAACGGTGTCAATATCAGTAAGCTCAAATATTGATTTCTGCTCAAGCCACAGTCAGTGATCAGTAAGATTTGCATTATTAGGTTGTAAAAGGTGTCGTGCATCACAGGACATTGTATCTATATGTCCACGAGCAGCGTATAGAATATACTATAGGTGAAAAGCTTTAGATGTTTTTGTGTGTTGTATAAACTGAGCACATGAGCCCAGGACATGTATTGCTCTGTTATTCAATACTAATTTTGTTAACATACAAATGGTATTTAATATGTGGCTAATATACAGGTAAGTGTTTCATCTTGTTCTTCAGAAGGCTCCTCTTTCTACTCTGAATGCATGGCGCCCTCATCTGGTCAGAACGGCACAGTGCAGTGTTTCACTTCAGTTAGTGTATCTACAGCATTGTGTGTTAAAGTTTTTGGTTTCAAGATATTTCAATCTCATTTTGCAGCGGTAAATAGACTTAATTTGAGCCAGTGGGCTACATGTAGTAGATATGTAAAAGAAAATAGTGAAACATTTGCATCACAATTGTACAGTTACAAAGTTAACAGTGATACGGAGAAGCTATTTGCTTGGTAAATTCTGTTTCCTGAGTTAATATACATTTGTACCGTCAGTTCTATGGAAATCTTAGAAGAAGTGCAGTTTATTTCAATACTAACCAATGAGGGTCAGTAACGTGCTTTACAATTCAGTACATACATCCACGTACACAAACAGGGTTTGAAGGGCTAATTATCTTTTGACCTGGAACCTGTCATTTATAGTTGGTGGCAGTCTGTCTGGATGTGGTCTAATGTGAAGATGTCCGGTATGTTCTTTGGGTTTGTGTCTAGTCTTGCTTGAAGTGTGGCACACAGGACGGTGAGCACCTGGACCTGAAAGGATGGAGGCCGCAAGTTTCACCCAGTCACCTCACCAAAGATGCCGTCCTGCTCATCGGACATCGGACATCATATTAATGATGACATCATCTGCCTCGCCTCCAGCAGCTGTAAACAGAATCAGCACAGACAATCACTTCTGCTCAATGCAATGTTGACACAATCCTTATCCAACATATTATGCACGTTACACTGCACAGCACTTAACTGCTTGTTTTGCACTTAATAATTAGATGCTAAACTGCATTTTGTTTTCTCTTTACTTTTACTCTGTGCAATAACAATAAAGGTGATCTGCCTTGTTCCTTTTCTGTTAACTCCGGGATGAAGTCATCATACTTATATTGAGTCAACTTAAAAAAAATGTAACTGAACCACCTTCAAATATTAAATTGAACCAACTTTTAAAAAATGAATTGTATAAAAAAAAAAAATGAATTGAGTAAAAATGAATATTGAAATGAAAAAAGTTTTTATTTTGAAATATTAAAATAAATAAAAATGTATTTAAAAATATGAGGGATAAATAAACTCTGTCCTGTTCTTGTTTAGTCTCTAACAAACAAATTAAATAAAGTTCTGTCTTCATGCAGAAGTTTTGCCTCGTGAAGCTTCAGTAAAAACAATAAAATATATTTAAACTCATCTGCAGCCTTATCTTCCTCATCCTCAGTGAAATGAAAATAATAATCGTAACTGTTAAAATAATCGATGGTATCATGCTGCCATATTGAAAACAATCTCTCCTCTGACCAACAATAATATTTTTTATATTTTTTAAAAGTGAGAAATGTATGGAAGCCCATTCCCGCAAGCAAAAAAAAAAAAAAAGATCACTAAAAAAAAAAAAAAAGGAAAAAAATAGTAACTTAAAAAAAAAAAAAAAAAAATGTAATTCACAAAAAATAAAAAAAATAAAAAAAAATCCACCCACAAAATAAATTATAATAATTCTAATAATTTTTTCATTTTTTTATTTTACTTTTTTTCCACCAGCAAAAAAAAACAAAAAACTTTTGGTGCATCCATCTGTAACCATAACACTGACCAGATTTTTCCAGTTGCTATAGAAAGTCGAAATTATGAGATACTTTAACACAACAGTCATAGAAGCAGCTATGACATATGAATGGATTGTGAGTACATTGAAGACTTCTTTAAAACGTGGCTTTACAACACATGAAATACAGATGATGTTTCACATGGATTGTACTGAGCAAACGCACCCTTGAATAGAATGTTAAGCAAGAAGCAGCTCTGGAGTATAAAGAATGAAACCAATGTGGCTGAGGTGGCAACCAATAAACAGCAACTGGAAACATCTTTTTTTTTTTTCTTTTTTGCTGACAGAGAAAAAGTAAAAAAAAAAAATATATATATATATATTTTTTTTTGTTGTGAATTAATTATTATTATTTTTTTTTTGTGAATTCATTTTTATTTTTTGTGAATTAATTATAATTTTTTTTTTTGGTGATCTTATTTTTTATTTTTTTGCTGGTGTGAATGGGCTTCCATAGTTTATTGGTCGCCACCTCAGCCACATTGGTTTCATTCTTTATACTCCAGAGCTTCAAGGGTGCGTTTGCTCAGTACAATCCATGTGAAACATCATCTGTATTTCATTCATATTTTTTTTTTTTTTTAGTGATCTTATTTTTTTTTTTTTTTTTTTTTAGTGATCTTATTTTTTTTTTGCTTGCCGGAATGGGCTTCCATAGAAATGTGACACAGATGAGTTCCACAGAGCTGCTTCCTGTCCGTCCCTAAACTACGTCAGAGCCTCAGATGTGCCTCTGAGCAAGGCACTCACAGGATTACATCATAGCTCACCATCATGTGAGAAGGGTTTACTACGTTTCCCAGAATGATTTTAGTGCACCTATATGCTGAAATTCACGGTAAGGACTTTGAAAGTTAGCGGAAAGATTAACGTGAGACAACATCCGGTTTCTTCAGACGAACATCCGGTTTTCAGAATAAGATGCCAACAAAGTATGAATTATATTCACATTAAGTATAAAACATGCTACCTGCATCTCGTGAGTTAAAGGGAAAATACACCTAAATTGTGCGTAAAGTGTCTTTATTCTTTGATCGCTGGGTAACCATAATTACCTCGGAGTTACAGCATTATATTGATGAACAGTAGAGCTGCATTCACATGCTCTGTCTGTCATGAAGACAGACATTTTTGCTGAAACGTGCTGAAACATTTTATTCGTGTTGCACAGCAGTGGAACATTTCAAATACAGTCAGCACACTGAGCACAGATAGTGCAAGAAATATGATCGCTACTGTGTAAAGGGAATACTGCTGTTAAAAATAACCTTATTTGTTTAAAGTGTTTGCAAACCAAATGTTATTGCCCTTTTGTTCATATAGCAGTACTTTTAAAATAAAAGTGCGCAATACACTACTTTTGATTTCTTTATTGAACTTTGCCATAACAATGTGATTAATCGCAAAAAATCCATGCGATTAATCGCGATAAAAAATTGTAAACGTTGCCCAGCACTAATATATATATATATATATATATATATATATATATTTTTTTTTTTACTTTTTTTAATGGAAAAAGGTTGAGAGACAGATTTAACAACATGCTACATGATGCTTCTTCATTCTTAATTTATTTAGCAGTTGAAAAATGTATGTTGTGTGTAGGATCTTGCTGGTTGGGGCATCACAGTATATGGTCTGGTGGTCAACCAGCAGAAGATAGTGGTCAACTTTCAGGTGTCAGGAATCATGAGCTCGTGTGTCAGCATTTGTGTGCTGAGCCCTTACTGCCTCTTCCTGTGGTGTGGACTACTGGACACACACTCACTTGACAGCTAAGACTATTTTAGGTGAAGCAAGCATCCGGTCATTTGTTATTTTACTGTAGAATTATTGCACAAGTTACTGGGCTTGTTGCTGTATTTATGCTTTCTTATAAGCTGAGTGAATCCCCCCTCTCCCGTACTTTGTACTTCCTCGTAAAAATTGGCGACAACACCCAGTTTAGCATTGATGATTAACAATCTTGCATAGAGCACTATAGCCACATATCCATTTGCAAGATATTTCATGGCAAATTATCTTGTAGTTTTTGCAGTAAGACAGTAATGCGTAACTATTTTTTTACTGTTTTTTTTTCTTATATTCCATCTCTCACAGCAGACCTGTCTTTGCGCTACAGCCTTTCTTTAGGCTTGTTCTACTCAGCTGGGCAGCAACTGAGGAATAAAACTGATGGCTATCCTCAGACTCAAGTGCCATGCCTTGTCCTTAGACCTGAAAGTCAGGGAAAGAACATTGCATTAAAAACAGAGCCTTTAATTGAAGAGCTTAGCAAGTAAAAGGCCTGCTAAAAAAGTTAAAGCCTCTCACTTCAAAAAGACCCAACTGTATGTTAAAATATGCTGCATGACAAAAACACATTAGCTGTATGCTGCCTTTACTGAACAGGAGCGTATGTGCTCACAGGCCTTGATGTATAAATAAATAGGCCAGTAAATGTAATACTGCTATTAAAGTATACACATGGAGAGTTATCAATCAATAATTGCATTGAGCTGAGAACAAATTTCATCGTCTTTTATCTCTGACTGTAAATATCTGAGTGGGCAGGGCTTGTCCTTGTATTCTCTTTTGTCTCCATCTGTTTTATTTTTTTTGTTTTTCTCTTTATGTCCCATCTGTGTGCTCAGAGTTTGCCCTTTGGTCAGACGGTTGCTAAGAACCCTGCCTACTTCCTGCAGATGATATTAGATATGGCCGAAACTGCCATTAATTTGATCAGGCTCAGCAACAAAGGCAACATTTCTCCATCATACGTCTACAATAAAATAATTTAAGCAATAACAAGTTTGAAACTTATACATTTTAATCTTTCCCTTTCTCCAGGACTGATTTTAGTAAGGGGGTTAGAGTTGTCCCATAACTGCAATGAAATGAAAGAAAATTAATTGTAGACTGTTCCTGTCGCTGTGTCGGGAGATATTAATAATAAATTAGCTATAAATGCATACAATAGGCACAACCTCTCTCTCAAATCATATTCCTGCTGCTGTGTGATGGCTAAGATGTATTTTATCAACTGCACAGAAAACGTGTGTTCGTTTAGAGGCAGGAAATTACTAACTTGCAAGTTAAGTTAAGCTGGCCTCCTTGTGAAAAAAAAATCCTTAAATGAGCAAAATGAAAACATAATTACAACTTGCTCGGAAAGCCAATCCCTTTGAATGTGGACTTTGTGAGAGGTACACCCAACCCAACAAATCTAGATACACAAGCATCTTACATGTACACAAGTCAGTTTATTGCCACCTTTAATTCAATTTTACAGGTGCTGGAAATAGTTTTTACAGTTCTCCGTCAAAGAGTGACATTCTGTACTGTCATCATCTTGACGGGAAAGCACAGCAGCATCTGGGGGATCTGAGGCTGGCCAGAGTCCGACAAGTCACTAAACCCCAGCCGACTTCTTGGCCATCCAGATGTAGTCTACTGGCTAGCCTCAATTACACAACCATAAAACCCTCAGCAACTCAAACGTATATATATATATATATATATATATATATACATACATTTATTCCAGATTGTCTCTAAAATGTTGATGTTGTGACTTTTGTCTGTTTTTCTTCAGAGTTGTTTCAAAATGTGGAAAAAACAATCCTTAGTCATCTGATATAAAAAAAACCTAAGTGATAAACCTCAGTCATAAACACTCTATAAAACAAAACAACAACCACCAGGTCAATAAAGATGGATAATTAAAAATCATTCAAATACTTTTTCTAGACCCCGCCTCGTCCAACAGCCATTTGTCTCTCTGGACTTTGATTTACACAAAGAGGACATGACGTCACTTGGAAGATAATTTAAGTGTAAATAAGTTTACAGAAATATTGTCAGCCATCACATGAGTAAGTCAAATGATGAGTTTTTTTTACTTTGCACAGATGAAGAGTTCTCAGAAATCAAAAGTCTCTCTATGAATAGCAGGAAGCTTAAGATCTCATGTAATAACTTTCGCAGGATGCTTTTTCTGTGCAGTAACATTGTTACTTGCAACACTTTTTAAGCTCTCTGGTTCTTCTGTTCCTGTGTTTCAACCTCAAAGCCGTCATTGCAGTAGGGATTTAGGTCAATGACAGCAGAGGATTTCTTGACCCTAGAGCAGATCAGTTGGTAGACCGCCACCAGAGGGATGGAAATCACAGGTAGTACACAGAGGAGGACGATTATGGCAAACACCCAGTCGGGATAAGGCTTAATTTCAGTTTGTGGGAATAGTTCCTGGAGAAAAAAAGAAAAGAAAAAAAGCATGAAATGTAAAATATAGAATATTGTAACATTATTTGGAATTTTGTGAAATTTGCTGATTCTCTTTAAAAATTATTCCACTGTCTGTATCTATATCTATATCTGTGCGCTTAATATAAAGCTACGCCCAGCAAGGGATTAGCTTAGCTTAGCTTAGCTTAACTTAAAGTCACTTTGCTCAACTAACTTTAGGATAACTCTTTAATTCATACTTATAGAATAAATTAAAGATTGGACTCAGTACTACTAAATTCTTAACATCTCCATGCCAGTACCGTCGACTTGCTTACATAGGCCGGGTTCCATGCGGGATAAGAGGGGTGTGTCTGTGCCTGGATGGCCACGTAGGCAACCAACACCACCAGAAGCATTACAGGACTGATCACCATCCAGCATGCCTTCCAGAAAATGTTGGGCCTCTTCCCAGTCATGAAAAAGATGTCTTCACTGAAACTGTCAGAGGATACGGGAACCAGAGTACATGTTTAACGCACTTCGATCTCAATCATCATAAGGCAGCAGAGTAACACTACAGCGTATCAAAGAGAAGAAAAGGGTTACGTTTTCATTCCACGGCCATAAATAACTCCAGTAATCTCAAAGAAGGCAATAATTAGCAGTGGTACAGAGCCCACGTAGCTGTTAAAGACCTCCACCCAGTAGTTCCCCGAACCCATGGTGAAGATGAGAGCCGTTAAGAAGGCTATCAAGCAGATGATCGCTAAGGAAGTGAGAAAGAAAAGTTTTTCAGAGTGGGACTTTAAAGGGGAAAACATGCATCCATTTGACTTGAGAACAGCTTAAGCTCATTTGCAAGTACCTGTTAGGAGTTCATTCGGGATCCACTTGGGCACTAGTTTGAGGTCTTTGATGGGCGTGAGGACTCCCTCTATGTTGCCAAACATGGAGGACAAACCCAAGGTAAAGAGCATGACGAAGAACAGTATGGCCCATATCTGCGAGCCTGGCATCTCTACCACTGCTTCAGTGAACACAATAAACGCCAGGCCGGTACCTGAAGCGCTCTGGGGAGGAAGATAAAAAGAAAGGCAAGAAAGTAACGAGGAAGCACGAACTGACTGTACATGTTTGACCGGTACATGATGTGCTGCATTCCAGGGAAAGAGAGGGGAGGCGAGAGCAGAAAGCAACTAGGATTTAAGGCGAGAGGGAAGTTAGACAAATGAAACTGCAGGCAAAAAGAATGCCCACGACCGGGTACGTTTTTAAAGTTACAATACCTGGTCAAGGAATGTTTGCAGGTCACAGTGCCTCAGGTCCACACTGGCCAGCTCACCTGGAGATGTGCGATTCAGATACTCCACCCAGTGATCATAGTTGTCTGCTGTTATGTTCTGCTCTGAAAACTCAAAGTGGTTGGTCAGAGCCAAGATGTTTCTGTAGATGGAGTACCAAAAAAGTATTCCTCATTAGTATCAGCAAGCAAAAAACGATTTATTAGAATTACATACAATATGTGAGCGTACGTACTCCTTTACGCAGGAGTTGAAGGCGGTGTTAGCTTTAAATCCCAGAATGGAGAAGATGGAAATGGAGGCGTAGATAGACGTGGCGCTATTTATTACTCCTACTAGAATAGCATCCCTCTCACAGTTGTTTCTAATTGACACGGAGCAGAAAAAAAAGTCACACACAATTCATCCAAACTTTTTTAGCGAGGGAGGAGGCTTTAGTCCTTCCTTACCTCTCTGGGTTATAGCTGGAGAAAGCTATGAGACCTCCAAAGGCCAACGAGAGAGAGAAGAAGATCTGGGTGAAAGCGTCCAGCCACACCTGAGGGTTCTTCAGTATCTCCCACTGTAGCGTACGAAAACACAGAACGTCAGGTCATCGTGTGCAGCATACAATCTGACATAGCAGCAAGTGGTCAAACTCACATCAGGGGTGAAGAGGTACACCAGTCCATCAGTTGCTCCAGGCAGAGTGAGTCCACGGATCAGGAAAATAGTCAGCACCAGGTAAGGGAATGTGGCTGTCACATACACAGCCTGAAACATATAATATAGCCCTTGTTAACTCTTTCTTTCTACGTCTTACTATAAATGTCAGCAGTGATGTCAAATGTATGTGACTGATTTTGAAATAGGTCACCAGGTCATTCACCAGATAAACAGACCTTTCCAATGGAAGCAATGCCTTTGATGAAGCAGATGTAGACCACACACCAAGCGCTGGCCAGACAGATGACCAGCCACCAATGCAGGGAGCCGCTGGTCTCGATGTCAGGTGTGACGTTCAGGGTCTCGCGGTACCAGAAGTAGTTTGATGGAGTGCTCTTCACACACTCCACATTATAGCCTATATGGATGCATGCAAAACAAAACAAAAACAATGACAGAATCTATGAAATTCTACAAGGGCTTAATCTTAAAGTTTAGTTTTTTATTTTGGTTTAAACATGCATTAACGTTTGTAACTGAGTTCAGTATTAAAATGTGTTTCTGCATAGTTTAATTTAAAATGTGGGAAATATGTAGCATTCAAAAAATGTATCACCATGAAACACATTTTAACATATTGGTATGATTATTGAAAACGAATGAGACCATTATTTGTGCTGTTTTCCTGTCACTTATTCCACTATATGCGTGACAGGCAAACGCCTTTTTTTATGCTCTTTTTTTATGTTGTGCTACTGGATCCCTTTGTGCCATAAAACAATAAAAAACCAGAAGCTTTCCTTTTAAATGTGACCTGAAATGCCATGTAGAGCCTGATAGTCTTCTTGCCTCTTGTAACTAAAGTAGATTCTCAAACTAAATTTGATACATTATGATCTTACTTATACTATTAAATGCAATACGTCTGTCACTGTGGTAGTAGCAATGGCTGTGTGTGACAATTAACGCTAAAAGAGCAGCTAGAATGACTTGTTACCTGTGAGGTTATCATCGAGTGGACACTGGCTCCATGGCAGGGGGTTTTGGAAAGAGTGAAAGAAGTACCAGAGCACCCAGGCAACGATGGTGTTGTAGAAAATGCTCACCAGGAATGACACCAACATGGAGGCAATTCCTACTCACATTTTCCATACCACAAAAGAAAAAATCAGCTGGTGAAATAATGAAGATCTGCCAAATATAAATGCTAATAACTGTTACTAATAATTCTAGGGCACCCACCGACTCCACCCAGCAGCGGTGAGATGGAGGTCCAGACACCGATGCTGCCCATGCGGAGCCTCTGTCCTATAGCCAGCTCCAGGTAGAGCAGGGGGAGGCCCTCGAACACCAGTGCTATCAGGTATGGGATGAGGAATGCGCCTGAAGACATGAAGTTATTTACCTCCCAGTTAGACGTCAGCCAGTCTTTATCAACCTACTTTGCAGAGAACATTTTAAAATAAGGTTTATTAAGATTAATGGCTGTTTGAACCATGTTAGGGAAACAAATGACAAACACTTTTTAATGACCTTAATCAAGCCATAATAAGGGAGATTTCAGTCCATGCTAAATAAGTGCACTGCAATACTGAAAAACCTTCATCATTTAAATATATTTAGACAATATGTGGTCACTGGACTTTTTTAAATAAGCCAAAACAGGAGTGGAGTCAGGTAGATAAAAATGTAAAAAAACAAATCAAATTAAAACCTCCACTGCTTTAAATTACACAGATATTAAGCTTAAAAAAGGTGTCATTAAGCTGATGTCAAATAGAGTGTCAGCTGACTGTTTCACTGCCTGTGGGAATCAGGAATCCAAGAATCAATAAGTGAAGTTGATAGACTATATGAACATTTACCGGATTGGCTCTTTACTCAACCTAACCCTGAACCAGGTCCTTTAGGATTATGTTTGTTTGGGAAACAAGAGCTCTCTCTGGCGACTATGAGGAAGTAAATACAGGAATTGCTGCATTCAAGCAGAAATCATTCCTGACGTTCACCATGATCAATAAAACCCAGATACGGTTCACTATTTTGGCATCAACTGACATAGTTCATTTGTTAATGACTAATTCAACCGAGACAGAGAAATAATCTAAAATGCTGTTGAAATTCAATTCAGTATCTTGGATAAAATAGTCTGAAACGTGTTAGAAATGCAGTTAAAAAAAGAACATAAGTGATAAAACGTGTACTTGTCAAACAACTAACTTATACATCTCCAACAGCAAACTTAATTAAACTATAGTGTGATGGGGAAAAATAATGCAGCTTATGAATTAGCATCATATGATAGCATCTCACCTCCTCCATAGATCTGGCATAGGTAGGGAAAACGCCAGACGTTTCCAAGACCCACTGCAAAGCCAATACATGTTAACATGTACTGAACCTTGTTGTCCCATTTGGGTCTCTCCTCCACTCCAGAGTCTTTTGTTTTGCCCATTCTCAGCTGGCAAAAAGGCTTATCACAATTCCAGTTATGATGCAAAGATGCAACACTCCTAATAATACACCTCAATCAGGTATTATATATTTGTATTTACTCCGTAATTCTCCTACTGTTGTCAGCTCAGTATATGTCAAAGTGATGTCCAGAGCTCCCCTCTCGTCCTCTGTCTTACTCTCTTTAGTGGGCAGTCCTTGTCCAATCAGTTGCAGCTTAGAGTCAGGGTTACAGATTTATTGTTTTTTATGGGGAAATCAAGCCACCAGGAAGAGAGTGAAAACATCAGGCATTATGATTTAGTGGTTAGACCTCCCTGTTCTTTTTGTTTGTTTCTTTAATGGGAGTGTGCTCCAATAATGGATAACCTGGTGATGCTGTTTCAATGTTACACTACCCTAAAGAGGTCAATAATCAAGACACCATGACTGTTGTATCATGACAGAGCCGTATCCTTTTTTTTCAATTAATCAAACTTTTCTTCAAAAGTAACAATTGTCAGGAAATGTTTTACAGTGAGTGGAAAGACACAGGTGACAAATTAATTAAAATTGTGAACCTATTTTTAAATAAAAAAATATTGATTGGTGCAACTTCAATTATTCAATTCAAAGGGTATCAATAATTCCATAATAATTCGAAACAATCAGCATGTGAAAAATAGGGTGTGCAAAGTGGTAGCATCATTTTCAGTCAACCAACAAGTACAAATCAAACAGGGAAAGAGTGATTGTGCTGCATATAAAGGAGAAACAAGGCTTTTACAATGGTACATGTAAATAAATGTACTTCTAAATATATCAGTGATTTTGATAAAAAAGCTGTGATTGTTTTACCGTATAATTCCCTTCTTGTTGAACTGAATTTGATAATTTCAAGCAACATCATTTCTGCCACCTACTGGTGTTAACCGTACTCTGCACTTGTTCTTCTTAAACTGTGCTGCTGTAATCTCAGTTTCTGGAAAGTTCCTAAATGTCTTTGGCTCTGTTTCCACTCATGGGGATGTTGAAGTTAAATGGAGTCTCCAGGCTTGGTGTCAGCTTCAAAGCTCACAGTAGGCTTGAGGTGCTTCATGATCTCTGTGGCTTAGAGGCTGTAGGCCTTCAAAGCCATCCTAATATCCCTTTTCAGGCCCTTTCTAGTTATCCAGGTGATGGGCAGAGCCTCGCACAGCGTCATTGTAAGTGGTTGGCAAGTTTCGTTCTTTGGGTCCTCGAGGCGTTTGGGGTTCTGAAGACTTATTTCTTTGCCTCTTTTTGCAGCAAACAAGTGGATACCATCTCGTTCTCAAAAGCATGGCTTTTCTGGTGCTGCAGTTTGTAGAAGTTCTTGCCTTTAAATAATTCCACCAGGACATTTCAGTTTTCACCAAAGCTCTGTCTGTGATCTGATTTGCTCTATCAGTAACACAGTTGCCAGTCATAAGTTGAAGAGAGGACAAAGCTGGGATGGTTTTAGGCTTTGAATTCCAGCTTTAAGACTTTTCCCTTTAGGGCCAAAGACAAACCCCTGGTCTGCGCTGTGATGATCAACCAGCCAAACTGTAGTCCAGAGCTGCTCCACCTCCTCATAGAAATCAGCCAGAAGTATTTTGTGTCAGTCTCTGCCTTGTGTGTTATGAGGATGGCTATGTTGTCATGATGAGGGTTGAATCTCAGGAGGGCAGGGTCTTTACTCACCAGCTGCTTCCTCCCCTGAATAGATGTGCAAAATCTTTTGATAAGACTGCTCTGGAGCAGCACAGCAGCTTCACATCTGTTGCATGGAGGAGGAAAGAGGATTCCATCCAAAGAGACACCTGGGCTGGAGCTAGCCGGTGATTAGCTTAGCATAAACATTGGAAGCAGGGGGAAACAGCTGGCCTGTCTCTTTACAAAATCCTCCAAGCAGCACATCTACATTTAACTTATTAGCATGTTATATTTTGTTTGTCCATACATATATGGTATCTTGCCTGCTCCGTTTGTTGTGCTTTGTTAGATCTTGGTCACCTGGCCTCTACCTCTGTGTTCTGTCAGTGTGAGGTCGCCCTCTTTTGGCTAATTTGCTGCTTTACATCTTTTGTCTAAATAAGTCAAGGCCCAGAAACACCAAACTGACAACACAGCGCAAGCACAGACAAATACAGATTAATGCGTTGTTTCATGTCACCTCATGTCTATAATTAAAAACATCATCTTATTTTTATTTAATTTTATCAAGTGTGTTTAATTTTGCATTAACGATGGCATTCTATCCATGCTTTTTACGTTCCTTCGATGTATATTTTCCGTTATATAGTACAGCATTTGTGCTGCACTTCTTGTATGAAAGGTGCCATACAAAGAAATGTATTAAAAACATTATTATCATTATCATTACTTTGTTTAAGTTTATTTAAAAGTACCTTGATTTCATTTCTACCAATGTTCTTCTTTCACCCTTTTTTTGTTTGCATCTCTCCAAATCTTGGGGATGTGCCATATTCTAATAATATCGATAGGCCAAACGCCTCCAATTTATGATCAAGTAGGATTCAGTAGTAGCCGGCCACCATGTTTCTACAGTAGCCCAGAATAGACAAACCAAACACTGGCTCTAGATACAAGCTATATTTATACAAAACATTATATGTAACTTGCTCAAGGTAAAGAACATAGATGGATGGAAAACGACATTCTTTGTGTAAGTTACAACCGAGGCGAATACGACCATTATGATTCACAGATACACTTACCGTCTGTAATAGATCCAACACCCCAAAGTCTCTATTGTTGCAGCCATGAGTCTTGAATCGCAGTACAAACAGCACAGCGTCTCACTTGGAAAATGTTACTTTTGGCACCGGGAACTAACCGAATTTACAATGGTATGTGGGTATGGGTTTCATTTTCCTTTGGGCTCTGCGCAGGCGCCTCACCTTACCAATTATCACTAATGCTCGGTAATTGCTCTAACTAGATACTCTGCCACAAGTTCACACATTTTCTCTGTATCTCTTAATAACAAATGCTTTCTTCTTTTCTTCGGCTCTGTGGATAATTTCTCATAAATGTACCTGTTAAGACAAACCTAAAACAGAGTATTTATGGTTTTTCAGATTTTATCCATGAATACAAAGCTAACATTATGTGACAGTATTAACCTTTGGCAAATGTCAGAAAAACCCTTGATCTTGGTTGCTGATGATGTTAATTTCTTCTGATTTCAGATCAGATTACTGCTGGAACATGTGTGGTTGTAAACTCTATGGTTTAGAAGTGTTTATTGTGGTTCTATTCATGGTAAAAATCCAGCTAAATTTGGTTTCAGTGGTCCCCGGGCTGCAATCAGCAGAGCAGATGCAGAAGACTGTAAACACTGACCAATCAGAGCACACTGGGCTTTTTTGAGAGGGGGGTCTTAAAGAGACAGGTGCTTATACGGACCAATTCATAAAGAGGGTTAATAGATGTGCTGGAGCAAAGACAAATTCAAAATAATGTTTTTTATTTCATTTTAAAAATGTAAACATGTTCTAGTATGAACATGAGAACAATATGTGTACTTTAGGAATGTGTGCATGGATATAAAGAACACTGTTTGCAGTGGTAATTTAAATAATAGGAACTCAACTTATTCATTCATATTTTATTTTTTTATACTCTGAAATGTATGACGTTTTAATTAGGAGACTTGTCAAATTCTTTCAATATATTTTATTTTTTCTTGCAGGAAACAAAGACCAACCTACATAGTGCATACACAGGCACTGCTAGACTGGGGACTCCCGCCAAAAGAAAGACAACCGCATTGATCCATGAAGGGTACGGCACTGTTGCCAGAGATGGGAACTCCTCCTGTAAACCCAAAAAGAGTATAATTTGTTACCACCATATGTTCTACTATCAACAACTTTTACCATAAAAATGTTTGCAACAAGGCATTATTAAACAAAGAGACAACACAAGGATGGATGCTGTTGCTGAGATCAGAACTGATACACCCAAATATAAATGAACACAGATTATACTTGAAGCTTGTGTGCTTACAGATTTGGGATCCCAGACTGAGTAGGTGAGCTCTTCTTGGGTTTGTGTCACCAGGTAGAAAACTAAAATAACCAGAACGATTAGAGGACTAATGAACCTCCATGTAACCTGCCAAAAGATGGAGGGCTTATATCCGACCATGAACTCCAAGTCCTCATTGAACCTGCCACACAAGAAGGTTTTGATTAGGTTTGAAAAGTTTAAAATGTGAAATTAAGTCAAGTCATCTTTGTTACAAAGGGATTAAATAGGTCAGCCATCTCCATAAAGATTTGCTCAAAAACAGGCACAGCATGATGCTGCTAATGCTGTATGGTTATTTTGCAGCAAATATCAAGAAGAAAGATAACAAAAACACAGATGAACAATGAGTTGCTATAATAGTCTGAGTAAGCACTAACCTGTCTATGCCGTAGATGTATACAACAGCTATCATCTCAAACAATCCAATGGTCAGAAGTGGAACTGATCCAGCAAAGTTGTCAAAGAGAGTTACCCAATAAAGCCCTGAATGCTGCGCAAACAGGAGACAGATGATGAAGGCGACAGCACATGTTAGTCCTGAAACACACGGGCACAAAAACAAGGCGACGTGTGTTAAAACAGGAATCAGACAATCAATTAATTCAAGGTTGCAAAGCTAATGGGTAGATTGATTTATCTACTAAAAAGAATACCAGTCAGCGCTTCTTGGGGCCATTTTTTAGGTAACATATTCAGATCTTTCAGTGGGACCACCACTCCCTCTATGTTGCCAAACAGGGTTGAGATTCCCAAGCAGAGAAGCATGACGAAGAAGAGAACAGACCAGACAGGAGAACCAGGCATCTTGATTATTGCCTCTGTGAACACAATGAAGGCCAGACCTGTTCCTTCCACTCCCTGCACAAACACAAGTTAGTAACAAAAAAAAGTAGAATAACTTGGTAATCGGATTGTTATTCATCAATATAGTCACCTCACTGAGAAGTGTCTGCATGTCACAGGTTTTGATGTCCAATCCAGGAACAATATCAGGATAGGAGCTGTTGAGATGATTGAGGGCTGCCTCGTAGTTGCTGGTAGTGATGTTGTCTTCAGGTAGGTCAAATGTATTTAATAATGTCACGATGTTACTAGGGAGAGCACATGTCAGAGATAAATCACTCTGGATTACTGGAATTCAGATTTTTCAAGTATATTTTAAAACAATACTCCACTACCATTGAAAATCACTTAAAAGTGACCCTTTCCTAGTGTTACCTGATTCCATGCAAAAATGCATTAAAAGTAGCTCATGAAGCTTCAGTAGTACTGAATACTCACTCACTGATACAGTTGTCATATTTCTCTGTGGCTCTGAAGCCAATGATAGTGTAGGTGACTGTGGCAGCATAGATTGAGGTGAAGCCAGTTATTGCTGTCAGGATCATAGCATCTTGCACGCAGTTGTTGCTTGGGAAACAGGGAAAAAAAACCGAATAGATTCAGGACAAACATATTTGAGAATGGCTACTAGTGACAGGGCTTCCATAAATGTCTCTTACTGAACAGGGTTGTAGCTTGAGAAGGAGATAAGGCCTCCCCAAGCTAGGCTAAAGGCATAAAAGACCTGGGCACCTGCATCCAGCCAAGTTTTTGGGTTGATCAACTCATCAACCTGCAAGAGTGAGGTGTACATTGTGACGTGGCTTTGTTAGTTATATAATTGCCTTTTTTTACGATATCGATTTGAAACTTACGTCTGGTGTGAAGAGGAACTTTATTCCGCTCAGGGAGCCTTTAAGAGTCAGTCCTCGAATCAAGAAGATTCCCAGCACTATGTAAGGCAGAATGGCTGTGACGTACACTGCCTGAAGTCATGACAAGAAAAGAAAAACATTAAATTATTTGAAAAGGGGTGATTCAAGAAAGGCTATTGTTTTTGTGAAGGTTTGACAAACCTTGCCTGAAGTGCCGATCCCCCGTATGTAGCAGACACACATGACTGTCCAGGCTGCTAGTAGGCAGAGTACTATGGGCCAATGGATTCCTCCAGAGTCGGCTATAGAGGCCGAACTATTCAGAGTCACTCGGTAAAAATAGTAATCCACAGTGGAGCTCCTTTGACACTCTGATACAAATCCTGAAGGGGCAAGAAACAGTCATCTGCAAGTGTACAAGCCTACATCTGCACAATAGTTCAAGTGCTTCATGGATATATCTGTGTGTATATTAAAATACCTGTCCCATTGTCATTGAGAGGACACTGGGTCCAAGGCAGTGGGCTTTGAAAGGAATTGAAGAGATACCACAGGATCCAGGCTATTAAGGTGTTGTAGTAAAGTCCAACCAATAAGGAAACCAGCATGGAGGCTATACCTGAGGAAGGCAAAATCATTATCTGAAGTTATTATTTTGCCTCTGCTTTTGAAAATTTGTTTCATAGCCTAATTTACTTACCAACACCAGTCAGATAAGGGTTGATGGCTCTCCACACTCCTACACTGCCTTTCCTGAGACGCTGGCCGATGGCAAACTCCAACAACAGGAGAGGCATTCCTTCCAGCACCAGCAGGATCAGGTAGGGAATCAAAAATGCACCTGAAAAAGCACAATTACAAATCTGTAGATAGTGTTGCATTTATGACAGTAATAGACCGTTTCACCATTTGCAAAGGTACAATAAGTCCTTCAAGGAAAATCATTTAAAAGCTAGAAAAATACCCAAAAGGTACAGGCTATTCATTAGTACCTCAACCACACTATAATTTGTCAAACAGTCATTGAAGAATTAACAGTCCATAATCATTAGATTTCCCTTTCTTTTTTTGATGTGAGCATACCCCCTCCATGAGATTGACACAAGTAAGGGAATCGCCACACATTGCCGATCCCAATGCAGAAGCCCACACAGGTTAGGATGTACTGGGTTTTGTTGTCCCACTTGGGCCTGTCCCCGGCCCCCTCCTTCTCCATCCTGTCCAGATCCTCATGAGAAGGGATCCTATCATCCAGTCCTGGGTTAGGAAATACCAGTCTCATGGTTCCCCTACTGAAGCTGAGAAGTTACACTGTCGTTCGTGGAAGTCAAAGTGAGCTCTTAGTGTATGCACTCCGCAAATATTTGAAACAAGTTTATGATCTTACTCTATCTGGAGCAATGAACAGATAAGCCCATGCACACTCTGCATTTCTGTTTTCCGTTTAGTCATTCAATGTAATAATAACCATTATATAAATACTGCCACTGTATTTACTTTACTGGTAAGGTAGATAACACTGTCCCCTCACAGCAAGAAGACTCTGGGTTTGAATCCACTGCTCCAGGAAGAAGTCCACCCTTCACCAAGTTTGAAACTCTCCCATGGTCAGATTGTTTTGTGGCCCTGAGGCTGATAATGAAGCAGATAACCTGTGTAGACTGAGTTACTGGCATTGCTGATGAAATTAAGAATGGAGTCCTGCTCACAGTTGTTGCTCCAAGAATATTACAAAGATTATGTGAGAACTGTTGAACAGAGAGTTTCCGAAAGTTCCTCTAACTGCACAGCTGGCAGTTACTCATTTAATTTTGCACCTGGAGATTAGATGAGACATCCTAGGGGAAGAACACATGTGTACCTGCCTGTAATCACATCACTGGATTTATGAAACCAAGGATGGAATACCAACAGAGCAAATTGGGCAACTGGCCCAGGGTCCCAGAACTTCAGATGCACCCAAAACAGTCGGGGTTCGACTGGTTGTGCTAATTCATTTGCTGCTTTGTTTGAGATTCAGCACTAAAACATAATACCTGAACTAATGAGGGTCTTAAGGTGGGTCCTGCTTCACTATCTAATCTTTAAGCCCAACCTTGAATTGGGTCTTTGTGTTGAACGCTAGTTTTAGACCTTCATTATTTTAATTTTGTGCATTCATGTTGTGTATTCCCAAATCAATATGTTTCATCCATAAACAATGGTCAAGAGCAACTATACACATTTTGCCCTGAGAGGAGGACTTTAACAATCAGCATCTTTATCAGTTTCTGGTGATGAAGACAGTAGATTCTGATGAAGAAATGTTGTTGAAACATGCTCCAGACTTTATTCAGATCATGAGTTTGATGTTTTCTTTCAGGGTTAGGGTTAGTATGTATTGTTTGTATTGACTGATGGAACCATTGATGAGCCTTACGGTCACACAATTCTTTTGTAAGTGTGTACAGCTATGGTGTACCAAGCTGACTTGACAGAGATCTTTCAAAAGGATTCAGTCATAATTTAAGACCTCAGCACATGGAGAGGTATATGTTTTGTGAATCATTAAAGGAAAATAATCTGGCTGTTGAAGCAAGAGACAAAGTTCAGTTCGCCTGGAACATAAATCGATACAACTTCTGTAATTATTATTATTTAATAAAGTTACTCATTGTTATACAATGTATTAAAACAGACATCATTCCATTGCAACTCATAATATATTTACAACATTATATCAATTTCCAATCTTAAATCAGTTTGATTGAACTTTGATTTATTATTCTATGGTCAGTGAACATCTTAACAGTTCCAGCCTTTAAACATTGCTGTGTGATGTCTCCCTCTCTTGGCACATTTGTTGCTCTACATCTTCTGCTTGTTTAAACAATCATACAAAGAGCTAATGCCGTTGCAGTCACTTATAGTGCGTTGATCTCTTAGGACCACGGGTATGAAACCCTGATGGAAGAATAAGTTGCCTTGTCTTTAAATTTGGAGATGTCCAATACAACAATATATCAAATTAGCATTCTAATAAGTGCAATGAGTACATTTAGTTTATTGAAATGGCAGCAATACATTTGCACAAAACATGATCAGAAATATGAGTACTTTACTGAAGTGCATCAATAAAACATCAGTATTGTACTTCAAGATTTACATACATTTTATTGTATGTAAATGTATTTAAATATATTTTGTTGTATTCTGAAATGTATGCTTTTTAAACAGTTTAGGACTTTTCTGACACTATGGTTTTCTTGCAGCAATTAAAAAACAGCCTACATAATGCATACACAGGCACTGCAAGACTGGGGACACCCGCCAGGAGAAAAATTATCACTTTGATCCATGAGGGGTACGGTACTGATGCCAGAGATGGGAATTCCTCCTGTTGACCAGAAAACAGTATGATTAGTGCATTTGGTATGCAATGGCTCTCCAGACATTGCTCAAGTATGGTTATAGACTGACTAATTGTTTATTATATGCTGTACCACAGAGGAAAAACATTTCCCTAAAAATGTTTAACGTGCAATATAATTTGTGTATTTTGCAGTAAGAAAATATGAGAGAATAAAGCAACACATAGAATGGATACTTAGGATGCAGTGGCGGGCCGTGCATTTCATACCCAGGCCTTCACTGCTGTCATGCAGCTGAAATACCACCTTATAACCACATGATGGCGCCACAGTTATTATTCGTTTCTAAGGCTGTAACTATGTACGTACTCGTATTAAACCGTTCGGTACGAGGCTTACAATACATTTGAATAATGCTAGAGCATTTGGAAAATGCAGAAGCTTAAATTCAGGAAAATATAATGTTTTCTGTGCTCATGTAGGACAGTGGTTCTCAGCTGGTCTGGCTGTGGGACCCACCATCAACCCTTAATGACAAGCCGCGGCCCATTCATCTCTTTAGGAGACCGTCTTATGATTTTACTTTCGCAACCCAAACATAAAACGTACTGTCTCTGCAATCTCTTTCCTCGTCTCAGCCCCCTGTGTCACGGTGTGTGTTACTCGAGTCAGGAAGCTTGTCAGAATGCCCATATTTGATTGGCTGAGCTGCATCACGTGATGTGATTCACAACGCCGACTCAGCCTCTGCTGTTAAGTTTCGTTTCACGATAGTCACGTGCTCGCCCACTGACCAATCGCTGCACTAATGCTGACGTAGTGGTGGGCCGGCTAGTATGGGACTAGCGGGCTCTGACACGTCAAAGAATACGCCCAACATGTCAAACTAAAGATCTGATTGGTTGAACACTATGACAATCAACAATATCGTCCCCATTCACTTAAACTACACATGGATGCAACTTGTGAAGCTGCAGGCCTGGGGCCTCTCTTCTACTGAGAGACACAGAGGTGAAATCTGATTGGATAAAAGCTCTACTTAAAACAAGCTGCATTGGAAGCAGAGCAACTGAGGAAGACAGTAGCTGTGCAATGAGAAAATAAGATAATGGGAAAAATATTTTTATAAAATATAATTTTTTTTGTGATTCTGTTTAGGCCAGCAGAGAAGGCTTTGCAGGCCCCGACGGCCCGCCACTGTTAGGATGATATATATGAAGGCAAATCAATGTCAAAATCCGAGAGCGCAAATGAGATCCATGCGCGCGCGTATTTTACTTTGACGAGCGCTTTACATCACTCCGCGAGCAAAATTCACTCACGCGCGAGCAAAATTCACTCTCGCGCTCGCGAAAGTCCCTCGCGAAGCTGAAACCTGCTCGCTCGCGAAACTTTAACCTGCTCGCCCGCGAGTCTTTTTCCTGCTCGCGCTCGAGTTGTTTTTCTTTTTGACAGTAAGTGGGCGGACCCAGTCTCCATTGTATCTCTACATCTAATTGGTTACAATCCTGGTCTTTGGATAGACCGGATATCACTCTGACACAGACGCTAGGTCTGTTAGAGGTGGTTTTCAATCCGCCACTAAACACTACTGTACTCCACTACATCTCAGAATGTTATACATTTGTCTGACAGGTTTTGTAAACTTTTCAGACTGTAGAGGCTGATGAAATACAAATTATGTTAATAGCGTTGTTAAATACAATAATAAAAAATGTGTTAAAGTCAAGTTGCTCAGATTGGTTTACATTCACTCCATCATTCTATTACAGACAATGTGTGTTTGATAGTCAAACCTCTTGTGACAAACAGCTCAAATAAACTCTTTGATATTAATTGATTAAAACATGATGTGATCATATTTAATCATACTGTTGTGTTTACAGAGGAGATATAATGTAGTTGTATAATATGAGCAACAATTTGGACCCGCTCAAGGATCTAGAGCCAAGATTAGGGACCACTGTTTGTATATTAACTGTTTGCCAAGTGAGTTTCCAAATTGAAGTCACTGACAAGTAGTTAGTGGATGAAAAATTATTCAGATCCTTCACTGCAGTAAACGTACTAATACCATACTGATGAAACAATCCACTACGAGTAAAATACCTGCATTCAAAACCTCAGTCAAGTATGTTATTATCAGAAAAATGTACTTTAAGTGCAGAAAGTAAAAGTACCCGTGCAGTAAAATGTACATTATTTGCCCCTGACCTGTAGTGCAATCTGAAAATCTCCCCCTAGGTCTGAGTCAGAGTGATATCAGGTCTATCCAAAGACGAGGATTGTAACCAATTAGATGTAGAGATACAATGGAGACTGGGTCCGCCCACTTACTGTCAAAAAGAAAAACAACTCGAGCGCGAGCAGGAAAAAGACTCGCGAGCGAGCAGGTTAAAGTTTCGCGAGCGAGCAGGTTTCAGCTTCGCGAGGGACTTTCGCTCGCGCGAGAGTGAATTTTGCTCGCGCGTGAGTGAATTTTGCTCGCGGAGTGATGTAAAGCGCTCGTCAAAGTAAAATACGCGCGCGCATGGATCTCATTTGCGCTCTCGGATTTTGACATTGATTTGCCTTCATAGATATATTCATTATTAATAGAGTTTGTGTGCTTACAGAATTTGGATCCCAGACTGAGTAGGTGAGCTCTTCTTGGACTTGTGTCACCAGGTAGAAAACTAAAATAACCAGAACGATTAGAGGACTAATGAACCTCCATGTAACCTGCCAAAAGATGGAGGGCTTATGTCCGACCATGAACTCCACATCCTCGTTGAACCTGCAACACACACAGGAGGGTTTTGATTAGCTTTGAAACGTTTTGAAATGTGTCATGACGTCATCCACGTTACACTGGACTTAAATAGGTCGGTGATACAGGCCCAGTGTTATGCTGCTATGCTGTATGGTTATTTGCAGCAAAATCAAGAATGATAACAAAAATACAGACGGACAATGTGTTGCAAAAATAGTCTGAGTAAGCACTAACCTGTCTATGCCGTAGATGTATACAACAGATATCATCTCAAACAATCCAATGGTCAGAAGTGGAACTGATCCAGCAAAGTTGTCAAAGAGAGTTACCCAATACATCCCTGAATGCTGCGCAAACAGGAGACAGATGATGAAGCAGACAGCACAGGTTACTCCTGAAAAACACGGGCACAAAAACAAGGCAACGTGTGTTAAAACATAAGCCAGAGACAAACACCAAGGATGTTTAATTGGGGGATGAAAAATTGTCCAACTGACTTAGTCGATTTTTAAAAACAAATTACCAGTGAGTAATTCATAGGGCCACTTTTTAGGGAATACATTCAGATCTTTCAGTGGTACCACCACTCCTTCAATGTTGCCAAACAAGCTTGAAATTCCCAAGCAGAGAAGCATGACGAAGAAGAGAACAGACCAGACAGGAGAACCAGGCATCTTGATTATTGCCTCTGTGAACACAATGAAGGCCAGACCTGTTCCTTCCACTCCCTGCACAAACACAAGTTAGTAACAAAACAAATAAGATTAAGAAAAAGTAGAATAACTTGGTAATCGGATTGTTATTCATCTATATAGTCACCTCACTGAGAAGTGTCTGCATGTCACAGGTTTTGATGTCCAATCCAGGAACAATATCAGGATAGGAGCTGTTGAGGTGATTGAGGGCTGCCTCGTAGTTGCTGGTAGTGATGTTGTCTTCAGGAAGGTCAAATGTATTTAATAATGTCATGATGTTACTAGGCAGAAAATATGTCACAGATTAGTACTTAAAATTACTTTACTTACATGAAGGAATGAATTCAGATTTTTCAAGTCTATGTTAATACAATCCTCACTCATAGTTAGCTAACGGGTTTCTGTAATCATTCCTTCTGTCCATACTCACCATAAAGTGTCCCATTCCTAGTGTGACTGCAATGTAAAAGGTGGGGAAAAACATCCGCAGACCTTATTCTAAACAAAAACGCATGCCAAAGTTTAGCTCAAGCCCTTCCATTTATCTGTCACTGGCTAGCGGTTACCACTAAGCCCCCAGGAAGAGCACCAGATTTAAATCAAATTTCACATGGTGGGCAAATAGTGGGTCCAAAAAACGTTTTCCAACAGACTTACATTGAGAAAGAGACGTGCGTAACTCAGCAGATACATTTTTGGGTGAATCAACTTCCCATTACCAGCACATAAATAGCCCTTATTAAAATCATCAATACCCTCCGATTCCCCCCCAGATAAACACTGTTAGCGCTGTCAGCACTGTTCGTGCATTTAGTGCTACATTCATAGCTATAACTTTAATGCTGAATTCATGCACCTCATCACACACATTCTTGCTGGCAGAAAGCTTGACAGAGTATCCAGGGAGACACACAGTCTACAACCTCATAGCGAAACTGATGGACAATCTGCATTTTTGTCTTAGACAATTTATTGTAACTGAAAAATAAAAAGTCCACTTAACTTTTTCAAAACCTTATACATAAAGCAGAACTTGCAGGACAACTCTGTCCCAAAAACATTGAAATCCACATCCTGTGAATACTCACTCATTGATACAGTTGTCATATTTCTCTGTAGCCCTGAAGCCAATGATGGAGTAGGTGACTGTCGCAGCATAGATTGAGGTGAGGCCAGTTACGACTGTCAAGATCACAGCATCTTGCACGCAGTTGTTGCTTGGAAAAATAAATAATCAAAAAAACAAAGATACACGTTGACTTTGGGTCTGAGATTGGCTATTACCTATTTTCAATATAAGTGAGCAAAGTGAGACTTGAACTGCACATTAAGAACCAGGACCTTTCAATGTCTCTTACTGAACAGGGTTGTAGCTTGAGAAGGAGATGAGGCCTCCCCACCCCAAACCGAAGGCATAGAAGACCTGGGCACCTGCATCCATCCAAGTTGTTGGTTTAATCAACTCATCCACCTGCAAGAGTATGGTATACATTGTGATGTGGCTTTGAGCAATGAGTTCTAACTTCTCAATCAAGATCTGAAACATACGTCTGGTGTGAAGAGGAACTGTATTCCACTCAGGGAGCCTTTAAGAGTCAGTCCTCGGATCAGGAAGATGGCCAGCACTATGTAAGGCAGAATGGCTGTGACGTACACTGCCTGAGGTCATGACAAGAAAACATGGATTCATAGATAATGGATATCAGTTTATTTTACTAATGAATCATAATTTGACTATTTGCAAAAAACCCTCCTCCAAATATCAATTGTCCAATCATAGCTCAGCAACCTTAAGTAGGTGCAGAGGTCCGTCTGTCAAGCTTTGGATTTGTCTGCATGTTAAAGTAGACTGCATGGAGCTGTACAATGAGCGATACTCTGTATTATTATTTAAATTTTTTTACCCTCTCGAAAACCAAAAATAAAAGATTCGTTTGGGGAATGGATTCAACAGAATGTTTATTTGCTCTAACTAATATAAGCTTCAAAGATTTGCATGTCCAGCTAACTAGCTTACTGCCTACATTAGTAACGGAGCGCAACTTCCAATGGTGCATTTCGTACATTATTTGTGGTAATACAAGTTACATAAAAAAGAAAATCCCTATTTACAACTAGCACATCCATTATGTTGACCTACTGTGTAGGAGCTTATCATGGATACTACTATATCCGTGTAGAGAAAGGGCCGGCAAAATAAGTTTGGATATGGGCCAATTTTTCTCAAACCATTACATGGTGGGCCAAAAATCAATGGTTAATTTAAGAAATATGCTTGATAAAATGTGCAACTGGAATTTGCGAGAATGTTACAGGGTTTCTTGTTGTAACTACTTAGTTGACTGCCCAACCCTATGATTAAATAGTGTATGAAAGTCAGAAACAAAAAAAAACACAGTTGTGTGCCAGTGTCTGGGTGTTGCACTACATTACTTAATACAATAGTATTGACAAATAATCTGGCATCTTTATATTGAGAGCCCTGCTTATCAACCACCGTCTGAAATAAAGGACCTATTGTTTTGAGAATGACTAGCCTAAATCTGTTATCACTATATATTTACTTCGTGGGAACAGAAAGGTGTAGCAACAGTAATTACAGTAGGCAGGGCTTAGCTAACGGTCAATTTACTGAATGTTCAACAAACCTTGCCTGAAGTGCCAATGCCCCTCATGCAGCAGATTGCTATGACTGTCCAGGCTGTTAGCAGGCAGAGTACTATGGGCCAATGGATTCCTCCAGAATCGCCTATAGACGCCGAACTATTCAAAGTTACTCTGTAAAAATAGTAATCCACAGTGGAGCTCCGTTGACACTCTGGTACAAATCCTGTCGGGGAAACATTAAACAATGATGCAATTTGGGTGCTTTGGTATGCATTTATGAGCTGAAAATGTGTGTATATTTACCTGTCCCATTGTCATTGAGTGGACACTGGGTCCAAGGCAGTGGGTCTTGAAAGGAATTGAAGAGATACCACAGGATCCAGGCTATTAAGGTGTTGTAATAAAGTCCAATCAATAAGGAAACCAGCATGGAGGCTATACCTGAGGAAGGCAAAATCATTATCTGGTGTTATTATTTTGCCTCTGCTTTGGACAATTTGTTTCATAGCCTAATTTACTTACCAACACCAGTCAGATAAGGGTTGATGGCTCTCCACACTCCTACACTGCCTTTCCTGAGACGCTGGCCGATGGCAAACTCCAACAACAGGAGAGGCATTCCTTCCAGCACCAGCAGAAGCAGGTAGGGAATCAAAAATGCACCTGAAAAAGTAGGATCAGAAGCACAATTACAAATATGTAGATAGTGTTGGATTTATGACAGTAATAGACCGTTTCACCATTTGCAAAGGTACAATAAGTCCTTCAAGGAAAATCATTTAAAAGCTAGAAAAATACCCAAAAGGTACCTCAACCACACTATAATTTGTCAAACAGTCATTGAAGAATTAACAGTCCATAATCATTAGATTTCCTTTTCTTTTTTTGATCTGAGCATACCCCCTCCATGAGATTGACACAAGTAAGGGAATCGCCACACATTGCCGATCCCAATGCATAAGCCCACAGAGGTTAGGATGTACTGGGTTTTGTTGTCCCACTTGGGCCTGTCCCCGGCCCCCTCCTTCTCCATCCTGTCCAGATCCTCATGAGAAGGGATCCTATCATCCAGTCCTGGGTTAGGAAATACCAGTCTCATGGTTCCCCTACTGAAGCTGAGAAGTTACACTGTCGTTCGTGGAAGTCAAAGTGAGCTCTTAGTGTATGCACTCCGCAAATATTTGAAACAAGTTTATGATCTTACTCTATCTGGTGCAATTAACAGATAAGCCCATGCACACTCTGCATTTCTGTTTTCCGTTTAGTCATTCAATGTGTGATGACCCCTCCCATCCACTAGGGGTCTATGTCCTGGTTGCTGTTTATTCTGTGTTGCAGGATGTTAATCCGCCGCTGATGAGCCACACCTGAGACTGCTGGAAGTGACTCTGGGTTTGAATCCACTGCTCAAGGGAGAAGTCCACCCTTCACCAAGTTTGAAACTCTCCCATGGTCATATTGTTTTGTGGCCCTGAGGCTTATAATGAAGCAGATAACCTTTGTAGACTGAGTTACTGGCATTGCTGATGAAATTAAGAACGGAGTCCTGCTCACAGTTGTTGCTCCAAGAATATTACAAAGATTATGTGAGAACTGTTGAACAGAGAGTTTCCCAAAGTGCCTCTAACTGCACAGCTGGCAGTTACTCATTTAATAGATTTGCACCTGGAGAAAGCGATGAGACATCCTAGGGCAGGGGTATTCAAGTACATTTCCAAAAGGTCCAGATTGAGAAATTCTCCTTGTGCAAAGGTCCGGGACATTACAATAATATCTAACTTACGCTATTTAGCACCATATATATATTCAAGAAGTCTAGTATTAGTAACGTCTCTGTGTAGTCAACAACTGTCAAATCAAATAAAGAAAGTACACATCAATTATATTTTAACAATTGCAGCTTTAAATTCAGTTCATTCAGGTGTGAAGTGATGTCAATCAAAAAAGCCACAATATCATACAAAGAGCTAATGCCGTTGCATTCACTTATAGTGCGTTGATCTCTTAGGACCACAGGTATAAAACCCTGATGGAAGAATAAGTTGCCTTGTCTTTAAATTTGGAGATGTCCAATACAACAAGATATCAAATTAGCATTCTAATAAGTGCGATGAGTACATTTAGTTTATTGAAATGGCAGCAATACATTTGCACAAAACATGATCAGAAATATGAGTACTTTACTGAAGTGCATCAATAAAACATCAGTATTGTACTTCAAGACTCTTGCATTTTGTTGTATTCTGAAATGTATGATTTTTAAACAGTTTAGGACTTTTTTGACACTATGGTTTTCTTGCAGCAATTAAAAAACAGCCTATATAATGCATACACAGGCACTGCAAGACTGGGGACACCCGCCAGGAGAAAAATGATCACGTTGATCCATGAGGGGTACGGTACTGATGCCAGAGCCGGGAACCCCTCCTGTTGACCAGAAAACAGTATGATTAGTGCATTTGGTATGCAATGGCTGTCCAAACATTGGTGAAGTATAGTAATTATTATTTCCCTTAAAATGTTTAACGTGCAATATAATTTGTGTATTTTGCAGTATGAAAATATGAGAGAATAATGCAACACATAGAATGGATACTTAGGATGATATATTCATTATTAATAGAGTTTGTGTGCTTACATAATTTGGATCCCAGACTAAGTAGGTGAGCTCTTCTTGGATTTGTGTCACCAGGTAGAAAACTAAAATAACCAAAGTGGTTAGAGGACTAATGAACCTCCATGTAACCTGCCAAAAGATGGAGGGCTTATATCCGACCATGAACTCCACATCCTCATTCAACCTGCAACACACACAGGAGGGTTTTGATTAGCTTTGAAACGTTTTGAAATGTGTCATGACGTCATCCACGTTACACTGGACTTAAATAGGTCGGTGATACAGGCCCAGTGTTATGCTGCTATGCTGTATGGTTATTTGCAGCAAATATCAAGAATGATAACAAAAAAACAGACAGACAATGTGTTGCTATAATAGTCTGAGTAAGCACTAACCTGTCTATGCCGTAGATATATACAACAGCTATCATCTCCAATAATCCAGTGGTCAGAAGTGGAACTGATCCAGCAAAATTGTCAAAGAGAGTTACCCAATACATCCCTGAATGCTGTGCAAACAGGAGACTGATGATGAAGGCGACAGCACAGGTTACTCCTGAGAAACACGGCCACAAAAACAAGGCAATTTGTGTTAAAACAGGAATCAGACAATCAATTAATTCAAGGTTGCAAAGCCAAAGTGTAGATTGATTTAACTACAAAACAGAATACCAGTCAATGCCTCTTGGGGCCATTTTTGAGGTAACATATTCAGATCTTTCAGTGGGACCACCACTCCCTCTATGTAGCCAAACATGCTTGAGAATCCTAAGCAGAAAAGCATGACGAAGAAGAGAACAGACCAGACAGGAGAACCAGGCATCTGGTTTATTGCCTCTGTGAACACAATGAAGGCCAGACCTGTTCCCTCCACTCCCTGCACAAACACAAGTTAGAAACAAAGCAGTTAAGAGTAAAAATGTGAATAACTTGGTAATCGGACAGATATTCATCAATATAGTCACCTCACTGAGAAGTGTCTGCATGTCACAGGTTTTGATGTCCAATCCAGGAACAATATCAGGATAGGAGATGTTGAGATGATTGAGGGCTGCCTCGTAGTTGCTTGTAGTGATGTTGTCTTCAGGTAGGTCAAATGTATTTAATAATGTCATGATGTTACTAGGCAGAAAATATGTCACAGATTAGTAACTTAACATTACTTTACTGGAATTTACATGAAGGAATTAATTCAGATTTTTCAAGTCTATGTTAATACAATTCTCACTCATAGTTACCTAACGGGTTTCTGTAAACATTCCTTCTGTCCATACTCACTATAAAGTGTCCCATTCCTAGTGTGACCGCAATGTAAAAGTGGGGGACAACATCTGCAGACCTTGTTCTATGCAAAAATGCATGCCAAAGTTGAGCTTGAGCCTTTCCATTCATGTTCCATTGGCTAGTTAATTGCTGCTGCTGTGATCAAATGGTTACCACCAAGCCCCCAGGAAGAGCACCAAATTTGAAGCAAATTTTACTTTCTGGGCAAATAGTTGAATTACAATTTCCTGATCAAAAAAACTTTTTCCCACAGACTTACATTGGGAAAGAGACATGTATGACTTATCAGATACATTTTTTGGTGAATCAACTTCCCATTAAGATAACATAAATAGCCCTTATTTAAATCATTAGGTCCTAAAAATTATAAAATGCACTAATAGCTGAACTGTGAGCTATTTTCCATCCTCCATTCATGTGAATGAGGCGTTATCATGAATCCTACTGCTCTTCATGCCAAGACCTACCCTGTGCAGCATTGAAGTGCTAGGATTGGCCAGTCATCTATACTCGCAGTGGTACTGGTAACCTGATTTGTTAGGGTCATGTGCCCTGACCAATGGGCTATCCTGACCCTCACTACTAAAGATCAATGCCTAACCTATCGTCTCTGCCTCAACCAGCTACACAAGGTGGGTCTGACCAAGAAGAGCAGTGGGATTTATAATAACGCATGAATGAAACCTCGAATAGGCTGGACTGAGGGCTGGGAGGCAGGGTTAAAGGAAATGCTAATGCACTTGTCTATGGGCCCCATAATGTGGAAGATTGAGAAAAAACAACGGTATTTTTATACTTGGAAGTTTTGCTTCATGTGCCACTGAGCAACCTTCATAGAAATGAATAAGGCGCCACCTCCAACGCTGCATCCAGTTCTCCTTATATATCCATGGTTTCTACTGATTACGCCGTCCCACCCTCTGATTCCCGCCTGGTGATTCTGATTCACTCCAACATTTAATAGATTCTTCCTCGGGATGTCAATAATTTACTGTTTAACTGTCAACCGACAATGAGAATTTTGACTGATTAATGCTATCAGTTACACAGTACACAATTATATTTTTTTGAAAAGTTGAGCAAAACTCAAACTGCGGCTTGTCACTTAAAGAGATATAGCTGGTCCACCTTGAAAGTCAGTCCAATCTTAAGTGAGCATGAGCCGGAGTTGTTGCTAACTGTAACTAGCAGGTGGCTGGAAAGCGAGACACTTGGCTTGTGTCTGAAAGAGTTGTAGCATTTATTTATTGACAGATAGACTGTATAGGCACCACGCTGCAACATTCATAGCTCTTACTTTACTGTTGCCCTTATTAAAATCATCAATACCCTCCGATTCCCCCCCAGATAAACACTGTTAGCGCTGTCAGCACTGTTCGTGCATTTAGTGCTACATTCATAGCTATAACTTTAATGCTGAATTCATGCACCTCATCACACACATTCTTGCTGGCAGAAAGCTTGACAGAGTATCCAGGGAGACACACAGTCTACAACCTCATAGCTAAACTGATTGTCTGGAACAATGCACAACCTTATACATAAAGCAGAATTTGCAGTACCACTCTGTCCCAAAAACATTGAAATCTGCATCCTGTGAATACTCACTCATTGATACAGTTGTCATATTTCTCTGTAGCCCTGAAGCCAATGATAGAGTAGGTGACTGTCGCAGCATAGATTGGGGTGAAGCCAGTTATGACTGTCAAGATCACAGCATCTTGCACGCAGTTGTTGCTTGGAAAAAGAAAAAAGAAAAAAAACAGATACACGTTTACTTTGGGTCTGAGAATGGCTATTACCTCTTTTCAATAAAAGTGAGCAAAGTTAGATTTGAACTGCACAATTAGAACCATAACAGGACCTTTCAATGTCTCTTACTGAACAGGGTTGTAGCTTGAGAAGGAGATTAGGCTACCCATTCCCAAACCAAAGGCATAGAAGACCTGGGCACCTGCATCCAGCCAAGTTGTTGGTTTAATCAACTCATCCACCTGCAAGAGTATGGTATACATTGTGATGTGGCTTTGAGCAATGAGTTCTAACTTCTCAATCAAGATTTGAAACATACGTCTGGTGTGAAGAGGAACTTTATTCCGCTCAGGGAGCCTTTAAGAGTCAGTCCTCGGATTAGGAAGATGGCCAGCACTATGTAAGGCAGAATGGCTGTGACGTACATCGCCTGAGGTCATGACAAGGGAAGAAAAACATTACATTATTTGAACAGTGGTGATTCAAGAAAGCATATTGTTTTTGTGAAGGTTTGACAAACCTTGCCGGAAGTGCCGATCCGCCCCTAGGGCCCGCCGGGACACTAGGGCTACAAATACATTATCAGTAAGGATAAAAAGCGACCATCTTTGGCCGACCCTAACGGACGGAAGGAGCGCCGCTAAAAATCGGGAGGGAGTGTGGAAGGACCTAGTATTTTGCCTGCGATGCCGGAGGAAATTTGTGTTCCGTTGGGACTTACGGTCCCTGAGCTACGATTTTCCAAAGTTTTTGCACATGTGGCCCCCCAGGCACTTTACCGCTCGTGTCCACAAGGGGGCCAAAATCCGGGACGTGCGGGACCACAACTGCCATTTGATTTTGGCCATTTGGGACCACTTGTGCCATTTCGTGACCCTGTCCCTTGATTGGCACCTGTGGTCCTTAATGGCCCGGGACATTTGGGACCACATGGGACATTTGTGAGGCCATTTGGGACCACATGGGACATTTGTGAGGCCATTAGAGACCAGTAGGGCCATTTCGTCGGGGGTTTAGGGACCACTTGGGCCAATCAAGGGACAGCTCCGCCAGGTCCTGAATCGAGATTTTAAACTGCCATAACTTCTCAACCGTTGGTTATCCTGCTCTGAAATGTAGATATCTTGGACCAACGTTAAATTGTACGGAAACAATGTTTTGGGTCACATTTTGCCATTTGGCTCAGAATCCTGAGATTCCTTAGAAATGTAGCAGGAATGGCCATTTTTGGAGTTAACTGACATTTGACCTGGAAGATCTCCACAACCCTTTGGGTTAGGAAGCTGAAATTTGCACTGTACTATCACCAAAAGTTACTAAACGTAACCCTTAAGTTACTAACCGTAACCCTAGCCATTTCGACTACATTTGTATGGGCCGACCATGTAGGCCAATTGTCCTAAGGGTTAGGTTACTAAATGTAACCCGTAACACAAAAAACGGCCATTTCCCCTACATTTGATGTGGCTGTCATGTAGGCCAATTGTCCCAAGGGTTAGGTTACTAAATGTAACCCTTAACACAAAAAACTCCAAAAAAACTTCAAAGTATTTTGAAGTTTTCATAGGTTACTAACAGTAAGCCTTAGGTTACTAAATGTAACCCATTCCTGCCATTTCGACTACATTTGTATGGGCCGACCATGTAGGCCAATTGTCCTAAGGGTTAGGTTACTAAATGTAACCCATTCCTGCCATTTCGACTACATTTGTATGGGCCAACCATGTAGGCCAATTGTCCTAAAGGAGATTTGGGAAACTGTCCCTTAGATGGCACTTTTCGGCCCTAAAGTCCCGGGCGTTAAGGGACCTAAACTGCCATTTGGGGGGGAGTTATGGGACAAATACTGCCATTTGGTGGGGAGTAATGGGAAGATTAGGGACATTTCAGGGACAGCTCCCAGGAGTTCTGGATTGATATTTTAAACTGCCGTATCTTCTCAACCGTTCGATATCCCGCTTTGAAACGTAGATATCTTGGACCAACGCGTAATTGTATGGAATCAATGTTTTGGGACAAATGTTGCCATTTGGGCCACATGAGATTCCAATGTAGTGGGAACACAAAAAAGTGTCATTCCGACTACATTTGTATGGGTTGACCATGTAGGCCAATTGTCCTAAGGGTTAGGTTACTAAATGTAACCTGTAACACAAAAAACGGCCATTTCCCCTACATTTGATGGCACTCCCATGTAGGGCAAATATCCTGTGCCATATGGCAGTCATGGTCCTGGGTTCCCTAGGCCTTTTTGGTCAATTTGTGCCATTTGACATGGGATTATTGCCCTACATCGGAGCCCCATCAAATGTAAGACAAATGGCCGTTTTTGAGTTGTTAGGGAAATGAAAGTTCCGGGACGTGCGGGACCACAACTGCCATTTCGTGAGCCTGTCCCTTGATTGGCACCTGTGGTCCTTAATGGCCCGGGACTTTTGGGACCACATGGGACATTTGTGAGGCCATTAGAGACCAGTAGGGCCATTTCGTCGGGGGTGTAGGGACCACTTGGGCCAATGAAGGGACAGCTCCGCGAGGTCCTGAATCGAGATTTTAAACTGCCATAACTTCTCAACCGTTGGTTATCCTGCTCTGAAATGTAGATATCTTGGACCAGCGTTAAATTGTACGGAAACAATGTTTTGGGTCACATTTTGCCATTTGGCTCAGAATCCTGAGATTCCTTAGAAATGTAGCAGGAATGGCCATTTTTTTAGTTAACTGACATTTGACCTGGAAGATCTCCACAACCCTTTGGGTTAGGAAGCTGAAATTTGCACTGTACTATCACCAAAAGTTACTAAACGTAACCCTTAAGTTACTAACCGTAACCCTAGCCATTTCGACTACATTTGTATGGGCCGACCATGTAGGCCAATTGTCCTAAGGGTTAGGTTACTAAATGTAACACAAAAAACGGCCATTTCCCCTACATTTGATGTGGCTGTCATGTAGGCCAATTGTCCTAGGGGTTAGGTTACTAACCGTAACCCTTAACACAAAAACACAAAAAAAACTTCAAAGTATTTAGAAGTTTTTTTTAACCCCTGGTACTCTAAATGACTACCAGAACGATGGGGGGAGTCAGGCAACTGCTCTGGACCGCGCCAGGGCCTCAAAATCGGCCTGAACTCTAAAAACACAAAAAACACAAAAAAAACTTCAAAGTATTTCAAAGTTTTTTTTGCCCGATTTGCTTGAAACTTTGCACATCTGGTGGGCTGTTCCCAGGTATGCCCCCTCGTCAGTTTCAGCCTCCTAGCCCATAGCATACTGTAGATATTGTATGGGAGAAATGAGAACAGGGTTGGGACTTTTGCCCTACATGAGATTCCCATCAAATGTAACACAAATGGCCGTTTTTGTGTTTTTGAGCTGATAGGGAACTTTGTTTTCCCTAACAACTCAAAAACGGCCATTTCCCCTACATTTGATGGGGCTCCGATGTAGGGCAATAATCCCGTGCCATATGGCAGTCATGGTCCTGGGTTCCCTAGGCCTTTTTGGTCAATTTGTGCCATTTGACATGGGATTATTGGCCTACATGAGAGCCCCATCAAATGTAACACAAATGGCCGTTTTTGAGTTGTAAGGGAAATGAAAGTTCCCTATCAGCTCAAAAACACAAAAACGGCCATTTGTGTTACATTTGATGGGGCTCCGATGTAGGGCAATAATCCCGTGCCATATGGCAGTCATGGTCCTGGGTTCCCTAGGCCTTTTTGGTCAATTTGTGCCATTTGTCAAGGGATTATTGCCCTACATGAGAGCCCCATCAAATGTAACACAAATGGCTGTTTTTGAGCTGATAGGGAAATGAAAGTTCCCTATCAGCAAAAAAACTAAAAAACGGCCATTTCCCCTACATTTGATGCGGCTGTAATGTAGGGCAATTGTCCTACCGGTTAGGTTACTAAACGTAACCCGTAACACAAAAAAAAAAAAAAAATTCAAAGTATTTCGAAGTTTTTTTTGAACCCCTGGTACTCTAAATGACTACCAGAACGATGGGGGGAGTCAGGCAACTGCTCTGGACCGCGCCAGGGCCTCGAAATCGGCCTGTACTCTAAAAACACAAAAAAACACAAAAAAAACTTCAAAGTATTTTGAATGTTTTTTTTGCCCGATTTGCTTGAAACTTTGCACATCTGTTGGGCTGTTCCCAGGTATGCCCCCTCGTCAGTTTCAGCCTCCTAGCCCATAGCATACTGTAGATATTGTATGGGAGAAATGAGAACAGGGTTGGGACTTTTGCCCTACATGAGATTCCCATCAAATGTAACACAAATGGCCGTTTTTGTGTTTTTGAGCTGATAGGGAACTTTGTTTTCCCTTACAACTCAAAAACGGCCATTTCCCCTACATTTGATGGCACTCCCATGTAGGGCAATAATCCCGTGCCATATGGCAGTCATGGTCCTGGGTTCCCTGGGCCTTTTTGGTCAATTTGTGCCATTTGACATGGGATTATTGCCCTACATCGGAGCCCCATCAAATGTAACACAAATGGCCGTTTTTGAGTTGTAAGGGAAATGAAAGTTCAAAACAAGGTTCAATGAGGCTGAGATTTTCACAGTAATTCAAGCTTTGCCCAACGATCAATTGTTATGAAAATCAATGGGAAATTCCTTACACTTTTACTATAGTAATGTATGGCATTTTGACTTTGTTTGACCAATTATCCCATAGAAAACAAGATTCAATGAAGCTGAGATTTTCACAGTAATTCAAGCTTTGCCCGACAATTATTTTTTATGAAAATCAATGGGAAATTCCTTAAACTTTTTCCATAGTAATGTATTGCATTTTGACTTTGTTTGACCTATTATCCCATAGAAAACAAGGTTCAATGAGGCTCAGATTTTCACAGTAATTCAAGCTTTGCCCAACGATTATTTTTTATGAAAATCAATGGGAAATTCCTTAAACTTTTTCCATAGTAATGTATTGCATTTTGACTTTGTTTGACCTATTATCCCATAGAAAACAAGGTTCAATGAGGCTCAGATTTTCACAGTATTTCAACCTTTGCCCAACGAATAATTGTTATGAAAATCAATTGGAAATTCCCTACAGTTTTTCCATAGTAATGTATGGCATTCCGACTATGTTTGACCTATTATCCCATAGAAAACAAGGGTCAATGAGGCTGAGATTTTCACAGTATTTCAACCTTTGCCCATAGATTACATGGTGTGAATATCAATGGGAAATTCACTGTGTTTCGTGAATGTCTCCAGTCTTTTAATTAATTAAAAATACTTTAAAGCCAAATAAAGGGATGCATTCTTTTTGACAATGAAGAGGGGGTGGTGGAGATGAACTGGCTGAAATTTAGAGTTCGTAGGTCCAAGTTAAGGTGCCCAAAACCAGGCGTTTAGGTCAAAGGTCAAAAGGTCGTAATTGGTGCATTATGTAAAAATGGCCATAGAGTCTGAGAAAAAGGTTGAAACTGCCTGAATTTTGCACCACACCTTCCCCCTTATGTGTAGAGTACATATGTCCAAGTTAAAGTGCCCGAAAACAGCAACAAATGTGTAAATTGGGCCTAAAGTATGTTAAAGGGCCGGTACATTTGACCTATGTACAAACGGTCATAGAATCTGAGACAAAGGTTGAAACTGCCTGCATTTTGCAACACACATTCTCCCTGATACCTTGATTCATGCTGCGAAGTAAGAAGTCTGTAGACCCTAGGGAAAGCTATCTCCTGTTAGCAACATGCTAACAAGATCAATCCAATTCATGCTAGTAGAGCTTCCTCTGGTGTCCACCATATATCATTTCCATCAACATCTGTTTTGTAGAAATGGTTTTATGGCACCCAACAGAAACAGACACATGTGGACGTAATTTACAGTCTTTTAATTAATTAAAACTACTTTAAAGCAAAATAGAGGAATTCTTTCTTTTTGTCAATGAAGAGAGGGTCGTGGAGATGAAATCCCTAAAATTTGGAGTTCTTAGGTCCAAGTTAAGGTGCCCAAAAACAGCAAAAAAGGTCTTAATTGGCTCTAAATCCTCTTAAAGGGCCAGTAAATTTGACCTATGCAAAAACGGCCATAATCTCTCAAATATGGGTCCCAGAAACCTCAGATTACGGACACACATTGTGGACTAGGCCTACAATGAGGTCACGTGAACAAAATCCCTCTAAAATGTCTAGAAAATAAATTTGCCTGTATGAAACTCAGAGAACAGGAGGGTGAACATCTTAGCAAGATGTACACCCTGTCGTGCTGTTAAGTCAGATTGGAGCAATTTTAGTTGTAAACATCTGAGAGCTCTGTTTTTTTAATATGTTGTAGCCATACTACTACTGTCCATCATATATCATTTTCATCAACATCTGTCATGTAAATCGGGCCTAAATTACCTTAATGAGCAGTCACTTTGACCTATGTAAAACGGTCATAGCATCTGAGAAAAAGGTTGAAACTGCCTGGATTTCACAGGACACCTTCCCCCTGATACCTTAATTCAGTCTGGAAAGTAAGAAGTCTGTAGACCCTAGGGAAAGCTATCTCCTGTTAGCAACATGCTAATGAGATCAATCCAATTCATGGTAGTAGAGTGTTCTTTTTTGTCCAACATATGTGAATTTCATTAAAGAAAGTCGTTTATTAGTGTTTTTATAGGACCCAACCAAAACCCTCTTGACTCTAAACACTGAAACAGGCTTTTTTTTTAAAGGCCCGTCGTCCGAATGGCCGAATTGGTCCCAACAGACAGTAGGCCCGTTTTCATAACAGTCTTTTCTCTTTATTTTTATACTTTAAATCAAAGTAGAGATTTAAATCCTTTTCCTCTTCAAAGAGGGGCTTGTGAACATTACATATCTACAATGTGGATCTCGTAGCTGCAAGTTAAGGTCCCCAAAAACAGCAAATAAGGTCTTAATTGGCTCTTAATCCTCCGGTAAATTTGACCTATGCAAAAATGGCCATAATCTCTCAAATATGGGTCCCAGAAACCACAGATTACAGACACACATTGTGGACTAGGCCTACAATGAGGTCACGTGAACAAAATCCCTCTAAAATGTCTAGAAAATAAATTTGTCTGTATGAAACTCAGAGATCAGGAGGGTGAACGTCTTAGTAAGATGTACACCCTGTTGTGCTGTTAGTCAGATTGGAGCAATTTTTGTTCTAAACATCTGAGAGCTCTGATTTTTTAATATGTTGTAGCCATGCTACTGCTGTCCATCATATATCATTTTCATCAACATCTGTCATGTAAATCGGGCCTAAATTACCTTAAAGAGCAGTCAATTTGACCTATGTAAAACGGTCATAGCATCTGAGAAAAAGGTTGAAACTGCGTGGATTTCGCAGGACACCTTCCCCCTGATACCTTAATTCAGTCTGGAAAGTAAGAAGTCTGTAGACCCTTGGGAAAGCTATCTCCTGTTAGCAGCATGCTAATGAGATCAATCCAATTCATGCTAGTAGAGCATCCTCTTGTGTCCACCATATATCATTTTCATCAACATCTGTCTTGTAGAAATGGTTTTATGGCACCCAACAGAAACAGACACATGTGGACGTAATTTACAGTCTTTTAATTAATTAAAAATACTTTAAAGCAAAATAGAGGAAATCTTTCTTTTTGTCAATGAAGAGAGGGTCGTGGAGATGAAATGCCTAAAATTTGGAGTTCGTAGGTCCAAGTTAAGGTGCCCGAAAACAGTAAATTGGCGCTAAATTCTCTTAAAGGGCCAGCAAATTTGAAACGGCCATAAAATCTGAGAAAAAGGTTGAAACTGCTTGAATTTTTCACCATACATTCCCTGTGATGACTTGATTCAGCATGCCAAGCAAGAAGACTGCAGAACCTCGGGAAGGATTTGGAACATTGTATTGATGTAAATCCAACGGATTCTTAAAGAGTGTCCTCTGTTGTCCACTACATCTAATTTACAAGACATTTCATGGGATAAAATTCGGGGTGGTGCCTGCGCATCTGGTAACATAACCGAGGTGTCCACGGCACTTAGCCCCACCCATTTCCATGTTTCCTAGGAATGTTGTGCTCAAAAGGCATAAAGCAGCACATTTGGCACTTAGCCCCACCCAGCTCCATGTTTCCTAGGAATGTTGTGCTCAAAAGGCATAAAGCACCACATTTGGCACATAACCCCACCCATTTACATGTTTCCTAGGAATGTTGTGCTCAAAAGGCATAAAGCACCACATTTGGCACTTAGCCCCACCCATTTCCATGTTATCCCCACCCATTGCCATGTTTCCAATGAAAGTTGTGCTCAAAAGGCATAAAGCAACACATTTGGCACTTAGCCCCACCCATCTCCCATTTCCAATGAAAGAATGACGTACTAGCACCCTCTATGGGATTTCCCATGTTTTACACTTAGCTCCCGATAATGCCCCTTTTGGTCCTTGATGGAACAATGGGAAGTGGCCTGCGTGTCCGCCGCAATGTTTTCGCGTCTACATTGTGCCATTGGCCCACTACTCCCCATGTTAAAGTCGGGACAATAGCCCGACGTTCCCTTACCCCCGTATGTAGCAGACAGACAGGACTGTCCAGGCTGCTAGTAGGCAGAGTACCATGGGCCAGTGGATTCCTCCAGAGTCGTCTATAGAGGCTGAACTATTCAGAGTCACTCTGTAATAATAGTAATCTAAAGTGGAGCTCCTTTGACACTCTGGTACAAATCCTGAAGGGGCAAGAAACAGTCATCTGCAAGTCTACAAGTCTACATCTGCACACAAGTAGAGTTTGAGTGCTTAATGAGTATATTTGTGTGTGTATTAAAATACCTGTCCCATTGTCATTGAGAGGACACTGGGTCCAAGGCAGTGGGTCTTGAAAAGAATTGAAGAGATACCACAGGATCCAGGCTACTAAGGTGTTGTAGTAAAGTCCAACCAATAAGGAAATCAGCATGGAGGCTATACCTGAGGAAGGCAAAATCATTATCTGAAGTTATTATTTTGCCTCTGCCTTGGAAAATTTCTTTCATAGCCTATTTTACTTACCAACACCAGTCAGATAAGGGTTGATGGCTCTCCACACTCCTACACTGCCTTTCCTGAGACGCTGGCCGATGGCAAGCTCCAACAGCACGAGAGGCATTCCTTCCAGCACCAGCAGAAGCAGGTAGGGAATCAAAAATGCACCTGAAAAAGTAGGATCAGAAGCACAATTACAAATAGATATTGTTGCATTCATGACAGTAATAGACCTTTTCACCATACTAAATATAAAAAGGCTTTAGCTTACATAAAACTTGGATGTTGAATATAATGTTTAGTCTGGGCTGTAAAACAGCCTGTGAACGATGCATACTATGCATACTAATATTTCTAACCCTTGTGACAACCTGATCGGCTCGCTCATCCTGCCTGCCTTTCTTACTCTGCTGTGTTTTCTTCCTTCAGGTAGCTTGCAGGTGGATTTGGGTTGGTCGTTTGCCTGTGCATCCAACATTTGTGGTGGGTCTGTAAGGACATAACATTGTTCCTTCAACAAAATTTGTCCTAAACTTGATAGATGAACAGATTTCTAAACCAAGTGCTATAGTACTTCTGCAAAAGCAAAATAAGTCCTTCAAGGAAAATCATATTTGAAAGGTAGAAAAATGCCTAAAATCTACAGGCTATTCATTAGTACCTCAACCACACTATAATTTGTCAAACAATCATTGATGAATTGACAGTCCATGATCATAAGATTTCCCTTTGTCTTTTTGATCCGAGCTTACCCCCTCCATGACTTTGACACAAGTAAGGGAATCGCCACACATTGCTGATTCCAATGCAGAAGCCCATACAGGTTAGGATGTACTGGGCTTTGTTGTCCCACTTTGGCCTGTCTCCGGCCTCCTCCTTCTCCATCCTGTCCAGATCCTCATGAGAAGGGATCCTATCATCCAGTCCTGGGTTAGGAAATACCAGTCTCATGGTTCCCCTACTGAAGCTGAGAAGTTACACTGTCGTACGTGGAAGTCAAAGTGAGCTCTTAGTGTATGCACTCCGCAAATATTTGAAACAAGTTTATGATCTTTTACTCTATCTGGTGCAATGAACAGATAAGCCCACGTACACTCTGCATTTCTGTTTTTACACTACCAGTTAATCATTCAATGTAATAATACATTATAGAAATACTGCCAATGTTTACTGGTAAGGTAGATAACACTGTCCCCTCACAGCAAGAAGACTCTGGGTTTAAATCCACTGCTCAAGGAAGAAGTCCACCCTTCACCCAGTTTGAAACTCTCCCATGGTCATATCGTTTTGTGGCCGTGAGGCTGATAATGAAGCAGATAACCATTAGTTATTAGTTATAGTTATAGGCATTGCTGATGACATTAAGAACGGAGTCCTGCTCACAGTTGTTGCTCCAAGAATATTACAAAGAATATGTGAGAACTGTTTATCAGAGAGTTTCCCAAACTGCCTCTAACTCCAGAGCTGGCAGTTACTCACTTAACAGATTTGCACCTGGAGATGAGATGAGACATCCTAGGGGAAGAAAACATGTGTACCTGCCTGTAATCACATCACTGGATTTATGAAACCAAGGATGGAATACCAACTGGGCAAAGTGGGCAACTGGCCCAGGGTCCCAGAACTTCAGATGCACCCAAAACAGTCAGGGTTCGACTGGTTGTGCTAATTTATTTGCTGCTTTGTTTGGGATTCAGCACTAAAACACAATACCTGAACTAATGAGGGTCTTAAAGCGGGTCCTGCTTCATTATCTAATCTTTAAGCCCAACCTTGAATTGGGTCTTTGTGTTGAATGCTAGTTTTAGACCTTCATTATTTTAATTTTGTGCATTCATGTTGTGTATTCCCAAATCAATATGTTTCATCCATCAACAATGATACAGGTCAAGAGCAACTACACACATGTTGCCCTGAGAGGAGTTTAACAATCAGCATCTCTATCAGTCTCTGGTGATGAAGACATAGATTCTGATGTCGTTGAAACATGCTCCAGACTTTATTCAGATCATGAGCTTGATGTTTTCTTTCAGACTAAACATGGAAATCTTCATGACAGTGTTGAGGTATCCACCAATAATGTGAATGTATGTGTAAGCAAAATTAAATAAGTAAACTAATAGTAATCAGCCGGGGAGTAAAGGGGAAAGTTAATAATTAAATCAGTTGGTCAGAGAGACACCCTGTTCAATGGGGCCTTTGTATTGAAGCATCCTGCGCCACACCATGCAGGCTGTGAAATTAGTGAAGTATAGGATATACTATCTGGGTAAAATCTGTAATGGGAAAATATATTTACGACTATGTGTCCGTGTTGTGAACCCGAAACTTACGTGTGGTTAAAACTATGCAGTAATGAGGAACTTGTAGTTGAAAGTCTCATCTTACCTTGAAACCGTAACTGACTCCCAGTTGAATGCACCTGGCAGACTCCAGATAATAAGTCCAGATAAGAAAGACAGCCTGTGTCAAAAGATCTATACTCCCATATGTATGATTTATCTAAAGGCGTGAACCTCTGTATGCATAAAATGATGTTGAATGTTGAAGTATTTTCCACAGACTACTAAACACGTAGCTGTTGTTTTTCCTTCCCTCTTGCAAGAGAATAAACAGACAAAGACAACTTTGAATCTTTTGAAGACTTTATTATTGATTTGTGAACAAAACTCTCTTCTCCCGATTAACATAGAAATCTTCCACCACAATTTGGTGTCAGAAGTGGGATCGTTTGAAGCTCCGTCGGGACTCCGAGGACGTCCGGGTAGTGGCCACTTCAGGATCCACCAAAAAGCGATCCTGCCCCATACCTCGTCAGACAAAGAGAGAGGGGACTGGCGCCCGAAGGAGAACTGATTGGCTTCACAACGATCCAGACAAAGAAATCATTTCTACACATCGGGTAAGAAGTTGAAATTCCAAATTTAAAAATGTAATTCTTAGAAGGAGTAAATCTATCAGACGTAACTCCAGAATTACGTCACATAATATGGCAAACTAAAGAATAATGTTCAATAATTTGGTTTTCCTGTATGATAATTTGTCTTTTTCTACTTTTATGGTATTTATTGGGTTAAAAAGTATTGATTAAAGACATATTTCTGTGCATTGCGATACTGTGCATCTTTACGAAGGAAGAAAGGAATGGGAAATATGATCTCAGATTAAACAGATTTATTTTCTCTGAGATTATGTTTTCTCACGCCCTTGACTGACACGGAAGATAAGAATGAAAAATATGATATAACGATTGCACTCGGATGAATATTGTGTTTGTCTAAGATCATAAATTTCACGACTTTCACCTCAGGAAGACAGGAATGTCAAATACGAATTAACACTTGAATTCAAATTAAATTGACCTAATTCGACCTTGACCTAAGAAATATTGGTGGATAACGCTGATAGGTTTTCACTTGGATTTTTCCAGAAAAAGAAATCTGAGACTTACAGTGACGACTGTAGTTAACATAATATAAGTACTTACCACGCCTGAAAGACGGGTGGAACACAGTGTAAAAGTAAAGACGAATAGTGAACGTTATGAGACAGAAATATGGAAATTATTCTGTTGCATGATTATCCTTGCAAAACTTAGAAAAGAAAGAAAGAAAAGAGAGAGTGAGATGAAAAGTAAAAGAGGGTGAAAGACTTCAAGACCAGAAATGTCTGGTTCAATGGGAAACGGAATGTGAATGTAGGAAAAGAAAGCAATTACAAAATAATTGACAGGTGTAAAAACAGATGTGCCAGAGAAAGAAAAAGATCTAAACACCACACTCAGTCCACATAACCCATTCTCTCCTTCTCTGTATCCAAGTCTGACAGGCACCAGCGGCTCTCTCCTCAACACATGCCCACCGCCATCATACCAAGCAGCCGCATCAGCTCCAGCCGCGGTCCTGGTTCAACAACAGAACCACCCACCACCAGCTCCATACCAACAACCGGTTAACTTCGAGGCTCAAGCAGCAGCCGTAGCGGAACTACGCAGAGCAGAAGGAGCGCAGACAAGACAGCAACAGCAAAGTGCTGACGCAGCGGCTGCAGGTCAACATGCTCTCCAGCAAAACCCCTCCACACCAGCAGCCTCATCTGTTTCCTCCTCAACCCCTTCTTCAATCCCAGAGACTCCTCAACTACTGGCGTGTGGGAGACTCACATGAAAAATGCTTTTGTGAATGGACTGTTGTCTGATATCAAGCTGGGCACAGAGCGCTCTGTCATAGGCATGGATGACGCACGACTCGCTGAAGTAAAGAAACACGACACACACACACAAAAAATGGCCAAAGACAGAAATGAACAGGAAGACAAGAGAAAGAAAAAACATGCTGAAAATGTTCAACTATGCTCCAGGCTGTCACTCAGCTCACCATGAAACAAGGTGCACCACAACCACAAGACAGAGGTCAGAGCTATTTCCCGCCACGCTCTGACCTACGAGGCAGAGGAAGAGGCATGACTAGAGGACGTTCTTCCTGGCACCAGAGAGGCCCACAAAGAGACCCGCCCACTGGCAACGACACCTGTTTCCGTTGTGGCCAGCGTGGACATTGGGGGCGTGATTGCCCACAGAAAGGCCCACAAAGAGGAGGCCGGAGGGCGCGAGCACACGGACAAGCGCCCAGAGGAACGCCCAGACAATCCTTTCTCAGATTGACGCGATGACGGTGACGCGGTTGGTGCATGTGGGGGAGAGACAGCTGCCTGCCCGATGAGACATGAGGAAAAGGGAAGTAAATCACACACACACACCACCGCCTGCAATGAAGAAATGCTTTTTGCATTAACCGCACACACTTACACACCCACACAAGAGCAACAGACTGTTCTTACTGACATCATTACTCACCTTGAACAACAGAACATGCCACAAACACCCAACACGCACACTTATGCAGAACTCTCTGACAACTCATTTAAAGAAATGCCTACCACCACAGTCTGTTTAAACGGTAAAAAATTATCTTTTCTTGTAGACTCAGGGGCTACTCATTCTGTGATTTAACAGAAATATTTTCCAAATCAGAATATGAGTGACAGATATGTGTATTCTCAAGGGGCATCGGGTTTAACTGTAACTGAGAAATGTACTGTTCCTACGACAGGTGTGCACACCGACTCTACTGACCCTGACTCAGACATTAAAGTGAAACATTCATTTTTGTTATCATCTTTCTGTCCATTTAATCTGATGGGGAGGGATCTTATGTGCTCTTTCGGCATTTGTTTGATCTCCACTCCTACAGGTCTTAAAGTGTTTAGACGATGTACAATTGACCAAATTATGACAGCTACTCTGACCGACCCACTGTTTGTATATCAATGGAGAATTCCAATGGATCAAGCACGACAAATGACATGTTTGACAGACTCTCGAGTGCAGCCACAAGCACAGCGCATGCGCCCAGATCATTTGCATTGGACTGCACATGTCTCACGCGGTCCTGATGAACAGTTTGAGACTTTGTTTTTTTCCTTTTTGTCAAGACTTAAATTATCAGATTGCATATACCACACTTTTTTGGTCATCTCACAAATCTGCCGTTTCTGTCTCATTGTCTCCCTCTCAGCAACACCTGTTCCAGGTGGACCACTCCCACCCACACATCTCGCTGTCCAAATCTGCAACGGATCAGTGGAGAGACTTGGGCCCTTTTGCCAAAACCTGTGAAGCGTTGACCGACTGGCAGATTTCATCTGACCCTCTGGTTATGTATTCACCTTCAACAGGGTTTTATAAACAACCATTTAATCTGAAAACTGCCTAACTATTCCCAACTTGAACAACCTCTGTCCGAAGTTATTCACGGTAAAAACCTAACGGCACATGACAAAGTCCTATGGACACCGGCGGCCTCTCAGGCATTTGACAAAATGAAATGTGCGTTGCAAACTCCTCCCACACTAGGTTTACCAGATCCGAGCAAACCTTTTACTCAAACAGTTAACGAACGTTTAGGTTGTATGACGTCAGTGCTTTTACAATCTCATGGTGACAAATTACGTCCGGTAGCATATTTCTCCGCTAAACTTGATCCTGTCGCTGCAGGCCTACCGCAGTGCCTCCGTGCAGTGGCAGCCACAAAAAAGGCTCTCACAAACTGCAGCCTGTTGACTTCGTGGTGGTGAAAGACTTCAGGAGAAAGAGCTGGAAAGCTAAGCGGTGGCAAGGTCCTTTCCAGATACTACTCGTCACTCACACAGCTGTGAAGGTGGCAGAGAGAGCTACCTGGATACACGCCACTCACTGCAAAACTCAACAAGTGACAACGGTCACCATCGCGGGTGCTACAAGTAAGTAGGCGACCGTGGCTCCCTGGGTTAAGAGGGTTGTCTGGTGACCGTAAGGTCGAAGGTTCAATCCTTGACTGGGACGTGTCATGTGTCGAAGTGTCCCTGAGCAAGACACTGTAATCCCCGGGCGCCTGTCATTGGCAGCCCACTGCTCCCTATATACAGGGATGGGTCAAATGCAGTCAAATGCCTTTTTCCCCCATAAAGGGATAAATATAGTGTAATACATTTTTTTTAAATTACCTTCGAGGGAGCTACCCATTCGCGCACCACACCCAGAAATACACATATAGGAACACACACACACCTCATACACATAGAATAAAAAGAGTGGTAAAAGCAGTGTCTCTGACAGTTTTGTGGAAACCCTACGGTGTCAACACAAGCAAAACTGATCATAACAAACCAGTTGCTCGGCTGAATTCCATACAAACTGGTTGGCTGCCTCACCAGACCATCATGCCTGACCAACGCCCATGGAATCCTTTCCGTCGTGTTGGGGGCGCTCGTGTGACATTATGTGTTATATTTGTTGTTTAATTTCTTGTTGTTTTACCTTTTATTTTGTTACATGCACATCACATTCGTAATCCTCCTTCCAACTCAACCCAGACCAATGCACAAACACAACCAAACTGACGACAGAGACCATCAGCCTAACCTATTCCCTATCCCTGACTACCAAAGCGACACAGACTCTGACCCCGAGACTGACGAGGAGAAAACGAAGGTGTAACATGTGACTTCTTTGTTTTATTATTTTCAATATTTTAATTATCCAAACATATCTAGCTTGCTATAACTCAGAGATCTTTTATCTCACAAAAACAGCTTTTTCTTCTGACATCTCACATGATGATGTATTTTAAACCATATTTTGGAGTAATACTTGAAATGTCCTTGTAACATATTTTTGCAATACTGTGTGATTAATGTATAATCAAAAGAGTGGAATGTAATGGGAAAATATATTTACGACTATGTGTCCGTGTTGTGAACCCGAAACTTACGTGTGGTTAAAACTATACAGTAATGAGGAACTTGTAGTTGAAAGTCTCATCTTACCTTGAAACCGTAACTGGCTCCCAGTTGAATGCACCTGGCAGACTCCAGATAATGAGTCCATATAAGAAAGACAGCCTGTGTCAAAAGACCTATACTCCCATATGTAAAGAATTTGACATTTTGTATCAACTTTTCCGATATTTCAATTTTTGTAATTCGATTATTTAACTTTTTGTGAAAACCAAATAAAACTGGTTTGTATTTTGTGCATTCCGACCAAAGTCCAGCGTTGCTCATCTCTGTTGGGGTTCCCGTAGTCTCCTAAAGGTAAGAGTGCTCTTCCCCTGGGATAGGCTGACAGTAAGAATTTAGATTAGACATAGAATTTAAATGTTATTACTGTTAAAAGTTAGAGATAAAATAAATGATGTGATTTACTAACTTGGTTGCTCAGGCCGATTTCATAGCTCTGTTATGAAAATAGATACTTTTTTTTGAATTTGTGTAGACTTAGGTTTCTGATGAGAATTGATGTTGAAGCTCTGCTGATGTATCATATGTGATGTTGCAGTGTTGATGATAATGTTTAGATGCTAGCGGTTGTGTATTAAGAAGCAATAGGGATTTAGATTGGTACTTTAAGTTAGGAATGTTAGGGCCAGGGTCCTGAAGCTGCCCTTTAACAAACCAAGCGAGGTTCCCAACCACACAGGGTTCCTCCACCAGGGGTGGCTCAAGAGAGCGGGTCCACCCTGGTGTACTCCAGTCCTCCCACACCTACTGCACACACACACACACACCTAAATCCGTTGATATCTGGCTGTCGGGGAGACCGACGTTTTTAGCCTGAAATAAGTGGCTAGTGGTATTAAGTTATCCTGGTTTTCGCCCCTCTAAGCAGGCTAGGACGGTCTCGCGTGTAGATTTTGAGGGGTGCGTTCGATTACCCAGGTCGGAGGTTATTGGACAAGCCGTCTCCCATCGGAGGTGTGTGTGTGTGTGTGGGGGGGGGGTATCGGTTACGCAGCTAGGCTGTACACATTTTCAACAGTTAACTACACAGTTTAGTCCTCAATATTTAGAAACTCCTTAAAATGTGGTTTTCCTAGAGTTTTTTTAATTATGTCATATTTTTTGTCCCAATGCCCAGTGACATTATAGCTGTAATCAGTCATTTTCAACAATGGTTACAGATTAGTATATTTCTATACAGTATATTTATACATATACTATATATAGTATATTAGTATACACTATAGTATATATATATATGATAAATTCCATATTTCTAAGATGAGTATGTTTAGTTTATTGATATGGCAGCAATACATTTGCACAAAACATGATAAAAAATATGAGTACTTTACTGAAGTGCATCAATAAAACATCAGTATTGTACTTCAAGACTTGCATTTTGTTGTATTCTGAAATGTATGATTTTGAGTTTAGGACTTTTTTGACACTATGGTTTTCTTGCAGCAATTAAAAAACAGCCTATATAATGCATACACAGGCACTGCAAGACTGGGGACACCCGCCAGGAGAAAAATGATCACGTTGATCCATGAGGGGTACGGTACTGATGCCAGAGCCGGGAACCCCTCCTGTTGACCAGAAAACAGTATGATTAGTGCATTTGGTATGCAATGGCTGTCCAGACATTGCTCAAGTATGGTTATAGACTGACTAATTGTTTATTATATGCTGTACCACAGAGGAAAAACATTTCCCTAAAAATGTTTAACGTGCAATATAATTTGTGTATTTTGCAGTAAGAAAATATGAGAGAATAAAGCAACACATAGAATGGATACTTAGGATGATATATTAATTATTAATAGAGTTTGTGTGCTTACAGAATTTGGATCCCAGACTAAGTAGGTGAGCTCTTCTTGGACTTGTGTCACCAGGTAGAAAACTAAAATAACCAGAACGATTAGAGGACTAATGAACCTCCATGTAACCTGCCAAAAGATGGAGGGCTTATGTCCGACCATGAACTCCACATCCTCGTTGAACCTGCAACACACACAGGAGGGTTTTGATTAGCTTTGAAACGTTTTGAAATGTGTCATGACGTCATCCACGTTACACTGGACTTAAATAGGTCGGTGATACAGGCCCAGTGTTATGCTGCTATGCTGTATTGTTATTTGCAGCAAAATCAAGAATGATAACAAAAATACAGACAGACAATGTGTTGCAAAAATAGTCTGAGTAAGCACTAACCTGTCTATACCGTAGATGTATACAACAGCTATCATCTCAAACAATCCAATGGTCAGAAGTGGAACTGATCCAGCAAAGTTGTCAAAGAGAGTTACCCAATAAAGCCCTGAATGCTGCGCAAACAGGAGACAGATGATGAAGGCGACAGCACATGTTAGTCCTGAAACACACGTGCACAAAAACAAGGCAACGTGTGTTAAAACATAAGCCAGAGACAAACACCAAGGATGTTTAATTGGGGGACGAAAAATTGTCCAACTGACTAAGTTGATTTTTAAAAACAAATTACCAGTGAGTAATTCATAGGGCCACTTTTTAGGGAATACATTCAGATCTTTCAGTGGGACCACCACTCCCTCAATGTTGCCAAACAGGGTTGAGAGTCCCAAGCAGAGAAGCATGACGAAGAAGAGAACAGACCAGACAGGGGAACCAGGCATCTTGATTATTGCCTCTGTGAAAACAATGAAGGCCAGACCTGTTCCTTCCACTCCCTGCACAAACACAAGTTAGTAACAAAACAAATAAGATTAAGAAAAAGTAGAATAACTTGGTAATTGGATTGTTATTCATCAATACAGTCACCTCACTGAGAAGTGTCTGCATGTCACAGGTTTTGATGTCCAATCCAGGAACAGTATCAGGATAGGAGCTGTTGAGATGATTGAAGGCTGCCTCATAGTTGCTTGTAGTGATGTTGTCTTCAGGTAGGTCAAATGTATTTAATAATGTCATGATGTTACTAGGCAGAAAATATGTCACAGATTAGTACTTAAAATTACTTTACTGGAACTTACATGAAAGAATGAATTCAGATTTTTCAAGTCTATGTTAATACAATTCTCACTCATAGTTAGCTAACGGGTTTCTGTAATCATTCCTTCTGTCCATACTCACCATAAAGTGTCCCATTCCTAGTGTGACTGCAATGTAAAAGGTGGGGAAAAACATCCGCAGACCTTATTCTAAGCAAAAATGCATGCCAAAGTTTAGCTCAAGCCCTTCCATTTATCTCTCACTGGCTAGCGGTTACCACTAAGCCCCCAGGAAGAGCACCAGATTTAAAGCAAATTTCACATGGTGGGCAAATAGTGGGTCCAAAAAACGTTTTCCAACAGACTTACATTGAGAAAGAGACGTGCGTAACTCAGCGGATACATTTTTGGGTGAATCAACTTCCCATTACCAGCACATAAATAGCCCTTATTAAAATCATCAATACCCTCCGATAACTCCGATCGTTGCAGCCGGGCGGCTTGTTAGGGACTTCCGCCACAGCACTGATCTTAGCGGTTAACTGTTTATGATCGGTTAACGAGGGTCGGCTATCGGTTAGAAAAAAAAATCTATATCAGCTACTTCTTCCATGGCAAATTCTACACCCCTTCTCCAAATTTAATGAAAATCGGACCAGTAGTATCTCCATAATCTATCTGACTGACAGACAGACCAACAAACGGGCATGTGAGTGAAGAGTTTGACTTACAGATGGACAATCTGCATTTTTGTCTTAGACAATTTATTGTAACTGAAAAGTAAAAAGTCCACTTAACTTTTTCAAAAACCTTATACATAAAGCAGAACTTGCAGGACAACTCTGTCCCAAAAACATTGAAATCCACATCCTGTGAATACTCACTCATTGATACAGTTGTCATATTTCTCTGTAGCCCTGAAGCCAATGATGGAGTAGGTGACTGTCGCAGCATAGATTGAGGTGAGGCCAGTTATGACTGACAAGATCACAGCATCTTGCACGCAGTTGTTGCTTGGAAAAAGAAAAAAGAAAAAAAACAGATACACGTTGACTTTGGGTCTGAGATTGGCTATTACCTATTTTCAATATAAGTGAGCAAAGTGAGACTTGAACTGCACATTAAGAACCAGGACCTTTCAATGTCTCTTACTGAACAGGGTTGTAGCTTGAGAAGGAGATGAGGCCTCCCCACCCCAAACCGAAGGAATAGAAGACCTGGGCACCTGCATCCAGCCAAGTTGTTGGTTTAATCAACTCATCCACCTGCAAGAGTATGGTATACATTGTGATGTGGCTTCGAGCAATGAGTTCTAACTTCTCAATCAAGATCTGAAACATACGTCTGGTGTGAAGAGGAACTGTATTCCACTCAGGGAGCCTTTAAGAGTCAGTCCTCGGATCAGGAAGATGGCCAGCACTATGTAAGGCAGAATGGCTGTGACGTACACTGCCTGAGGTCATGACAAGAAAACATGGAATCATAGATAATGGATATCAATTTATTTTACTAATGAATCATAATTTGACTATTTGTAAAAAACCCTCCTCCAAATATCAATTGTCCAATCATAGCTCAGCAACCTTAAGTAGGTGCAGAGGTCCGTCTGTCAAGCTTTGGATTTGTCTGCATGTTAAAGTAGACTGCATGGAGCTGTACAATGAGCGATACTCTGTATTTATTATTATTTTAATTTTTTTTACCCTCTCAAAAACCAAAAATAAAAGATTCGTTTGGGGAATGGATTCAACAGAATGTTTATTTGCTCTAACTAATATAAGCTTCAAAGATTTGCATGTCCAGCTAACTAGCTTACTGCCTACATTAGTAACGGAGCGCAACTTCCAATGGTGCATTTCGTACATTATTTGTGGTAATACAAGTTACATAAAAAAGAAAATCCCTATTTACAACTAGCACATCCATTATGTTGACCTACTGTGTAGGAGCTTATCATGGATACTACTATATCCGTGTAGGGAAAGGGCTGGCAAAGTAAGTTTGGCCTTGGGCCAATTTTTCTCAAACCATTACATGGTGGGCCAAAAATCAATGGTTAACTTAAGAAATATGCTTGATAAAATGTGCAACTGGAATTTGCGAGAATGTTACAGGGTTTCTTGTTGTAACTACTTAGTCGACTGCCCAACCCTGTGATTAAATAGTGTATGACAGTCAGAAACAAAACAAAAAGACAGTTGTGTGCCAGTGTCTGGGTTTTGCACTACATTACGTAATACAATAGTATTGACAAATAATCTGGCATCTTTATATTGAGAGCCCTGCTTATCAACCACCGTCTGAAATAAAGGACCTATTGTTTTGAGAATGACCTAAATCTGTTATCACTATATATTTACTTCGTGGGAACAGAAAGGTGTAGCAACAGTAATTACAGTAGGCAGGGCTTAGCTAACGGTCAATTTACAGAATGTTCAACAAACCTTGCCTGAAGTGCCAATGCCCCTCATGCAGCAGATTGCTATGACTGTCCAGGCTGCTAGCAGGCAGAGTACTATGGGCCAATGGATTCCTCCAGAATCGCCTATAGACGCCGAACTATTCAAAGTTACTCTGTAAAAATAGTAATCCACAGTGGAGCTCCGTTGACACTCTGGTACAAATCCTGTGGGGGAAACATTAAACAATGATGCAATGTGGGTGCTTTGGTGTGCATGTATAAGCTGAAAATGTGTGTATATTCACCTGTCCCATTGTCATTGAGAGGACACTGGGTCCAAGGCAGTGGGTCTTGAAAGGAATTAAAGAGATACCACAGGATCCAGGCTACTAAGGTGTTGTAATAAAGTCCAACCAATAAGGAAACCAGCATGGAGGCTATACCTGAGGGACAACAACATTAATCGTGATACCACAGTCACAGGAAGCCAGATATTCTCATGAGTTGTTGGGGGGCCAGGGGGTCTTCTTATTTTGCCTTTTCCCTAATTTACTTACCAACACCAGTCAGATAAGGGTTGATGGCTCTCCACACTCCTATACTGCCTTTCCTGAGACGCTGGCCGATGGCAAACTCCAACAGCAGGAGAGGCATTCCTTCCAGCACCAGCAGGATCAGGTAGGGAATTATGAAGGCACCTGAAAAATGTATGTCATAAGTGGTTGGGAGGTTGGGAACGTTAGAAATCTCTACATGATATCTGTAAAAATGACATTCAGGACATCATAAAAATGTAAACGTGGCACACTCGTTTTTCTCTCATAGAGACATAAATATATCAATCTATCAATATCAATTAAAAATAGAACTGTGACTCATATCACTATCAAGCTGTCTACATTCCAAGGTTTTAAGCTGGTGTGAAGATTTTGGACTCATTGATATTATAAAGTATTGCAAATGACAACATGATATGGCTTATGAGGATATTGGCATCGTAGAATGTTTAATAGCAGTTTGGTATTAACTAAAGTATACACTTAAAGGTTACAGATTTGTTGTTGTATAATTCTGTGATAGGCAAAGTTTATGAGAGTTATTCACAGATGCTTTAATACAATTTAGTGATTTGTTTATGCACAAAATTAAAATTTTAAAACAATGTAACATTTTATTGTTTTGTATCCATCAGCATATTGTCACATTACTGTGACTCATAACATGGACTATGGACTGGTTTTAACCGTATGAGCTTGAACCCTCTAGTTAAAAATTAACAGAAAAACCACAGATTCTACTTTTACAGTTTGCACGCCTTTGAAACCTGTCCCACTTCCTGTGGCTCAATCACAATGACACACTTAACACACACACTTTTGAAAAAAATAACAACACACACATACACACAAATATATGCAGTGTGAAAGAATTCCTAGCGTTCAGTTTCAACCTAAACGAATATACAGCTCTGTCTGTAGCTCATATGTCATGCTAAAGGTTAGCCATTAAGACGTCATACTGTTGAGAATCATTAATATAACTCAATGGTGATTTCATAACACTCTCTTGTAGCCATTAATGAGTGATATATTTAACTTACCTTCAGCCTTATAGTTTAACTGAACGGTGATTTTATTGAAAATGAAATCGTTAGGTTCTCAGTTTAGATATTTGTGATTATATACAAACACACCATAAAATGACATAAATTCCCAAAAGATAACTAAAAATCACTCCTACCTCAACCACACAAATTTGCCAAACACTCATGCAACAACGTTTTGTCTTACCTCCTCCATGACTTTGACACAAGTAAGGGAATCGCCACACGTTACCGAGCCCAACGCAGAAGCCCACACAGGTTAGGATGTACTGGGCTTTGTTGTCCCACTTTGGCCTGTCATTAGCTTCCTCTTTCTCCATCCTGTCTAGATCTTCATAGCTAGGGATCCGGAGATCCAGTCCTGGGTTAGGAAGTACCAGTCTCATGGTGACCACCTGTGCTGAAGCAGAGAAGTATGGTCTACCGCAGATTAAGCATTGTGTGTGAGTTCCACATGGAACACTAAGCTATCCTGTCGGAAGTTTATGATCTTTTACTTTATCTGTTGCTGGCCATATATTAGCCACTGAGTGCACACTCAGCCATTCAGTCATTTTAACATGTGAATGTCAAATGTACAAAATGTCCTGCCAATCTGCTTTCAAACTGTAAAAGAAGTATTCATAATTAATTTGTCTAACAAGTGAGAAGGGATCATACCCTTTGCTTTGTTAATTTGTTACTCAAGTGTTTTATTTTGAAGGGGTTTATTCAAAATCATTGTCAGTGTTAAGACCAGGGATGTATAATTGGTTAATTTCTATAAAAGTTGCTCAGTGGCGGACCTAATAATTGTAAAATAAAGTGTTCGGAAATTGATTTACCTTAAAAATAAAAAAAAAAGATCTGCTGATTTACAGACGTCCCAATGTAAGTCTATGGAAACAAAAAATTTTTGGACTCAATGGCATCACGTGACAGAATGCAGAAGTTATAATTCCACCGTTTGGCTGCAGCTTAAAATTAACTTTTTCAAAGTCCTGGGAGCTTGGTAAAGACAGAACATTAAACCAGAGATTTCATGGTTTCATGAATAGAATTCTGTGCCTCGTTGCAACTTTTGCCAGGCGAAATCCTTATAAGCACAGAAACTTCATGATATTTAACACATGATTTATTTTAATTGCATACATTTCCTCAGATAGTAACCACTTCATTTTGTTCTTAGGTCTGAACTGACGAGATGATTATTCACAGATTATACAGTTCATGGCAGTTTAAGTGCAATAATATACTCACACATAAAAATAAACTTTACAATAGCCTTCCACAATATACGCAACACACAAGTGTTTTAAAAAGGACTGATGCTATCAATTAAATTTTCTTTTGTTTTAAAAAAATCCACAACATTTTTAAAGTACACGAATTAGCTCCTCTAATGGAGATTATTTTCAGAATATTAAAATAAAACATTATGTTTGTATACTAGACACATGAATTTAGTAAACTTTTAATAATACAATAATAGCTTCACATTTTTGGAAACAGAGAGTTAGATGACATTGATAGCACTCTCATATATGTGAAAAATATAAATAGCTTCAGCAAACAGTCGGCCATTTTTGCTTGGTAATAAGAGACTTCTTTTTTTGTACGGATGAGACAAATGAGATATGACATGGTAATTATTGAGCTTTAGAGGTGCTGGTAGGTATTTTTTTGTTATTTTATTTTATTTTTCAACATTTTTCCTTTGTTTTCAGCCTTTATGGTAAGCTAAGCTAATTGGCTGCTGGCTCTAGTTTTATATTTAGTGCACAAACATAAGACTGCGATGGATAATTTCCCATCATCATTTAATGTACAACATATACTTACATGTAAACTATGACGCAACAAGAAACTAATATCACAATTGTATGAAAAACAAGCACCAATTAATCTTTTCTTCAGAATGACATAATTTTACAGAAGATATTTTCAAATTTACCTCTACACAATAAAAAAAAGACAATATCCATTTTTGTTTTTAAATAAAGTAAAACGCTATCTAGAACTTCATTTTGTCACTCATTTGTATTTTGGCAGAGATAGTGTCCAATGTGTCGTCACTGTAGTCCTTCTGCTTGCAGCATTTCCTCTGGATTAATTTGTAGAGGGCGACCACGGGGATGGCTAAACTGGGAATTCCAGCCAGAATGAAGATGATGATGTAGATCCAGGATGGAAACGGACGTGGTTCAAGGGTGGGAAAGTTCTCCTAAAGAAATGTTAAAATTTACACTAATGTACGACACACGAGAGGTCTAATTCAACACATCTAAAATGGTCTTTCGACTTAAACTATTGTGATGCGCACACTTACCGCCTCCTGGTCCCACACCAAATAGGTGAGACTCTTAGTGACTTGGGTTACAAAGTAGAAAACCAAGATGACGACCATAATCAGTGGACTGACAAACCTCCACGTCACCTGCCAGAAAATATTGGGTTTGTGGCCGATCATAAACTCGATGTCCTCGTTAAACCTGTTTGGAAGCAATAAGAGGGGGATGTAATGTCAGCTGAGTGTGTATGAAAGCATCCATTAAAGACAACCTTGTACTTATACTAGATACAGTAAATAAAGCAGCCTCCGTGGCGTCGTGTGCGTTCATCTTGTTAAAGCTGCACTGGACTTCAAGGAAATAAATCTCCAAACATAAAGACTGGACAAAGGGTGAAACATTACAATATTTTACTTCTTTATAAGTAGCGTTTTTACCTCTTTTATCAGCAGTGTTATTGAATTAGAGCAAAAAACACATATTTTCCACATTCCTCACAATAGTCTTGCTGCATGACACACTGTACTTCTGTATCTCTCCTATGATGTTCCAAGGTCAGATTACCAGCTGTCTCTCTCTTATGCTTGTATGACAATAAAAAGACTAAGAGTATACAGCCATACTAGCAACTCTGTAAGGCTACACCTACAGTATATGGGATAAACAGGTATAATGTTTATCACATTAGTTTAGCATCTTAGTGTGATAGTAATTGCTAATTTGCACTTAACACAAAGCTGCTGGCGTGGCTAAAAAGCCATTAATTTGGACTCTGTACCAATAACCACTTCTTGAATAGACTCACCTATCTACGCCATAGATGTACATAACACCGAACATTTCACAAAAGCCAATGACCAGAAGAGGGATAGAGCCAGCAAAGTTGTCAAAAAGAGCTAGCCAGTAGTTTCCAGAGCGAAGGGAAAAGATGAGCCCAACAGCGAGGGAGATTACGCAAGTCAGACCTGAAAAAAACAATGCAAAAAGTGGTTACACTCATATCTAGATCAAACGTACTCACCCTGACATGAAAAACTAATTTATCAGAAACATTACCACAAAGAACTTCTTTGGGCCAACTTCGGGGCAGCAATTGGAGGTCCTGCAAAGGAACCACCACTCCTTCTATGTTCCCAAACATAGTTGAGAGGCCGAGGCAGAAGAGCATGACGAAGAAGAGAACAGCCCACATAGGAGAAATCGGCATCTTGATGATGGCCTCTGTGAACACGATGAAGGCTAGACCTGTTCCTTCCACACCCTGAAGTGCACACCAAATATGTCAACCATTCACCCTCTGTTAAAAAATTTCAATGAGATAAAAAACAAAAAAATCAATTCTAATGTCTAAATATTGTAATGCTACTCACCTGACTGAGGAAAACCTGAAGGTCACAGGTCTGTAATTGCAATCCTTGAATGATATCTGGATTTGTCTGGTTGAGGTCCGACAGAACCTGATTGTAGTTGTCTTCTGTGATGTTGTTTTCAGGATAGTTAAAGGAATTCATCAGCTTCCAGATGTTGCTAAAAAAGAAAAGCACAGTGAGATGTGTTCAGTCTTCATAAGTGAATCCAAATGATTGTTTTAAAGGCTTCTTTTGTGAAACTCACTCAGCTGTGCACTCGTCAAAGTTTTGCGTGGCCCTGAAGCCGATGATGGAATAGATAACTGTCGCGGAGAACACTGAGGTGAAGCCATTGACTATGGAGATGAGAACAGCATCCTGCTCGCAGTTGTTGCTAAAAAACAATTATGATCATGTCAGGACAAATGTTCAAAGGAAGGCTTAATGCATAACTGTGCATGTTAGGCAGTAACTCACTGAACAGAGTTGTAACTGGAGAAAGAGATGAGACCTCCAAAGGCCACAGAGAAGGAGTAGAAAACTTGAGCGCCTGCATCCAACCAGGTTGTTGGATTCATTAACTCATTTACCTAAAAGAGAATAAAAAGTACCTTATATAAACAGTAAAATTGAGCTGTAGGATTCCCATGCTGATTATTTCCTATTGTGATATTTCTGCTCTCCAGAAGTGACAGTAAACACTCCTACTGACCTACTGTTCAGGCCGTTGTTAATAATTAATATGTGTATTACTGTAAACCAGGATAATCAATGAGGAGTTGACTGACTGTCATGTGACATCATAAAAATAGCAACCTGTGGTAGGTAGTATGAAAATTACAACAGGACAAATGCCAAAATTACACCACACTCTTCTTTTTTTCTTTTTGCATGATATTCATTTTACTGACAAATGTTTGGTGGTGTGTAAAACTGTGCCTACATCTGGTGTGAACAGGAACTTGATTCCCTCTATGGATCCTTTTAGAGTGAGTCCTCTGATGAGGAAGATGGTGAGGACAAAGTATGGTAGAGTGGAGGTGACGTACACAGCCTGAGAGAAAACAAAAATGACAACATGATCCAAAGATATAGCCGTATACTTGAACAAACGCAAGCAGGCATCACTCTTGCATCAGATTATTCAGATGTAATGTGACATTCAGACCTTTCCAGTGGTCTCAATGCCTCGGATGCTGCAGACATACAGCACAGTCCAGGCAGCCAGCAGGGATAGCGCTATCCACCACTGTGGACCGCCAGGCTCATCAATAGCTGTTGAAGTGTTTAGAGTCTCTCTGTACCAGAAGTAGTCGACAGTGCTGCTCCGAGCACATTCCTCAACCAGACCTGCAAAGGATAAGCAGGCAGCAACTTGAGCAACCTTGGAAAGAAATGTTACCACAGACTGTACAGCAGATTTGTTTTTTCTTTTTTTGACTGTTGTCTTGATGTATGAAGGCATACCTGTCCTGTTAGCGTTGAGAGGACATTGACTCCAAGGCAGAGGATTTTGAAAGGAGTTGAAGAGATACCACATGATCCAGGCCATGATAGTGTTGTAGTACAAACCCACCAAAAATGAGACAATCATGGATGCAATACCTGTAACAAAATGAAACAATTAGTCTTGTGGTGTTTTTTTCTTCTTAACAAAACAAAGAGTCGATGGCCATTTCTAGCGGCTCTGTGAGGCTGTACTTGCAGCAGTGCTTCAAGTTAAATGCTAACTTTGACATGCTAACATGCTCACAATTGCAAATCTAACATACTTATGTTAGGCAGACATACTGTACATATCTGTGCCAAATTGTATGGAACTCCATCTAATAAAACCACAAAAGTGTTGATGGTGGTGATGGATAGAGGAAAGGGCAGAGGATCACCAATGTCAGTACAATGTATCATCTGGGGACCATGAATGCCTGCACCAAATTAATCCAGTAAATAATTGTTTCGATAATTCTGTTAGGACCATGCGATTGATTGACGTACAGACAGACATGTCGGCCCTGGAGCAACACACCCTAATGTGCATGCTTCTCTTTTTTTACCCACCAACTCCAGCTAAATATGGGCTGATAGAGCTCCATACTCCCACGCTGCCCTTTCTCAGGCGCTGACCGATGGCAAACTCCAGGTGCAGCAGTGGGATTCCCTCCAGGACGAGCAGGATGAGGAATGGGATCATAAACGCGCCTAAAAGTACAACAGTCACATTGTCACAATGAGTTAACAATGTGTATATTGATTATAATCAGCACTTTAATGAAGGTAAGTAAATATTCAACAGTCGGCTTCTTTCAAGAAGTAAACTGTAAAAAGCGCACTAGGCACTATATAAACCATGAATAACACTCACACATTAACTTTTACATATCATTAAAGCTTGAGAAAGTAAAAGTAAAAGTATATAACATCATTAGTTTCAATGTGTACCAAAGTTTCAGTTGATGTTAATGAGCAAATTTATTAAGGAACATACATTGATTGATTTTTTTAGATCTCAGTCTAAGAAAAACAGCCATTTCTATCATTTTTATGTGTTTAGAGAGCAAAATCCAGAAGTCTAACGATGTGTACTGCTACACATACTGCATCTCTCTCTCTGTAAATATATAGCAGCACCTTTAAACATAATTAGTATTCTCAAGTTACCCAACATTTTTGAGAAAAAGATTCTTATTTCATAGATCTAAACACTCAGTTTTAATGACTAACTCCCTTCAAATGTGTCATTTAATGTGTTACAATCAACAATAATTATGGATGTTTTATTGGTTTCATTTTGACTAAAAGCAGACAGATTGAGTTTCGGAAAAGCTCTACTCAGTTACTGAAAACGGGTAAATACACATTTAGATCTTTTTAATAATTCACACACACTGCTCATTTTCTAGCAACTCAGCAGCACTCGTCCCAGCCTACCTCCTCCATGGCTTTGACACAGATAAGGGAACCTCCAGACGTTGCCGAGTCCCACACAAAAGCCCACACAGGTGAGCAGATACTGGGCTTTGTTGTCCCATTTTGGCCTGTCCCCTGCCTCCTCCTTCTCCATCCTCTCCAGGTCCCCGTAAGAGGGGATTCGGTCATCCAGTCCTGGGTTTGGCAGCTTCAGCTTCATGATGGCTCCCTGTGTGTTCACTAAACTCAGAAAGTGTAAAACGTTGCTGTTGAGTCTCCCTTTCGTAACCAGTTGTTGGTTTTGCTACTTTCCTGCGAGCAAGGGGATGCAATTTTCTCTCTGTTACTGATTCTCCATGGACTGTCTCTCCCTGAGTGGTTTACTACTGTTTGTCCTGGGAAATGGCACTGAGGTATTTATCGTGACCTATGATACCCGATCCAAAGCTATCAGTAGCTCATTGCAGTCCATGTTGGGTTATGGAATGTCAGCAAGGTTAAGTGGAAAAAGGTGCAACCTTTTTGATAATGGTTAATACGTCACATGAGGTTCCTCCACAAACACTTTTCCCTGAAAGATGAGTTTGTGTGGGAAATGGAGCATGGTATTGTCTATTTATTCACTATATCACCCCTCTTAAGACAACAAGGTCTTCATGATTAACAAGCATATGTCAGAGACAACATATTTCCCATCATTGCTTATCTTAACAATCAGGCTGTGCCTTTTCCAGTCTTTGAGAAGTCTGATTGTTGTATTGCGGAGGGATCTACTAAACTATCTTATCAGTCTGTACAGGGACATGCAGTCCATTGAATTTAAAATGCTGAAGTCTTTCAGTAGTTATGAAATGTTACAAAGTAGAGGAAGGGATTTTTCTGTTTGAACTTGTGTCGTAACATTTTTCCTGCCGTGAAACTGTTTCGGAGTGCATAAAAACCTTATCAGTTTTCCAATGTTTCTTTCTAATGCAAATTATTAACCAAAGAAAGACTACTGTCGGCGTTTACAGAGTCGTGTATACTGAATGGTACTGAATACTGACTCTATAGAAGCCATGTAAAGGGTTATTTTAAGGATATTCATAAAAGCAGGGAGCATCCTGGACAGGTTGCCAGTCAATCACATGGCTAATATCCACGTTTTGAGCTCATTCATTCAGACACCATAACAAACCCTGCGCAGAAACTTTATCAGTTGATATCAGTTGAACAGATCGAATTCCATTCTCAAAATGGCTGTAAATGAATTGATTGTCCACCAGTGCTGTTTGCCGTTTCCATTATAGCCTTTGTTTCCACCACTGTCACTTGTCTTGTCATCACAACACATATTTATATATGTTTTAAATATGATTGTCACAGAAGTTGTACTTTGAAAACACATCATTTTGTAGTTAAATTTGAGATTTATCAAACTGTTTCCGTAAAAGCAAGGGACAAGTAAAATCTTCAGTAGTTGAAAAAGAGGAGGTAGCTAAGAACTTGCCCTTGTTGATCATGATTTTTGTGATGAAATAAAGTCAATATTAGCGTAGAATATTTCAATACGTTTATTCAGCTTTTCTCAAAATATACAATTTAAAACATCTCATGAACATCTACAATGATTCTATATACTTTTATCAACACGTTGTCAACACAAAAAAATTCCTTAGCACACACACAAACACAGTATGTTAATCTATAAATTAAATAATTTTAACAAATCAAATTTTAACAAAGTAAAGCATACCCCACCATGGAATAAATAATCTTCATTGCACTGGTCTCTTGTTTTAAAAGCAACAGTATAATGTTCTTGTCAATCTAGTGAGTGTCATACATGTTGACATTGGCAGATACAGTGTTGAGCTCAAGTTTCTTGATTGTTTTCTTGCAGCAACATCCCTGGAATAATTTGTACAAAGCATATCCTGGGATCATAAGACTAGGAAGTCCAGCCAAAATGAAGATGATACCGTAGATCCAGCTGGGATAGGGTAACTTCTCCAAAACCGGGAAGTTTTCCTATGACACAACAAAGATTTTAAAATATTAATATTTTTTTGCATGATAAATTGAGGAATGTTGTAACAGTTGTAAAACTTACCGAGCTTGGATTCCAGGTGACGTATGTCAGTGTGGCATTGACTTTGGTGACAAAGTAAAACACAAAGATGACGAAGACAATCAAAGGGCTGACCACTCTCCATGTGGCCTGCCAGAAGATGTTGGGTTTGTGTCCAATCATGAACTCAATATCTTCGTTAAACCTGTCAAAGGAGGTAGATCTGACTTAGGACTCTTTGGCTATGCTGTAATATTTGAAACATTGATTTAAGAGAGTTATCAACATGGCACGTACATAAACACTGTAACTACATTCCAGGGATTCTTTATGTCAAAATAGGCTTTGTAATCTCCTGTTTAAAACGTACCTATCTATTCCATACAGGTAGGCTACACCAACCATCTCACAGAAGGCGATAATGAGTAGAGGGATGGAGCCTGCATAGCTGTCAAAGAGTGCTAACCAGTAGTTACCAGACCGCAGAGCAAAGATGAGCGCGATCAAGAAGGATGAGAAGCACACAATCCCTAAAATACCAAACAAAATAACTCATTATTGACAATGTAGTGTCAGCATACATGGTAACCTGGCCCGCCAGATGGGTTGTTACACAGAACCATCTGAGAAGCAGTCATTGGAAACTGTTTGGAGGTTCGTAGCAGGTCATTGGATGAACCATCTGTCAATCAAACTCTTACCAAAGCCAGTCAGGAGAAAACATCTTCTCCATCTAGAAAAGCCTTCAGTGCTATTCTTTATTCTTCTTTCAATGAGAAAATACTCTTCAGTTCTGATATAACTGATGCTATTGCAGTATCTACGCTAACCTCATTGAGGTTTTTGACCGAACAGTCGCCTCTCTGTGTCGTCTCGCACACACCTAAGCCACGGCCGTATAGCTGCCAGTAGCTCCTCACAGGATGCTTATTGATCCGCTCACAGCCTTGCCGGACACTAACGCATTGAAGCAGATAGTTCAGAACAGAAACTGAGAGTCAGTTTCCTGTGTCTGTGTTACATGGATTTTTCCACTACCCCGCTCCTTTAGGAGACAAGCAGCAGAGTCTATTAACTCCAGTGGATTTGAACACAGATTATGATCAATTCTTTCGCTCCAAAGTCACCAAAGTAAATATTTATCCCATTCCTCTCAAGCCACATATCCTACAAACATTCTTGCGATTGGTAACATGCAAGGTAACACACATGGGTCTATAAGATCATTTACCTGTGAGCACCTCTTTAGGCCACTTCTTCGGAAAGATCTCAAGGTTCTGCAGGGGAACCACAACTCCCTCTATACTTCCAAACATGGTGGAAAGCCCGAGACAGAAGAGCATGATGAAAAAGAGGACGGACCAGAGAGGAGCAAAAGGCATCTTTGTGATGGCCTCTGTGAACACAATAAAGGCCAGACCCGTTCCCTCCACTCCCTGGAAAACAAGTGCACAATCATTCACAACACTCAATGGATTTGACTACTGAGAATGAAATACAAACATGATGCCTCCAAATAAAAAATATCATACATCACTGAGAAAAGTCCTGAGGTTGCAGGTGCTAAGGTCCAGCCCCTGAATGACCTCTGACCCCGAGATTGTGCCATTAAGCTTTTGCAGCATTTCATCATAGTTGCTCTCTGTGACGGCTCCCTCAGACAAATCAAATGCATTCAGCAGCATCAAGATGTTTCTGAAAGAGGACATTTAGGAACATGAGCGACTGAAAAATTCTAAAAAAAAGTAAAGTTTCTTTACTTTTGCCCTGATTAACCCAAATAAATTGACGTAATGTTCCGTGCACATACTCATTCAGGCAGGCATCAAACTGCTCCGTTGCCCGGAAGCCAATGATCGAGTAGATGACAGTGGCAGCAAAGATAGAAGTGCAGCCATTAATAATGGAGATGATAATAGCATCTTGCTCACAATTGTTGCTAGAAGGAAAATACAAATTCATAGTTTTATTTAACATTTTTGCAAAGTTTGTTCATCTCAGCTGATAAGATTAGATGCCATGTAAACTTAATATGTACTAACTGAATAGGGTTATAGCTGGAGAATGAGATGAGACCTCCAAAGGCCAGGGAGAAGGAGTAGAACACTTGGGCTCCTGCATCCAACCACGTTTCTGGGTTCACCAACTCATCTAGCTAGAAATCAATAATATCATCAGCAGAGTGAAATATCGTCCATGCTATTGGCAGGGAGAACGTAATTAAATGACTAACGTCTGGTGTGAAGAGGAACTTGATTCCATCGAAGGATCCTTTCAGAGTTAGTCCTCTGATGAGGAAGATGGTGAGGACCACGTATGGCAGAGTGGAGGTGATGTACACAGCCTGAGAGAAAGGATAGAGACTTTTTAAAATATCATTATATTATCTTTGAATAACTATGGCTTCCGTAAGAAACAAATGATATTACTCAAATTGGGCACTTTTGTCCTAGACCTATGGTATTAGGTTAGTTAGTAGCCTACTTTTGCAAATTCAAGGCCACATTTGTTAGAGACCAGGAAGCAGGGCAAAACAGCTAGCCTGGCTCTTTCCAAAGCTCATTATTTTAATCAACCTTTATTTTTACATTGGGGTAGATAGACCTCATTTACAATACAGCCAAGTAAAAAAAAATAAACAAATAAACAATCACAGGCACCAAGAAACAAAAAAACAAAAAATAATAATAATAATTTTAGGCAAATTAATCAACTGAGAAATGTAAATTGCCCTAAGGATGAAAGTGAGGGAGAATGTTCTGGATGTTAATCCATGTTACAGGTGCCCAATACAAAAACTGGATTTGCAAAACCCAATAAAAACAGCTGGCACCTGCAACACAATCCAGTCATATAAGCATGTTCGATAAGGACGTACACCTAAAGACAACAATGAAGCAAATTAAGGAGGTAAAAAAACAGTTCGGGTCTTATAAATAAATAAAACCTAGTGTCTATCATGCCTGTCAGAGAGGCAGGGCCATCCAACTTTAGCACAATGATGAGTATAATTATCTCCAGTAATAAATCTTAATGCAGAGTGATAAATGGTATCCAAGGTCTTCAGAGTCGCAGCTGAAGCATTCATGTATAAAGCGCACCATAATCACATACTGATAAGAAAGGAGGAAATGAGAGGGAAGACCTATGGTTAAGATAATGCCCTTCCTTACAACATTTTTACTGGATTTGAATATATAATAAACATTCAAATGAATGACAAATCTCTGCTGCCACACTGTGCAACATTAATGCCGTAGATCCCCTACCTTGCCTGTGGTCTCAATTCCTCTAATGCAGCAAAGATAGAGCACACTCCAAGCAGCAGCCAAGCACACCACCACCCACCACTGCAGACCTCCAGCCTCCTCTATAGTCTCTGAGGTGTTTAATGTCTCTCTGTACCAGAAGTAGTCCACTGGAGAGCTGCGTTTGCATTCTGACACTAGATCTACAGGAAGGGGGCAAATCAAGTTGTTTGAATGGAACGTAAAATATTAAGGCTGACGTTTTTTTTTTTTTTAAGTGGTGACATGCCTGTAAGGTTTTCATTGAGAGGACACTGGCTCCATGGCAGTGGGCTCTGGAAAGAGTTGAAGAAGTACCACATCACCCAGGCGATGATGGTGTTGTAGTACATGCCCACTAAGAACGAGACTGTCATGGACGCAATACCTGTAATCGAGAGAGAAAATCAAACAGGACAATGAACTTCCATAGTAGTGCAAAATGTACATGAGTACGTGTCCAACCAAAAAAAAAGATTTGAAGCAAGCCTTTCATATTGGACTAAAACTCACTTATGCATGCACTCACCAACTCCAGCGAAGTAGGGGTGAATTGCAGCCCAAACCCCTACGCTGCCCTTTCTGAGGCGCTGGCCGATGGCAAACTCAAGGTACAGCAGTGGGACCCCCTCGAGGACGAGCAGGATAAGAAAAGGGATCATAAAAGCACCTGGGGACACACCAATATAAACTTAGATAACTGGAGACATGTGCGTGATAGCATAGATACACCTTGTTTACTGCAGCCATGTGTGATTGTTTTAACATAAGATATTCTGTGTACACCTCAACACATAAAAACGGTGTATAATTGAATATGCAGGTATTAATTGTGTTCATTTTATACTGTTATTAATCCTTCAAAACTTTATTGCAGAAACAACTACACATACAGTATGCTGGCAACCAACAAAAAGGGATTGACATGAGCTTTAATTGTCTTTATTATCATGCATGACGATCCAGGTGGTGCAGCATCAAGGCTGAAAGTTCACTCTGGTATCAGGATCCAGATAGCAGAACAGAACAGCTGATATGAAAAAAAGCTGAATCACTCATCAAATTATGATCCTTAATAATCATTTTGAATTCCTGAGGAAGAGTTTTGCCATATTCCAGCCTGGGGGATATTAAATTCAACTACAGGTCGTTTACCTACTTGTTTCACTGACGCTCTCTGTATGTAAGCTACATGTTAACCACTTGAGATGAATATGTAGACTTGCCTGAATGGCAGCTCGTGCTTTACCTTGACCTTTATCAGTGGAAACAGAGATTGTTGGGAAATCGGATTTCCACCCCTGAAAGATTATCAATTTATCTCAGCATTGCCTTCAGGGTTCAGGGCCAGTTCAAGACAAAAAAGGGTATTTTCCCTCAGCTGGCCCAATGTAGGCTACAATAACTTTTGTATGTTTAGCTATTTTGTCATCTTTAGCCTATTCTATCTCAATTACTGTATGTCTAGGAGTTCCGTTTGCATCCTCAAAATGTTGGCTTTTCAAACACTAGAAAAGGGGTTTGTAAGTAACAAAAAGAAAACATGGTTTAGCTGATTTGTTTTTTAGCTGAACCACTAGGTGAGCCTTGATTTCCTGAGGGTGGTGCTATTTGACTGCTTAGCGATGGTGGGTAATACCACTCTAACAACCTGGTTCTATATTCCAAATAAACAAGAGATTGATTATTGAGAACAGTTGCTGTTTTGGATCAAATTTGCATTGCCATTGTGAGTATGTTAGAGTATGCTAGTTGGTGACGTTAAAATAGTTCAAAGTAGCCTCACAGAGCTGCTAGCATTGTTGCAAACTCATCTGGTTTTAATTAGTTTATATAAGGAGGTGTACAACAGATTCAGTTTCATGAAAATGTTTCAGATTATTTTTTTGTCCTCACAGCATACAATATTATTCCTATATTGTACTATACTCTGGGCTACTTTGGCTGAGTTTTTGCTAACTTGAGATATGCTGGTTTGTCTGACAGGTGATATCTGATTATCTCCTAGACAACACCTCGGCACAAGACCATGTAATCACGCCTCTCACAACATAGGGGTAAAGTTTAGGAATCGGCCAAAACCCTTGTTTTTCCATTCACAAAGTCAGCTGACCAGAAGTCAGTGTTTCTTCCCTCCGGTCACAATTTTCAAGCTCAAAATGTCACCATGTACCGTGTTTTAACGCATCAGTGGTTCTTTGCTGTAGAGTTTATAGCTTTATACAGCGTTCAACCACCTCTGCAAGTTAATATTTAACCTAAATCACTTTAAGTGCAGATATTAGAATCATAATGATGCATAGTGGTTTTATAGTGCCACTTTGAATAATGGAGTGTGTTTTGCTCAATGCGTATGCTTTTATACTTTTAACTCACACCAGAATCATATGTCTGTAACAAAAAATAAATACAATCATGAATTATTAACACGGAGGACATTACGGCAACATGAGTGCTGCTAACAAAACTTCTTGCATTTTATTTTCATTTTAGTGCCAATTTAACACAATCAAGTAAGCTATCAGAATCACCACATTTAATTTAATTTATTTAATTTTTTCCATTTTTACAACTAGCAATTGTAATTTGACGTGGAAATTTGATTTAAAGGCAAACATGATACGATTTTAAGTACTTTTCAGTTTTCACTTTCCACTATAAGGGACCAAATTATATGCATTCTTTTCACAGTTTAGCTACAGATAAGAAGAGCCTACCTCCTCCATGGCTTTGACACAAGTAAGGGAACCTCCACACGTTGCCAAGTCCCACACAGAAGCCCACACAGGTGAGCAGATACTGGGTTTTGTTGTCCCATTTGGGCCTGTCCCCTGACTCTGCCTCAACCTCCTCCATCCTCTCCAGGTCCTCGTGAGAGGGGATCCTCTCTTCGAGCCCAGGGTTTGGAAGAACCAGTCTCATGGTGTCTGTGGAGTTATTCCAGTCTACAGATCAAAAATGTTGGAGATGCGAAGCTGGGAGATTCCCAGTGCTGCTGGTTGTCAGAGAACTCGATCTCCGGCAGTTAGTGTGTGTGTGTCTTGCACATTCTATTTATCTGTCCATCTCACTCACCAATTTCAAGAAACATGGGTGTCAACATCATAACACATCTATAGGGCAATGTGCACCAATTCACGCATATGAGACTGAGGTCATGAATATGAAAACCTCCCACCACAAAAACATTTTCTTCCCATTAACATGACCCAGGACTCCACTGACATGGACTCTGATCCCTCTAATGAGTTCAGTTATTATACTTTTTTAACCATGCACCAATTGGATTTTATGTCTGCAAAATTGGAACTCATAACATATTTCTACTAATGTTCAATACTACAATATGCATGTACATTATTTTTCAGTTCAACTAATATTTTAACAATTTATGATTTGGACATGTTGTGGCTTTTCAAACAGCCTGAGGGTAAATGTTAAGAGCTGTTAATAAGCAACCCATTGAGAAGTTTTAATAAGCTACTTGTACATGTGTGATCCCAGACAGGACAACAGAAGTAGAACAAAATGTCTCTAAAGATAGACTAGATGAAAAACTAAAACCTCAAACAGACTCATGTTGGTGTCAGTTGGTTGTGGCACACATTACTGCTAGCAAGCATATTATATTGATCTTGCGGTTGTATCATTAGAAAGGTGACTACGTGTGTTTATTACACAAAGTATGAAACATGACAACATTCTACAAAAACAGCAGCAACAGTAAAAACACAATATTTCAGAACATATTTCAGATATTTTAATGTCCACCAGAGAGGTGCTTGCACCCCATTGCATTATGTGAGAAGATGTATCTGCTGTTTTAATAACTTAACTTATATAATAATAATACTTTATTTTCTGCTTCGGCACGACTGATCATTAAGACATCCTCAGGTGACTGTGACTCCACAAAAGGGGCAAAGAAACATTGCAGTACATGGTAACTTCAACAACGAGCTAAAATGTCTTGAGTTTTGGTTCTGTGCAGAGTTGGTCAAATTGCCCAAAATGTTGGGTTTTCAGATTTTTTTTCGGAAAATACTTGTTTTGTTTAATTGTTTCATGATAAAGTGTGTTTCACACTTCAGAGCTATCACATCAAGTGAGCGTTCAAGATTCAAGTCTTCTCTTAAAGGTCATTGTCTGGTAACCATTAGCAATCATTTATGATGTTCAACAGATGTGCTGTCATCATTCCTTAAACACCATTTGTGGTAGGGGACATCTTAGTTCGTGGCCAATTAAAAGCACATCAACTCATTCCAGCTGATGATTTATGGTTAGAGATTACCATACTATAGTTAGAATAACATTAGCTGGTAATTCTTAATCATGCAGAGCTACATAAGAGATCATACAGTGAGTGGTTGTCAAGGGTGTGTGAAGAAACCTTTGTACTTTGTTCTTCACTTTACAACCAGTCATTAACTTCAGGTGCACACTATTATAATATGAAGCCCATGATGCGTTTTTCTCGAGGTTCATCAGTGTGCCTGTAAGTCGTAAAAGAAGTCGCATTCTGCCCTCCAGTGGTAACTAAAAGGTGATTTCCACTGATTTTCCCTCTCATGGAATTAATGACATGTTATGCGATAGATCTCGCTCACATACACAGATGATGTTTGCAGGTGCACAGACAAAGGGCCTAGTAATGAAGCTCTAGCGTGAGTTCAGACAGGAAGACTATACTCTTGCATGCCTAAGCTGTAGTTTATTTCTCATACATCTGCCAATCACTCCTCACGCATGCACACTCATTATTTCCTTGCTGTTATTGTTTGGGGCTGTCAATCTTGATGTCAGCTGGTCTCTCTATCCAATAGCACAACGACACAATTACATCGTTGGCCTATCATCTTACTGCTGTCTCTCTTAAATATGATTGTCTCTCTACCTTCAGTACGTTCATGCTGCTGTTACGCAACCCTCCACCTCCCCATCTCCGCCCAATCTTCGCAGATTCATCAGCTTCATCAGCTTCATCAGCCACCATCACCACCAGTGTCTGGACTCCACGGGGGGATTTAACTTGTTGCTGCTCAGGGCAGACGCCCCTCGATTACAAATCTCCCTGTAGAGTCCAAGTGCCAAAGACTCTGAAGACTATCATCGCATATCATTTGTTCACAATAAACAATTATCTTTCCTTTATCAGACTGGTCTCTCCTGATTGTAATGAAGTAAATGGTAATTGACTGCATTTATAAAGCACTTTACTGACACGCCGATGGCAGCAAGCTATGTGCAAGGCACTGGCTTTATCATCTTGATGTCCTACTGTGCCTTTGCTGTCACCTTACCAAATAACGCCTTTGGTCCATGTTTACTTACTGTCAGCTCATTTACATTGTCACGTGCGGTCTTCTTCCTGAGGCATGACATAGGCTATTTATAGGTTATTTAATTTACCCAGTAGGTGACTTCACCATCTCATTTGTGGGTTAGTAGGGTCACCCAGTCCAATTCTTTGTCTTTGGCCTTGATGAGCCGAGGCGTGTTTGATGAATACGTCCCTCCACCATTTGGAGAAGGATGTTCTGAAACTCAATAGTGTAAGGTGTTTTATTTTTCATCAAAGGAACAGAGCCTCCCTCATATCATGTGGGTGTAAGGTGATTTTGGAATCTCCTTTAATGCATATTCTGAGGCTCGTCGCGGCATGCAGGAAATTGCATCACAATCATTTTCTGCAGAGGTGACAGATAGGTGTCAGATCCGGAGTAGATGTGTACATCCCCCAGTTCTGTTTCCGGCCTGTTTTTCTTCTCTGAATCATATGGGTATAAATTCCCCTCACCCCTCTGCAGAGCTAGGCCGCTGCAAATGCCTAATTTGCTGGTATCAGTGCAGGGGAGAAACCCGTCTGTGGTGGCGGAGCACATACACTCGCCTTTATAACCTGCAGGATGATCGTAACGACCGAGAGTCAACAGTAAGGCAAAGTGACTGACAAAAAATCAACCTGCTTGAGGGAAGACCTTCTCTTGGCAGGCTTTCGCCCATCCCCCCATAAATTGGAGCGACAAATTGTGTCCCCCTGCGCAGCTGAGGATCATATGGAAGCCCATTCCAGCCAAAAAAAAGAAAAAAAAGATCACAAAAAACAACAACAAGATCACTAAACAAAAAAACAAGATCACTAAAAAAAAAGAAAAAAAAGAAAAAATAGTAACTTAAAAAAAAAAAAAATCCACCTACAAAATAAATAATAATAATTCGAATAATTTTTTTTTTTTTTATTTAACTTTTTTCCACCAGCAAAAAAAAAAAAAAACTTTTGGTGCATCCATCTGTAACCATAACACTGACCAGATTTTTCCAGTTGCTATAGAAAGTCGAAATTATGAGATACTTAAACACAACAGTCATAGAAGCAGCTATGACATATGAATGGATTGTGAGTACATTGAAGACTTCTTTAAAACGTGGCTTTACAACACATGAAATACAGATGATGTTTCACATGGATTGTACTGAGCAAACGCACCCTTGAATAGAATGTTAAGCAAGAAGCAGCTCTGGAGTATAAAGAATGAAACCCAATGTGGCTGAGGTGGCGACCAATAAACAGCAACTGGAAACATCTTTTTTTTTTTTTTTTTTTGCTGACAGAGAAAAAGTAAAAAAAATATACATATATATATATAGTTTTTTTTTTTTTTTTTTTTTGTGAATTAATTCTTTTTTTTTTTTGGTGATCTTATTTTTTTTTTTTTTTGCTGTAGGAATGGGCTTCCATAGGATCAAGACGGCTTGTGAAGTGTAAAGTGTGAGATCACAGAAGTCAACGTCATTCTTCTCACCAGTTCACCACTCATACTCACGCATTGACTTCTTCCTCAACAGCAATTCAATTATATCTAATATTTCAGACTCCATCCTATCATTATTAGCGACCATGCTCCCGTAACATTTATATGGAACAGAATTACCATACATAAACCAATCACTAGATGGCGCTTCAATACATCTCTTCTCAAAGACCCTCAGTTTGACAGTCTCATTAAAAAAGAGTGGGCGTCCTTCTTAGAAATAAATGATTCCACAGAGTCATCACCAACTCTTCTGTGGGAAACATGGAAAGCAGTTTTAAGAGGAATAATCATCTCATTCTCCGTTTACAAAAAAAAAAGAAAAACAACAAGAAGCTGAACTGGAACAACAAATCATGAGTTTGTAGAATTGAATAACTGACAGAAATACTGTATAACCTGCATCAATACATTTTAGCCACAAGAGGTCAGCATTGGTCCACTTGCACTTGCAGCAAAACTCTTCACAGGAAATATTCATCCCAGTATTACTCTGATCTGGACTTGTCTGTTGTACTCTGTAGAGAGCTCTTTGACAACATTGTTTTCAAAGGTAATAATAAGGAATAATCCCTCAATAATACTGTTTTAGTGCATATTTTTATCTAATGTTAGAACGAAATTGTAGGTAATTATTTTACATCCAGGCTATATGTTCATAGTTTTCTAAATATTTTTTATAGGATTAGTGCAGTTCATTTTCATATAGGAAGCTAAAGTAAGCCGGAGGCAGCGAACTGAAGGGAGGGGGAGGAGAAGGGAGAGATGAGGCAGAGGGGAAAATAGAAAGGGGGGGGGGGGGGGGGGGGGGAGATTTACTGGGACTCAGACAGACAGCAGACCGGCTGTCCCAAGCTGCGCTGATCCTTCACTCTCCGGCATCACTAGCCACCTGCCTCTCCGAGAATAACTCACCAAAAAACCTGAGGGCGAGCGCAACCAAAGCAAGGGAGGCGAGACAAGACACTGGCCGGTTCCCTGTGCCAGTCTTTCGGCTCCCAGCACACACCCCATCTCCTACCCCCCCTGTCCTGCGGGAGGACAGGCTGCTCTCACGAGCGCACTTGGCGACCCGGGTTTGTTGTCGTTACCAGGAGAGGAGCCACAGCCGACAGCCTACAAGCTCTCATTGAACCGGGCTGCCCTCTCAGAGGAGATACTTGCATGGATGCACCATGGCCACGTTTGTCTGCAGGGTTCAGTTTTTAGATGACACCGATCCGTTTAATAGCACGAATTTCCCGGAACCGACCAGACCGCCGCTGTACACCTTCAGGGAGGATATCCCACTCATCAACCAGTTAGCAGGCATCCACCGGCTCCTCAAGACTCCACACAAGGTAGGATTACCAGCGTAAACAACTAGACTTTAGTTATGTGTTGCCTTGTGAGAAAATATTGACATATTACGGATTGTAGAGTGATTTATTCCACCATAACGCAACATAAGACACGGAAAAACTAAAGTACAACTACAATTCTTAAAGTAAATATAAGCTTTATTAATATTTGTCATGTTGAGATTGAAATACACATTGTCCTGAATAAATAGATTTAAATAAGGACTGCACAAGGTTGTTTTCATACTGCTGTTTTTCACTTCAAGCCTACTGCAAATAAACTTCCATACCCACCATTCAGAGGCTATTTTGAGAACACATTGCAGGCACAACTGATAGGCTCTCCGGCCTGACGACTGAAACAAGGTTGCAAATGTTTCCCCTTAAAGCCCACAGCAACATTACCCCATGTTGGCGTACATTTGCTCTGCTGAAGTGTAATTAAAAAAGATGCTGGATCTCCACTAGCTCCAAGAAACCTTTGACCTCTCTGTTGATGAAGCTACAAAATAAGAATAGATCACAAAGTTACTTCTGAATGTGTTTTGCACGCTGTCACAGTGACAGGTGTGCAAAGGCTTCAGTGCAGCCAGATGTTGCGTGCCTGTGAAAGCTCTGATTCGCAGCGAAAGGCCTGAATCACAGATGATCAAATTTAGATCAAGTGTCGGATTACGATGGGTGTGTGATAGAAAGTGTCTGTGTACCGTTTTTAGTGAATTTCAGTGTTAAACCCAGTAACCCAGAAAAAAAAAAAGCAACAGCAACACATTCCTTACTTGACGAGGCTAGGTCACAACAAACACACTCGCAGAGGCTAAATAAGTGAAGCAGATACTTTGTGACCTTGTATTTATTCTTCATTTGTATATAGATGCTGTATAATTCAAGCTGAAAACAGATTGATTTGAAAATAAATATGAGGCACAGAGAGAAAGAGAGAGTTCCACTGCTGGCACACAAACCCTGATGGCAAACCAGCGTTCAACAGCAGAGTTGTTTTTCAGACCAAATGGATCTTTTGCTGCCCCATCTTTAAAAGCCACAAAACAAATGAAAAATGGCCCACAGCAAAGCTTATGATTACAACCTCTACGCAGACAGATGGTACAGCCTGCGTTCATGTTTGCAATTTTGTTCACATCAGAAGGAAGACTGTGCGCAATGGCAAATGGATATTGGGCTTAGATTATAGGGATGAAACTGAAATGTTGCAAATTTACTCGACAGACTGACCAGGATTCAAACGTTGGTGTTGAATGTTATCATGTCATTGGAAAATGCCAAAGCTAGCAAGAGTTTGACAACTGAGCTATTTCTTAATCCTTCTTTGTTAAAGCAGTCTTTCGCTCTTTTTGTTTTAACCTTCCGTGCTCTTCCCTGAGAAAAGCCTACTGTATTATTATGTTGTGATGGTAGAGCTCTGTGTATGGCTGGCTGGGCTGCATGTAAAGTATAGGTCACTTGTCCCAGAATTCCTGTGGCCGGGGCCTGGATCCCTGCGACACTTTGTTCTCCTCACTTTGGGTGCCGTGGTTTTCCTGACCTCTTCCTCCACCTCCTCTCCCACCTCTCTGACCATGCACCAGTATATAGACTCTCACACACACACACACACACACACACACACACACACACACACACACACACACACACACACACACACACACACACACACACACACACACACACACACACACACACACGGTTAGGCTAACTTGCCAGGGCTAAATCAGTGCATGGGATGTGTCATTTCATCCAAACTGCTGAAAAAAAAAAGTTTCCTTTTTATTCTCACAAAAGATGTTATCACTTTTGAAAGTAACATTTGAATGTGAAAGATGTTAAATTGCAAAGATCTGACTTAAACTAAGTACCAAGACAAGTTACCCCTCCCCCCCCCCCCCCAAAAAAAATAATTATCCATAGATTTTAAGCTCAATGCAGATGCCTCACCATCAGTTTTGCAGGGGAAAACTCCCATTCCCCTCAAAAACAACAAAGCCAAGACTTCACAGCCGAACCTTTATTTCATTACCAAAGGGTTCCCAATAAAGCAACACGGGGAGATTTAATAGCCGTGTAGAACACGCCGTCCTCCACACTCTTCAAAGAAAATGATCCTCTGTGGCTCTGAGTTTGATACAAAAATGTTCATAAAAACTCATCGTTTAAGTTACGTAAGTGTCGACCCGTCGTGATCGCCGGCAGTCTTGTTGTTGTTTTAACATGGAAGTAATTACTCCCCTACCCCCAATTTTTTTTTTCTCCCTGCTTTGCTCTTCTGGGAGAATTTGATTAAATGAGCGCAAAGTATACTAGCCACTAAGTGTTTCCCTGGCCCGTCCTGGAGCCTTGAGTGTGAAGAGCTTGCGGTTCCTTCTGGAGCCACCTCTCTGCCGTCTCCGTCCAGCATGATGTGTTTTGTTATGTTATTACTACTATTACCCAAGCGAAGTGTTTTAGGAAGGAGGCACCCTTTTTGGACGGTTAGCTGTTAGCGTATTGTGTTACAGAGTCGTCCGGGGCTCACTTCTTGCTGTCCAAGCAGTATTTGTATGATTGAGTAATGTGTGCAGATAAAAGTGGAGCAAGCAAAAGAAATCAGGGAGCTGGAGGCGGAGGTGGTGGTGGTGGTGGGGCTCTGTCTTGGGACATGTGTTCGAGACATAAACAAAGCCTCAAGTGGAATATTAAAGAAAATGCTGAATAATGCCAGCGGATTGGGCACAAGAAATGCTTTTGTCCTACATAAATGGAAAGTGGGACAGGGCACGATTAAACCCCCCTCTGTCTCTGCCCTCCCTTCTACGTAGTCAAACCTAAATCACTAGACTACAAAGAAGGCCCTTAAAATATATTCTAGAATGCTTGTGTTTTTTATAGTTGGACAGTCCACCTCTTTGGCCCAGACTGAAATATCTCATCAACTATCAGATAGATTGACACAGATTTTTGGATTAACATTTGGTACACACATTCATGTCCTCTTTAGGACGAACTACGAGTTTGGTGAAACTGGAGCAGAACCCAGAGTAAGAGTCATTGTAACATTCACAGGCCAAATTATTCCAAAAGCAAGACAATGAGATATTTAGAGTTCAGTTCACTAGTTCAGGCAAGGTGAAAACCAGGAGAATATAGGTCAGAAAAAAGCCGATCAGACAATATGAGGAAACTCTGGAGCGCTTGGTAGCTCAAGACAATCTGACAGGGACCAAGTGAAAGTGGACTGGTAATAACTACTGAGGGACTAATGAGAGAATGAGCCGCAGGTGAGGAGATGGGCGGAGAAAACCAGGGGAGGGGAATGAGTAGATTGCATGGCCTGAGAAAATGGAAGGACCTGAAATGACAGGAGAATTATAGTGAAAAAGCTGAACCAGATCAAAACAAACTAAGAGGAGCTTAAGGCGCATAAATCCTTCTACAATCATGCTTCTGAAAATAGCATGAGTCACCAGTAGAGTTGTTAGGTCAAAGCCTTTTTTTTTTCTGAGGCCAGCATATGTTTTGAATTATTTGCAAAGCATATCAGTGTGTTCTGTGCTGAGTGTCTATTCTGTTCTGAGCGCTGCATGTTTTTTTTTTATGGCCAACGAGAGCTGAAATATGTTCAAATATGGGTAAAACGCTTCACTCGTCACTGTCACTTTCCACCCAACTGTCCAGTCACAGTGGAGGAGGGGCGGAACAAATGCCACAGAAGTAGCCGACGCCTTGAACTTGAACTTGAACTATTGACCTCTTGAACCAAACGATCGTCGTGTACTCGCCGAGATGTTTCCACGCACACGTGTTTAAATGTATAAAGGTTTTGTGCTTTCTCTGTTTTCCTATGATCACTTAATAAAACATGACTAACAACTATTGTGAGGAATCATTAACAGTAGCCAGTGAACATAGACAGACATAGTCTCCTCGTTGCCTATTAAATGCATGATATTCATTATTTAAGGTAAACCGAGCAAATTTGATAATCGGGAGGATAATGTCAAAAACGTAACCCTCCACATCTCTACCCTTCAGGTGGTTCTAAGAGCAAAGCGCTTGGTGACCGCTTGGTGACCGCTAAATAATTCATGATAGGTTAGGTTAGCATTGGTAGTGCCGCCCCCCCGTTAACTCCCAGACCCTACACACACACACCCACTCTCGTGTGCATGCTGCCTCAGTGCAGGGTAAATATAGCAAGGTTATATTTATGCTGTGAGTCCATCCGACAGTCTGTCTCTCCGTTCCGTTTCCCAATGATAAGGAGGGACAGGCGGAGGGCAGCAGCAGGTCTTGTGATCAGTGGTCTCTGCTGGTCAGGGTGCGTCGTCATGCAACCTGACCAGACAGCCAGGGGGGCGTTTGGCAGCACACCAGAGGCTAGGGTACCCAGTATGTAGGCGCTAAATGCTAACTCAAGTCATGACACTGATCTCATTCACCTATTCATACATCAGCAGCTTTAACAATGAGTTGTAAAGCTCATAGCTTATTGTAACAATAATGCCATGATGTATGTTTTTATGAGTTGTAGCTGGGCCGACTGCTTGCACCTGCTATCAACTTGTGACTGTAAACATCAATGCCAGTGGTGTGCAGATATATTACTGTGCACCTGGTCTCAGACTCAGCAGGGTTTCCCATTACTCAGTGCAAAGCTGGTCAATTCTGACGTAGGCCGCTCTGCAGTGCTACCTAAGATCATGCAATCTCAGATGGATGGGCGCAAGATTGGTTCTTGAAAAGTGAAAAACAGAATCTGCCGTGTGCATAAATGTACACATGTAACTCATGTATGTGGGAATGACTGTGATTGCTCCCTCCACAAACATGTGGAGATTGTACACAATTGAAATTTTGAGTGTCGTTTTTCCTCTCACAGCTGGTATTTAAATGCACGAAAAAAACCTTTCATTCTCTGTTTCCCCCTGGTTCTGGTTTCATGTTCTGAAGCCTTTATTGTTACGTCTCCACTAGTTGATTCCCTTCACAGCTTTGTAATGCTGAAAGCAGAGGCACACCGCATATGGCTCTCCCACTTTGGATAACTGTACACACTCGACTCGCGTTGAAACTGGCTTTACTTTACGGGCTCAACTTGTTCAAAAAAATGGGTGTGAAACGCATGCAGAGACATAGTGAGTGAGTATTAAAATATTGTGGACCCAGAGACCAATATCATTCCTGTGGGTGGCACATGTACGTATCATAGCAAGGCCAGGGAGTTTTCACATGCCACCCTGTGTATGTCCAAGTGCTGAACCATATTTTCCATCCCTAACTTAGGTCTAAATGCCAGTTTTTTTAAGTTGGCCCCTAGTTTTGTTCAACACAGTTGAATCAAGTATTTTAGTTGAGGTCCATATCATTCCTGAAGACTTTTGTGTTCAAAAGATTCTTTCATTCTTTCCCACAGCTTGATGACTGTACGCTGCAGCTCTCCCACAATGGCACCTATCTGGATCTGGAGTCCTCTCTGGCCGAGCAAAAGGACGAGCTGGAGGGCTTTCTGCAGGACGACACAGGGTGAGACTGATTCACATGTATACCCTTCCAAATAGTCTTATAAACTCTCAGTCTCCGCTGTTAAAACATCTCGAACCCCCCTCCCCCCCCCCACACACACAAACCCACCCACTCCATATATCTTTTCTGAGTTTCTCCATTCTTATAAAATGGGAAGAATCACAAGCTGCTGGATATGGATTTCTTGGAAGCACAAGTTCATGGAAAGTATGAAGCGCTCTGGAAAGCGAGACAGATGTGCCCTCCCTTCCACAGCTACAGCTCTCTCACTGTGTTTTTACAATAATTGATATTCTGATCTTTGTGACAAAATTTCACAGTTCGCAAACCTGTCAAGTCTCGAAGAAACAGCATGATCACTTTGTAACAGCACTGTCGTCAAGTATTTTCAGTCTCTCATATCTCCCAGAAGCAATGCTGGTGCCTCTCTTTAAGAGAAAATGTGCTGCTAGGGCTCAGGGTTTCCACCAAAGAAGTTGTACGTCAGTGATGCTAATTCATTTAAATCCTGACAATCCTTGTCTTGTTTGTGTGAAACAGCACCTCAGTGTTGCCAGGTGTAAGATAATTATCCAATATGGATTCAGCTCTTCAACAATTCAAAACAACTCTAAATGTACAAGGATTTCAACATATATTGATATGATAGATATTTCCAGCTGTTTGTGAAGCGTTGTTGTATGTCGATCTGTTTGGAGACTTCATGATAAGTGTCTGTGTGTGGTTGTTTCCATGTGTACATTTACTTGTTTGTCAAAGTGTGTGTGTGTGTGTGTGTGTCTTTCTTATGCACCTGGTGAGTCATGTGACAGATGATGGACAGGTGTATAAAGGCCTGTGTGTGTTTCTGAAGTCGTTGAGATCTAGGGGAACTGTTTGGATTGGACAGGCCAGACAGAAGGTCTGTCATCCAAGGTCATACTGTACTGAGAGTAGGAAATGAATCACACGGTCGGGTGGGGTTTGACCCTTTCTTGGCACAAAGAAAGGTTGAGGATAGATGCTTCCAACTAAGCCTGTCCTGCCCTCCCTCTGTCGGAAGAACACCGTTTATGTAGTGCCAAAAATGAATAAACTAATCATACTCAGTACCTCAGCCTCAAACCACATGTTCTACTTTAAAGTCAGGCAGGTTTTGACGGCTGTCTTAAAAGCCATAGTGGTTGTGAATTTTGGGTTTGTCTCGATGTGTCTATTCATCAGTTGTGATCTTACTGTTCTGTATTAACGGCTGTTTGTCACATATTCACATGGATTTACTGTCTTGTCCGGCTGAAGCTAATCTCTCTAATCTCAAAATATTCACAAGAAAAAAGAATAGATTGATGTAAAGGCATTATCACCCAGAATGTATGTTCCCACGCGGCAGGACACTGCTCACCACAGTTGACAGTAAACAAGTCCTCTGGTGACGAGGACAGCTCAGAGGATGCTTTTGCTAAAGGAGAGGAAATAGCAGCAGCAAACTGCTGTAGATTGTCATGTAGAGCAGAGTTCCTCCAAGCCATGAGGGCTGTTTTTGTATCATTCAAACTATATTGAAATATTGATTTGAATAAACAAACTATTAAGTATAATGAATCTTCCCAGCTCTTTTACATTCTCACGTCCAATCGTTGCATCATGGGTGTACTTTTCCATCCACCGTTCTGACAGGCATGAAGCCTTATTCTCACCTGTCATTCTCACACAATACATTATCATACAGGTCCAGCAAGGAAATTGAAATTGCAAGAAAAAACACAGTTAGCTATCAGCATCTCATGCAGATCGTGTTAACGTTTTTTGCTCTATTTCTTAGCAAAGCTGATAACGCAGCTTCACAGAAGGATAGGAGGCCAGCCGTTTTTTTTTTGTTTGGGTGTGTGTTATCCTCACTGCATGTTTTGCATGTTATCAGAGCAGTGCTTTCCCTGCTTCGATTGGATGCTATCAGCATGTCAGTGATGGAAGTCAGTGATAAGCTCCCACAGACTGGAAAATAACAACTGAGGTTATAGGAGAGAGAGAGTTGGAGTCGCTCTCCAAATACCATCATCCTTTACCCTTATGTTTGTGTGTGCTCCCTTTGTTTTCCCACTGGAAATATGCTGTATATGAATGTGTGCTGGTATGCGGAGGTGTGTGTATGTGTGTTGTGTCTGCTGCTGCACTTTTGCGGTCTCAAAGCTCAGATGCGTATCAGTATAGGGGGGGGTACAAATTCAATGCAGGCCACTGTTTGTCTGCACAATTCCCATCATGCCAACGGCCTCTGCATTATAAAAAAAAAGGTCCATCATAACAAGTCCTTGCATGATAGTTGTCTTAAAATCAAGAACATTTAACACTAGTAACATTTTTTCTTTCCTTAAAGCAGTTGCCGACTGGATGAAATAACTGCACTTCCTTATCCCAATATATTCTTCTCTCGAATCAAGTGTCAATAAATTGTGAAACGAGACACATCACTCCACTGAAGCAAGGGTTGTGAGTGAAATGATTGCGCAGAAACTATAAATATATCATTGCTTTCATGAAGATATTTCTGCTTCTTTTCGTTGTCAGGACCAGAGGGAAGAAGCACAGTGTTATTCTACGAACCCAGCTGACCGTCCGTGTGCACGCCTGCATCGGTGAGTGCTGTGTGACATGTTTATATACGTGTTTAACACGAGGTCCTCCCTGGACACACGCACATGCCCAGTCAGACACATCAGCAAAGCTTGAGAACACATTGCAGTGCACGCTCAGATGGCTGTCCAGGGGTTTACACATGGAACATGCTTGTGTCAAAGACATGAGACCTCCCAGTCAGAGGCACGTGGAATTTCTCCAATTCAACGTGGTATTATGATCATGTCAGTATTTGCATTACACATGTATGATGGGAGCTTTTACACAGTTCAGAGAGAGACAAGTGAATGGAAGCTTTTCCTGTGTATGTGGCCATAAAGTGTACGCTCCGGTTTTTTCCACCTTCTGGGGCTGGTAAAGGCTTCACAGTGTGACGCCCTTAACTCTTCCTGGTTTTGTGATGGTGAAGAAGAGGAGGGAGGAGGAGACAGAGTGTGTGTATCATTGAAAGTTAGAGGGTGCTTAAAGAAATAGATCGCAGCACGAAAGGGGAAATGTTATGATAAGAGTAGGAAGAAAGAACTGAATGAGAGATTTGCAAGGGAGGGAGGGAATGATAGGAGCTATCAAGCAACACAAACTCTTATTTTTATCTTGGTACTACAAATACATGAACTTTTCATTTCACACCACTATCATGACAACATTTCAGTTTGTCCGATACTTATATTTTGATTAAATACCAGCAAAACTAATGACAGTACCATCAGTCTTAGCTGTATTTTGTCTTTAGTGCTATTTAGCAAATGTTAACATGCTAAATTGTTGAAAACCATTAACTCAAAGCATCACTGTGCCTATGTACAGCCTCACGTAGCTGCTAGCGTAGCTGTAGACTGTTAAAGTGTACATTTTATCAATATCTAGCACAAATTTACCATTTCAGCTGCTTCAAGATTTCATTTTCTCGCTCTCGAATTGTCTTGCCTTCTGGCTTATCATGTAATGTAAAGTCTCTGGTCATAATCTAGAAAAAAAAGAATGCTCTGAAAACACATGGATGATTTTGCTATCTGCTTTCTCATTACTTTAACATAACAGCCCAGTCCTATAACAAGCGATAACAATCCTTTTTCTATCTGAAAACTCACTCTCTTTATATCACCCCGCACTTTGTCTCTGTGCTCACTCCTTTCCTCCATGACTTGTCTGCGCGGTCAACATTCTTCACGCCAGTGATAGCGGTGCTAATTCTGGATCCTAGAGTCTGTGCCCTGGATTGGTTGAGAACTTGATGAGGTGAAAGGTCACTAGGAGTGGGACTAGTAGTGTTAAGGAGAGAAAATTACACATACAAGGAAAGAAAAGTGTCAATTTAGTTTGTTACATAACTTGTTTTCATTTTTACAGGGTAAAATATATAGTAAAAATAGTTAAGAATAAAATAATGATTCTAAACTATTATCATACAAGTTCTTTGAGAAATATTTTTGCAACATGCTGTAGCAGTTTGTATTCACCCAATGTAAGGGTCACAAACCCCCTGAACTTGCCCCCCCCCCCCCCTTCCCCAATATTCTTTGAATATTTATCTGTTGCTTGTACAAATATTCACCAGTTAATACCACATGAACCACACTTCACATCGGCATGCATTGGGAAACATGCCACTTTTAAAGCTGGTTCGCCTGTTACTCCCGTTATATTGGTGAAGAACACCAGGAACAAAAGCCAAGAGTTGAGTTTTCATTAAAACATAATCATGACTGGCTTGTGTGTTAACTGCTCTGCGCCATGTGTGTGTGTGTGTGTGTGGAGAGGCTAAGCCATGCACTCAGTGAAACACGAGAGCAGAGGATATTAATGATCGTGTGAAATATTAGTAGTGCCGCTCATCATTTTGTAGCGGCTGTTTGCTGCTGCAGAATGAATATAGGAGAAACACCATATATATATATATATATACAGTATATTGTGAATACTATTGTGAAGCTAAATATTTCTCTCACACTTATATACACACACCCTCCCTCGGCTCATCTTAGTTCTCTCGGCATAATTTGAAAAAAAAGACCAACGGTATTTTAGTAGAGAGTGAAGGCTGCATCCTCACCATATGAGATGCATTTCTTTTTCAAGGGCATGAGTGAAACTTTCATGATTTTTACCCGGTGCCAAAGATTGTTGATAGAGTTTGTTCACTCTGTTGCCCACAATCCAGATTTCATTCAGCATGGCACAGATGCTGAGCAACAACCAGATCCTGACTGGAGTTGATACTTTGTAATTCTGCTGCAATGGACATATAATCAGATAGCGTGAGCGAGTCACAGCAATCCATTCACTTTAGAGATCTACTGACCATTTACAACCCCCTCTCAGCGTGGCTTCAATGAGACAGTTCAGCTATCCGCTCATCTGCCAGTTTAACACTCTCTAATCCTTGTGGTCAGCATACTATCCATTAAATGAAAAGTCTGTCACAATCAAGAATACAAATTGCTTGTGGAATCAAGTATCTGTGACTCATTATTAGTTGGTCAATATAGTGGGATTGCATGGCATGGTTTTGGATTGAGTACGTGGATAGCTGACTGTGCCACATGCGTGATAATTATTTGGTTCATGAGACTGAAATGCAGGAAAGGATCAATTCCTTACAGATTTTCCTAATCTTGCCGTCTTCATCAGCTTTCAGGTTTGATTGACAAGGATCAGGATTTGACTGTATTTAGGTCAAATGTTAGAGAGATCTTAGAGGTTGCGACCTCCTTCAGTTGTTCATTGATCTTCTTTCAGGGCCACAAGGTTGAAAAAATGAGTACAACTTTAAGAAAGACGGCTCTCCTTGGCATTTCTTGGCATCGCTGCTAACGGGAAGATCAAGTTACATTCACGCTTGCCAATTTGGGATTAAGGATGCTCTGTGATGTGTGTATGTGTGTATGTGTAAGTGAGGCTGTGAACATTGGTGTGACTTAATGAGTTTGTTCTGTTGTATATGAGGAGGAGTACACATTGGCATGATCAGCAAAGCAGAGACTCTGTCTGCTGGTCTAAGCACTTCTCTGCAGGCAATGTGTCTGCACTGGGGAGGCCTTCGTGGCACTTTAATGATCCAGCTCACTGTATTTTCCTCACTGGGAGATTAGCGTCAATTTAACAGGAATTTATCTTTTGGTGCAGGGTAGGTGTCCTCAGCTTCAGGTTGAACAACGCTTAGCCTGAGCCTCTTCATTTTGCCCATCTACTTAAGCGTCTCTCTTTCATTTGTTCTGTTGTCTCTCAATATCTACTCGTGTGCCCTGTTTCCTATATTTCCTCCCCTTCTCTTAGTTGATCCCGTGGTCTGCAGACTCGTCAGAGTGCCAATCAGAAACCCTTATTTAAGGATTCATTTTAGCAGTCTCTGTCGCAGCAGAGTTGTTGTAGCTGACGGCTGGAGAGAGGTGGTTCAGGGGTGTTTGTGAAGTGGAGGTGTTATCTTTAGAAAGTGTTGACAGCACAGGAACATGCGGGGAAGGCCGCACAACCTTTACTCGCTAAATGTGAGAGTAACAGGAAGTGAGAGGGGCGAAAAAGGGTGGACTGAAGAGGATAAAAGATAATTGGAAGAAATAATGATGAGACGTAGGAAGGGAAAATTATATCTTTTGTTGTACAACTATTATATTTCTTCCTCGAAAAACTGCACGAAGCAATAATTTTACGTAACAAGACTACAGAAGTCATAGAAGTTTTTTTTTTCTTGTCGACGTCTCAAGAGGCAGCGCAAGGTGTTACTTAAAACATCATGATTTATCATCTAGGGACAATAATAATACTATACCCTGACAGATACTGGATTTCTAGGGTCCAAAAAATGTCATGACATTATATTGGATACATTCATTAGTGACCCTGCAGGACTAACATGGGAGAGACTCATGGGGAGTTCATTGGGGGAAGATGTTGACCTTAATTCAGCTGGATGGGCCAGGGTCAGGGAGGGGAAGGGGGCAGAGAGAGAGAGTTTTGGGCACTCTTTTAACTAAATATTAGCCTGTATGCTACGGTAATAAAACTATGTTCTCCTGGTTAAACTTCAACCACCGGGTCCTCATCATTCTGCTAGCTATAGCCAGCTGTGCAGCTGAGCAGCGAGAGCGAATATTTAGAGGCATTTTCATAAGGATCCCCTTAAATTCGTTTTTTAAACACTTAGATGTGTACGGAGCAGGACATTTCATTGTCGAAAATAAACTCTTATAGACACTGTTTTTAAACCACCTCAAAACTAATAGATTCAATAAATCAGTCTGGCTGATTGATATAGCTCTAAACACACAGCACATTTCACAGATATCGAGTTATTATTTCTTGTGATACGTTGTCATTAATTTTGTATTTGTGAAGCACATTAGCAGGAAGCTTTTGTTTCCCATTGTGGCCTCATTTCCCAGCCTCCCCTGAAGTGAAAAGATATGCGGTAATTAAATACAGTTTAAGTGATCAAATATACAAAGGGTATGCTATCTGACAGGTAAAGCTCCCTGTAATGCAAACAGCAGGTGAAACAAAAGAGCTGTAGTGCAGAACAAAAGACCTTGCATGTGTTTTGGAGCTTATTCAATCTCTTGGCAGTTACCTCTGGAATTTAGCCCTTTTTCAAAAAAATGTGGCTCCTATACTGCTGGATTTCTGTGCCCCAATTATCCGTCTCTAATCACCCCTCGCAGTAATGTAAAAGAGAGGGGGAGCTGGAGGTGGAGGTGAAGGGACTTGCTTTGATTTTCTCTGGTCGGGCTGTTTCATAACAAATTAGCAGCTTGTCAAAAAACGGAGTCAAAGATTGTGTTGCATCTGTCTGTCTTTTCTTGCCTCAGTTCCAGTTGTATTTTTTTTTATCCTGCTTTGATTGGATACAAAAGTAATAATAGGCCACCGTACAACATCAAAGGTTTATAGTAACTGTAGTTATCCACTTTAAAGAGATGTTTTGAGGATTTGGTGGCATCAGGCAAAATCTCTGTAAATATGAGTTTACTGACATGGTGGTCTCCGGTGAAAAAGCAGTAGTCACTATTCAGTGTTGATTTACCGATGGGGGGTGCAGTGGTAGTGACACGCAATCTGGCTTTGAGATGCTCCAGAAAGAGATGACTGCAGCTGGTTCCAACAGGGATTTACTGTGTTGGTGTCCCCCCCGCTGTGGGAGATAAGGCCTGGTAATGGCATGGTGTGACAGGGAGATAATGCTTGGTAATGGGTAAGCTGGGAGGGGGCAGTGGTATAGGACATCTGTGGCTGTGCAGTTGTAAAACTCCAGACATATTATAGGGTTTTGCTGACATGCTGCACTCTAATATCCGCGCAAACCTTAGCCAACATGCTCTAACTATCTGGCATCCTTTCCCCTTCATCCTCTATTAATCTACTTTGCTCTACATCTCCTCCCCATCTCCTGACTGGTTTCAGTCAAACACTCACCACTTCTGTTGTTTTTAACCTCTGCAACCTTTTTCTTCTTCTGGCCCGCCCCGCTCTGATCTCTACATCTATATTTACTCTGCTCAGCTTCACATACGGTTTATGACTCTTTGTTCTCTTGAAACACCTGTGGCTTTGGCTCAAGAAATTGGGCCTCATGATCTTTCTGTGTGCATGTGTGTGAGTCAACAAGGATATTCTGCTGTGCCAACGAATTGTTTGCGTGCTCTCTGACAAGTTTAGACCTGTCACTCAATCTGTTTTATCTGTGCACAGCCGTAATATCTTTGTGCAAATGTGTGTTTATGTGTCCGTACTTTGTTTTTCGCTATCTCATCATCTTCTGAAATCAGTAGTTATGCATTCAGAATACAGGACACGCTGCTAACTTTTCATCTGTGTTTCACGGAGAGAAAGAAGGAAAGAGAAAAACACTCAAATAGTTTCCCCTCGTCAGCTGCTGAGACCCCGAGGAGCGACTGAGAGCATTGCACCCACATGACTCATGCCTTAGTTACTGCTGTGGGCTGATGAGGCATTAGGGATGAAGGTGTAGAGCAGTGGAAGTGGTGGGATAGCTTTACAGCAGTAGCTGCTGTAGAAAGTCCTGTAACACACATCTATCCTACAGCTGTTCTCAATTCCTACTCCAGTAGCACTCTACAGTTTGTCTCCAACTGTAAATAACTTGCCGTCTTGCTTTCTTACTGTAACGTTGGTGAAGGGGACCCCGGTCCAAAGATAGTTAAATGTCCTCTGTTGCAGTAAGCCAGAAGCAGACAGAAATAACAAGTGTGCACGTTGCACTGCTTACACTCAGCAGTCAAGCTTATATTATGCAGTAAATCTTCGATGTGATTATTTACGGCTTTTATGGTTTTTGCTGTGTAATCCAGTTGTTTGTTGCAGGTGTGCGTCTATTGTGATCAGTTGCTTTGGTGTGATGGATCCTGTCTGTGTGTTGCAGTGTTTCTGCTTTCTGTGGATGTGGCAGTTTTTTTTTTTTCCTGAACTCTATTTATGCAGACAAACACAAGCAGCCCAACTATTGTGCGCTTGCACAACACACTGCTGTTTGGGGTTTGCTCTTCCAACCCTCACTGCTCTTACTGGAAGAAATATATTGCATATGTGCATGTGTCTTTGGCTTTGTATGCGTCTGAGTGATATGTCTGGGCTTGTTCATATGCAGCTGAGTGTACCTGCACAAACCTCTGGCTGGTCTGTTTTAATCATTTTGAAGCTATTACATAATGTAATAAAACATTACAATTACCACAAGTTAAACATCCAGAACACACGCTGGAGAATCTGTGGGCTTGGCATCTCATCCAGCCGTGGGGTTTCAGAGATGATGGGTTTAGGGGATGTGTGGCGAGAGACGGGGAGCGGGATGATTTCCAGGGAAATGGTAAATCACTTAGGGAAGAAAACACAAGGGAAAAACAAAGCAAGGAGTAAATGCACCTGCCAGACAGAGCAGCAGCAGCTGGCCAGCTGCTCCACAAGTTATGTCATAGCTTTGTGGTCCGCTGTCTTACAGGTGAGGAGATTGAGGAAAGAGAGAAAACTTTGCCATGGTGATGCAAATAGTTTTATAAATTCTAAGTCTGCTATTTTGGGATTCCAGACTCCGACTAGAAAAGTTAGGGAATATTGCTTTGGCAGTTTGATTTAGAGAATATTTTGGTTGGACTGACAAGGAGTTCATTTTGCTTCTAACCCCAGTACATAAAAAAATAAATAAGATTGTAAGTCAAAATAAACAAATGCTTGCAGCAGTTATATGTCAGTTATCTTACCTTATCTTATCTTAACCTAAATCCAAGTCTTCACCCTAAAATCTAATGATTCACGCTATGTGGACTTGCATTTGGTCCCCAAAAGGAAGGTGAGTCCCCACAATGTGACTGTGTAAACACATTTATGTCCCCACAAGTCATAAAAACACACCCTCACACACAAACACACACACACACACACACCATTAATGGGCCCTCTATCATCAACTATAAGCCAAGACCAGCAGGCGGAATATAGTCCCAAAAACGTTGAATTGGTACATTGTCTTCTGGTAAATAACCGGAATTATGCCAGAACTCCCTTATAGCTTTTGTCTGATCTCATACCTGCTGTATTAAGGTCACGCACAGGAAAAACACACACACACACAAGCAAGGGAGGAGTATAACAACAGGCAAGTGTGGAATGAGTCAGAGCAAGATTTCACTGAGCTAATCCACTCAGCAAGCAGCACATATCCTACAATATCCTCCCTGTTTACCCGCTCGGGCTGCTGTCAGTCTGGTTTCTCCGTCAGCTTCTACTGTGTTTGCCTTTCTCACTCACTCTTTTATGTCTGTCTTCCTCTCTCTTCTTTGTCAGGCTCCCCTTTTCTATATACTCAATCCAGCCAATTGATTTGGGTGACTCACCATCAAAAACACTGCCAAAGAGCAGTTTAGACAATTAAACCACCTTGAAATGATCATACATACATACATACATACATAATCATCAGTTCAAATTTTACTTCCAAAATTGATTAATCGCTCTTTTCAGTCTTATTTCTGTCATTGCATATGCCCAGGGAATTTTTATAACAATGCACTAGTTGAGAAAAAGTTGAATGATTTATGTGCTACGCTAAGCTAACTGGCTGTTGACTGAAGCCTCACACTTATCATAGATGAGAGTAGTATCAATCCTCTCATCTAACATTTAATTTTAAATCTTATATCTGACCATTGCACATGCTTACTGAATCCAGTCAATTAACATTGACATCAGCAGCAAGCGTGAGAAGAGAGAGAGAGAGAGAGAGAGAGAGAGAGACAGAATGACAAAGGGTGAGGAGGGAGAGCGAGGGAAAACACTGGGCGCTTGTTTCACACGTGCACGCTTGTATGTGGGATTGAGCACCACAATATTTCCCACAATCAGCTTTTGTGTCTGACTGCACGCTGCAAAAAATCAGGTCACACTTTATAACTAGCATTATCGCAAAGACAGAGCAACCCCTTCACACTTTGTCGGTTACATGCAAATTCAATTTAATGACAGAAATCATCCAAAAGATTGACAGCTTTTTCATCAGAAGTTAAATAAATTGTTTTACATTATTTTCATTAATGAACTTGTATATACTTTTTTTATAGACTATAAGGTAGTGAGTGTGTTTTAGTGACCTTTAGACAGAGCCAGGCTAGCCAGTCTTTATGCTAAGCTAAGCTAACTGGCTGCTTACTGTAGCTTCACATTTGCTATACACAGATCGGAGTCAATCTTCTCATCTCGGCAAGAAAGCAATTGGGCTTAATATAAGGATATGCTTCAACATTATATGCCTCCAACACAGTTTGCAGGAAGCACTCTTTACAGCACAGAATGCTTTCTGACAAAAAAAATGTCAAGAAGCTGCGTTTCTTCCAGTGCAAATTGGACATTGATTCGGAACGGATATCTCCAGGATATACAGGAGAATTGCTACTTTAGTAATATCTGCTGCTTTCTAAAGTTCTAAACACAGCTGCGCTTGCTTCAGTAGTGTTGAGAGGATATTAGGACACGCCCACACACTCTAGAAAGCAGGCGAGTGACCGTCACCTCTGAGGTGATATGTGTGCTGACTGTGGGCAGTGCCGGGTTGGGGTCAACCACACCCGTCTTTGCTTTAGGTTGAGGCTGCGACTATGTATGTCAAAGTTCACCAAAGTTGACCTCCACGTGATGTGAAGATGCAAATTTGCTTTGCCACCGGAAGCGAAACTTGTTTTCCCCCCTTTGTTCGTACACAATAGAAGTGAACGGAGGCAAATATTTGCCAATGTCAGTAAATCTTAAAATGTTGATGTGACTATATAATGAGTCATCACTCCCTGTGTTTACAGTACAGTAACTAAGGTAGTCTGTGTGTGAATATAGAGCAGTACGGAAGCTGCCTGTCAGACTCAGGCCTGTCATCACCGTGGTATCATCGGATGACTGTAAGAAAAGCTGGGTATATTTGTGTTTGTGTTGTGGGTAACTGTTCCTGTGTGTGTGTTTGTGGACTAATTCAGAGGTGCCGGGGGCATATGAAGGGCACAGGGCACGTTCTGGTCATGTCGGTATGTCGAGCCTGCGTGTATTTTTATGTGTTTGCATGTGTTTATGTGGCAGTAACTTTCCTTCCTGAAGACATCTGCTTCTGAAATTCTTTTACAGCTGATGTCCTTCATCAGGGTTCAAGGTTACAGTCTGGATATGTTTAACCGCATGTGTGTGTCTGTATATGAAAGTGTGTATGTAGGCATATTGTATGCACTGTATATCAGTGTGTTCACTATAAAATATAGCAGCCATTTGTTTCCACAGGGGTGGATTTATGGGACTCATATAAAAGTTTGTTTTCATGTCTTCCCAAGTGTTGTTGTACTGTATCTGCCTGGGGACGTGCTTGTGTGTGTGTGTGTGTGTGTGTGTGTCATTGCTGAGCCGAGTGTAATCTCTGTGTAGGTCCGTTGCCACTCTTTAAATCTTATGAATCCTACAGTGAAACCTTGGAGGTCTCACTCTCCCTCTCTTTTCCTCTTTCTCTCTCTCACACACACACACACACACACACACACACACACACACACACACACACACAAACACACACTGAGCTCATGGGGCCTCTATCGTCATCTGTACCATCAGCAGCCTCCAGTACTCCTACTGTAGGCCAAGACCAACAGACAAAAAATAGACAGTCACAAAATAACCGAGTTATCCTCAGCAGTCTGGCCTTTGCTGCCTGCCAACTTTTCCTTTTCACTTCACTTGACATGAGACTGAAATCATGCATTATTGTCCAAACTATATTCGATTATGACAGATTGATGGAGAATTTGTTCTTTTAATGACAGATTAATGGACACGCCACTCCACACATATGTGCACATAAGAAGGAAATACCACCCAATAGTATCTTTGCACATGGGTACTGATACAAAATGCAAACCCTTACAAAGACATATTAAAAACTCAATATTAAGGCGTCATTTAATTTTGCATTACGTTGTCTTAAAACAAGTGAAAACAAATCTGCCAGTTGTGTGAAATGTCCTTGTTTCCAATGATCAGCTGGAGACAAAAGAAATTCCTGACAGAGGTGAAACTGCATTGGCAATAACTGGAATCGTATCATCGAGTTCACTTTATTTTTCCACACACACACACACACAGTGCACTGCATGACCTGAACAAAGATTGAACCCAGTATGTATGTTACAGTATGTTAGACACCCAACCCACCTATATTTAGCATGATCAGCACAGAGAGGTAAAGACTTCCTGGGATTAAATCAAGCTGTCCAGCGTGCCATTACACCTCATGCTCCTCTCACTTCTTTATTTTAGATCCCACTGAAGACCTAGTGTGAAAGCCAACTGACTGATTGGCCCAGACAGCCGTGTGGAGGCTTTTTTAGAGGGGTGCAATGAAATCCTTCAGGAACACGAGTCAGCGGTTATAACTGGGCTAGACCACCAGCTGTGACCCGCCCCTCTCTCGTCTGACCCATAGACAGTTGTTCCGTCCTGAAAAATATTGCCCTTGGTTGACATCAGTGCGTGCTTATCTGTAAATATCCTGTGACCCAGTAAAGATGTGTTACACTGAAACAATTCCTCTGATGAGGTTTGCGTATGAACTGTTGGGGTGTTGCATCTCTTACAGTAATTACGCTCAATATTTAAGCAATGGAAAAATGATTAGAGGAGGAAAATGATAACGGTAAAGGTGACGGTAGGGTAGGACAACATGAGTTCAGCATCTGTAGCATCAAGTTGTTGAGACTCCGACTTCCTCTGCAGAAATGCACTGACTTTGTTTTTCCAGAGAGAAGTTGGGATTCACTTTGTACTTGGAGCCAGCATCTAGTGGTCGTAAGAGGAACTGCATCTTATGATTCTTTTGCAACGGCTACTTTATTCTTCTTTTCTATCCCAATTAATTTATAAATGTAAATGTAGTCGATGACATGTTTACTTAAACAATCAATAATACATGTTTGACAGCTTAGGAGCAGTGGCAAAAAGCTATAAACACAACATTGACGTATTATCTTTCAAGTTTATATGGAGAACTTGTTAGCAAACAGTTGCCTTGTTGCACATTCAGCAGATCCGGAGCAACATTAGCATTCATTTGGAGTTGTGTCTCTGGCTACCTGATACACGTAAGTCCAATACTCTGTTGCTTTTATTTAGGGTTGGGGGATAATCGAATATGATAGTTTATCGTCTATCAAATGGAATCGTATTGTGATGAAATCATATATTGAGATATTGTGATGACACAACTACGTTTTTGATGATAACAAGCACATACTAACTCAAATTTCTCAGAAAATCTGATTATTTTGCATTTAAGTTCTTAATTAAATGAGAAAATACACAGTCTCTAAGCAAAAAACTGCTTCTGTGGCCAAAAACAACACAAGATTCACAAGTAGAGACTTGTAATGCTTATAGACGACTTTGAGAAGCTCATATGCTGGATGCCAAACAGATTCTTATGATTCTCTTGGTTTGTCCTTGCATTTTCTTCGTGTCAGCCTGCAGAATCTCACCTTCACACCAATGTGTTTCTGTAACCAGGTTGACTTTAAGAAACATCTGCTGAGCTGGCTGCCATTGTTTAATCTGAAGATTAAGCATAGTAGTAATAGACTGATGGTGCTCTTTTCTAAAGCCAACTAAGCAGAATTAGACTTCAGTCAAGTGGGGACGCTGCGATTTTGCATTTGTTGCATTGCCAAAAAATAACTAAGTACCAGGTTTTGAGTATAATTGCTGTGGATTAGGACTAGTGTAGCCTGAGCTGGCCTGTGTGTTTTTCTGTTTGGAGATGTGTAGATGGTGCAGAAAATGTTGAGGGATTAGTCAACGCTGGAGGGTCACAGCACTAATCTCATTATGGCAGGAGAGGAAGGAGGCGTCTGACCACTCCGGTACGATTTAGACAGCCTCGGCACTGGGGGAATCCCTGTTTCACTGTAGAGGACACTCCCACGTACACATGCACTCGTGTACTGATGGACATACAGGTTCATTCAGTTTTTTCTGCTATATTCTGAAACAAATGCACATTTGCACTCTATAAAGTTCTATACCAGGCCCTTTGACCCATTATTGAAATAATTATTGAGCCTTTTCTGGAGGGATTTTAAGTCAAAGGAATTATAAACAAACAGGAGAATTGGATCATAATAAACATGGTGACATATTTTCATGTCTGTTGGGTCCTTCATTTGGTGTTTAGCATGTGATAAACCCAATGGAAATGTAAACCAAGCTCGAACAGTGGACTCCAGTCTCCATGTCTTTCCTTAAAAGCTATCATTTAGTCCGGCATGCTGGGAGTGGCTCTTACAGTTTTTGCAATTGCCAACAGCACACTGATGTGCTAAGTGTGAAACATGAATATCTAGTCTTTGATCATTTCATTATTTGCATGCTGTTAATATAGACTATGAACACAAATGCAATGGGGAAACAAATAAATTTGTTTATCTCTCAATACTCCTATACCTTTAACAATATAAGACACAATTACTTTAACTGAAGATGACATGAACATAGTTATTGTATTAGACTGTTAACAAAATATTGCAACCAACTCTCTCTTCAAAATTGGCCTCCATTGTTGTGCACACCAAAGAGCAAACCTGAATCCTATTTATGCTGTCCAAGCTCTGATTTAAGTGACCTAATTGATTACAGGTGTTTTCACAGGTGCATTCTGGTTGTAGGCGATTGATAATTGAGTGTGGCATTTCAGTGACAGTGTTTAGCAAACAGCACACACAGGCTCTTAGTTTTGAATGATGTGTCTAATGTAGATAACAGTTTAGTTATTTGCAAAAAGTGTGTTTTAGAATTTCAAACTTATTGTAAACCAGGGAATGTGCCTATGGTTTAGCATACCTGGTCAATAGAAAAAGGCTACAGTTTATAGGTTGTGTGTGTTTTTAAACATCATTAAATGGATGTGAACCAAGAGTGTAGTTTTAATCATATTAGATTAAAACAGAAAACATCAGAAACAAGTGGAAATACCTCATTCTGCTGGCGGACTTTCACCCTTGCTAAAAGAAAGATGGAATATGGGACTAAATGACTCGTTAAGGCTGACATATTGCAGTGCGTGTGAGGTCATGGTGAAACAGTGTGCAAATGAGCTGCGAGTCCTCCAAAACAAAACAGTAAAACTCCAAGCGAACCTATAAATGAAATGTGCCTTTCTGTCTTTCCTTCATCTGTCTGTCTGCACTCAGCGAACACATGGGCTTGTGCATGCACACACACATTCTACACAAGCACACGCACCGGCCACAATGACACATCCCAGTGAGTGTTTCAGCTTTTATTGTGACAATAATAAAATCTACGGCCAGGAAAAAGAAGCAGAAGACAAGACCAGCAAGAGACACAGGGACAGGCAAATCCTCCCTTCAAAAAACGTACTTTTGCAATTTTCCTCTACTTCTTCCATCTCCTCCTCTTTCTCTTAGACCAGTGGATGGCATCTAATTAAATGTGTTATCTTCCTAGTTTGTGTTGTGCTGTTATTTCAGTCTCCCTTTAGAGAATGCTAAGGCAGTGTTGTTAGGCCAAGCTGTTTGGCCCAGAGGTTGAAGGTGAGAGTCATTTGTTTGAGTTACTTTCAGTTTGAATACACCATGACTCCCGACACGCAGTGTTAAGACAGCTGGATCTCTAAACTGTGCCAATGGGATAATGGCTCATTAATTATTTAGCATGTCAAATTCTGTTGACTCTGGAGCAGAAGGGTAATTATGTTGACAAGACTTTGTTCGCAACTATCAGGTGATTACAGGGCAAGTTTAACAAATGTACTATTGGATGTTTATGTCAGATAAAAGTGTGAGGAACTCAGTCAGTGTGTTAGAATCGAGAAAAAATATATATATATTTGATTAAATAAATACTGTGAAAGAATTTTATTTGGAAAGAAATAAAATGACCTCAACCATCTGGTGGATTGTATCACAAAATATTTCAGTATTCATTGCCATATTAAATGACTGTGGAGATGGTTACATAGAAATTAGTGTGGTGGTGTGCGACCTCTGTTGTCTGGCATATTGCATACTTTACACCATCCGTATCCAGCTGGGTGATATACCCGTCATGTATGATCACCCCAACATTAGCCTGCACATAGCGGCTCCTTAATGGGTCCATGCAGCTTCGTGATACTTTCATTTTTAAATGAAAGTAAACAAATATGAAGCCATGTAACTATTACATTAATATATCTGGCCCATATTTTGTGATTGGCTTGTCAGTGTCTGCCAGGGAAGTATAAGTATATTTAAGTTTAAATATTGTTGCACAGAAAATGGTTTGGAGAGGTTTCCATCTCCAGGATATAAAGAGTATGTTGCAGAGAAGTAAGGAAATATAGAAAGAATTATAGAAAACCAAAAAAGAAGATTTAATTCAGTGTTTATATACATTGCTGGTTGTTGATCCCTGTAAAGTCTAATTATAATGCCCACCTTTTCGCACCAACTGCTTCACCCAGAGCGAATCAATCACGTTCATGTTATCACTGCTGCTGACATGCTCCTGATGGACAACAGACATTCTGGTAAAGGTTACCCTGACAGCCTCGCTCATGGCCTGATGAACATTACACGTGAGCGACTGAAGCAACCGTTGACCGTCAAGGGCCAGGCGAAGTGTTCCCTGCGTCATTGAGTGGCCACTCGATTTCCAGGGAAACCTGGAGAAACAAGAACGTGGAAGTCCAGACCGAACTGGCCGTTTGAAAAGAGGAGCAACAGTCTGTTGTGAATTATTAAATGAGGTCATTGCACCTGCCACTTATCTGTGCTCTCCACCGTTTTACAAAAACATAGGATTAAACCAAATGAAAGGTCACATATACGAGTGTGGCTAATCATCATCTGACTTGATTCATTATTTTTTTTTTTTTTTACAGAGGTTCTGTGTATTTAGGGGAAGATTTGAACAGGCTCTTCTCTATGAAGCAGGTAGTGATTATGCCAAAATTATCTGTCACATGAGAAATACCTGACGGTAAATGTGAAGTCGGTTGGGTGGGGCACAAACACTCGAACACTGTGTTTGATAACAGGGATACCCACACCCATACCGAGTACCGATCCAATGCCAGTGTTTAATTAATAAGAAGCTGAACGCCTCATTGTGGGGTTATTCTTTATGTGTACGGAAACATCAGGCTTGACTTCAATATTGCTCTCCTAACTTTGTAAAAGACAGTTTAACAAATAAATACATATATATATATCTTTACTCTCTTGTTATTATATTAAAATACTAAATTTTACACCAAAAACTTGGTAAAAAATTGGTGCATCCCTAAACTAAGCTTCTTTTCAATCAGCTGGACTAACATTTGACTCAAGACATGGTGGAGACATACGTGTTTGTGTATTTTTGGAAGGGGAATTCCACGTCTTTGGCTCTCTCATTTCTCTCCTCAGCCTTGATTACCTGGAAGCAATTGGCTTTCTTTCCTCAAATCAGACCCTGGCCTGTACTCGGTGGATGTCACTTTCCTTTCCTCTCTTTTCTTTTCCCTGTCCTGTCCTGTCTTGTCCTTCCATTCCTTTCTCTTAGTTCACCTCTTTCATGTTCATGTGTAAATGTTCTTCCCTCTCTTTCCCCTCATACCATACTTATTTGTTGAGTTTTTGGAGTCACTTCTTAGTTCCCATACTTGGTGCCTCATTGCCAGTTGCCTCTTGGCACTAATGATATGGATGCTTTCATTATCTCTGCTGTAGACTATCACATATGTATTTCATGAATGCCGCTGCTGATCTCGCAGAAAGGGAAGGGTCCCCGCAGATGGAGAGACAGACAGGCCTGTAATTCTTCGTCTGTGTGCGGAATGATAATGATTTTGACCCTGGCCTTGGGTTAGCCTTGTCTAGCTTAGCGACGGTTTCCACTGGGCTCCAGACTGCAGGCCCTTACCTCTGTACGGTTTCAACCCCCTGCTGATGAACTGAAGGATTTGTCATCAACACGCAAACTCTGGATTTACACATGCAGACTCCCAAACCCCCTGCTGACACACAGCAGAATGCACAAATGTTCATATGCACAAATCAAAGTCAAAGTCAGCTTTATTGTCAATTTCTCAATACTTTACATACAGAGGAGTTGAAAAAACGTTTCTCTCCATGGACTGAACACTCAACTGAGCAGACTTTGAGCTTAATGCAGAGCACACATGGTTGTAAATTACTGTTTAGTATGTAGTATGCAAATACAAATATAAGCAAATAAAAGTACTTGTACAACAGGGGGGAATGGAAATCCCAATGTGTGGTTTTTAAGTACTACAAAATGACAAAATGATCATTTCAGATCAAATAACATCAAAATATAACCCTGACTATGTAAAAATAGTAGAAATATGATGATTGTAATAGTATTAAGAGAATACATTCTCCAGAACATGCTCAAATATTATCAACGCATTGAGTACCAGAAATATGAAATAAACCCCAGATTTAAAAAAGGATTATTTTACCATAGAACAGGGATCTGCAACCTTTTTGATATGAAGTGCTTATTTTAGTAATAATTATATATGAGAACACTGTACAAGAAGGCTGCCATCCTCATGAAAACATCCACATCTGAGTTGAAATCGTTAACCCTACCAACCTTCCATCAATGTTGTTCATCAGCGATAAACTTAACACATTCTGCTAAGAAGGCAACGGGTACAAATCAGAGGCAGAGTATCAAACTATCGTAAATAACAGGCCGCGCAGCTGCCAATGGCTGTGAAAGAGGTAATTTGGCATGCGGAGGAGGGGACATTTCAACATTTGCAAAATAATCTTGCACTCTTATTGCTAGTGTGCCATTGGTTAAGCTACCACGTAGCGATGGTGGCACACGTGCCTAAGGTTGCCTACCCTTAGAGGAAATACGAAAACACAAAGTACAGTTCATGGGGTCACAATTTACATTTTAAGCCTCTGTAATATGATAGACGTGATCAATTCGTGTTCAAGGATAATAGTAATAATTCTGAATATCAGTGTGATAGTATGAGAGCTTGTATGGTCATTGGTTCTGAGTGCTTTCCATGTTGTGACCTGAATACCTCACCGTTGAAGCCCGGCCAGCAGCTCATTAACATTCCAATAGAGCTCTAATCACCACTGCAACGTGCGTGCGTGTGTGTGCATTTGTGTTTGTGTGTGTGTGTGTGTGAGAGAGAGAGAGAGAGAGAGAGACCACGCACGTGTTGTGAGGACACGGTGAAAGTGTGTGATGAAGTGCCTGCGTCAGGTGGTCAGAGCCGAACGATGCGATTGGTTCCATCGACTCTATCGGCGTTCCTCTGCATATTCAAACCATTGTGCAACTTTTGCACAGCTGAGACTCATTTTACTTCCAAGTTTTATTGATCTAGTCATGAAACACATGAGGATTGGTGAGAGATGAAAGGTGCACCGGTGAATTAACAATACAAACAGATTGTGGCAAAACAAAGCTCGCTTATATGGTCAGGTCGAAACAATTTGTTGAATCGTTTTGACATTTTGTGTGAGCTTTTTGAAATGAGTCACTCTACTAAGCCTTGTTACTGTTGAATTTCAGAATAATAACCACTCCTTTGTCTCTTTCTCTCTCTCCAGAAAGGCTGTATAATTCCAATGGACGTGACTTGAGAAGGGCACTGTTCTCTCTAAAGCAAATTTTTCAGGTAACACACGCATATTTCACATGCAATTACTGTCAGTTTGTTGTTGCAGAATACAGTTGGTTATTGTGGCCACCGTGCGCCTCCATGATGACAGGGATCTCCATCAACGTGGCGTTTCTCTCCCTGTGTGTGTGTGTGTACCTCTGTGTGTGTGTGCGTGGGTGTTTGCATTTATTTTTGTGTGAATCTTTATTTTAAGATGAGAGGAGTCAGCCACCTAAAACACCAAGTGCTTTTTCTAGAGCACACACACACACACACACACACACGCACACACACACACACACACACACACACACGCACGCACACAGACGCACACATACACAGTCGCGTCTCCATCACATTAGAGGACATTACATTGACTTCCATTAATTTCCTGGAGACTTAACCTAACCCCACTGCTACTTCCCTAAACCTAGCCTTCACCCTAGAATATAATGATTTACATTATGGGGACCTGCATTCTGTCCCCAAAAGGAATGCAAGTCCCCACAATGTCAGTAATACATGCCCACACACACACACACACAGACAATAATAACCAACCTGTTCTCACTCCCAAGGCGTCAAATAACGAAGCGTGTGTATGCGACGCACCCACCTGCGGCAGAGCAACGTACGTAAACCAAGCAGGGACCGCTGTAGTGTCCCGTGCCAAACAAAGTCAAGTTGACATCTTGTCTCGTTAGTCATTCGTCGTGTGAGTCATTAGTGTTGTTAGTCACGGACTTATGTGAGGTGACTCGTTAGTCACAAGCAGGTCACGTGAGTCGTCGCGATGCTCTTTTCCTAAACGTAACTAAGTGGTTTTGTTGCCCAAATCTAACTTCCTGTTAAGACGGAAGTTTATTTTGAAAAGACACTATGCATGTGACAAGTATAGTGACACACCGCCACTGATACGTCCAAAACTGACGCTAGAGTGGTACGTAAAACGTCATGGTTTGCAACCAAGCTGCATTATTTAATACATTTGTGTGTGAAACAAAACAGCAATGTGAGATCTTTGAATTACTGCAGCAGTTGAGTGCTATTGTATCATGAATACAATTTGCACACACTTTAATGGCACAAGAAAAATCGCACGTGAGTAACGAATGAAAACGTCCTTTAGATCTTCTCGTCAATCCACTGCTGCTGCATGAGGCTTTGTGCAACTTAGTTTCAACAAAAAACACAACCTCTGCCAATGACATGACTTTCTTCCTGGTTCTCATTTTTCACATAAAGCCCTTGAATGAAATTATGCGTCATAAAGTTGATAGTATTCTGAGGGCAGCATTCTTTGAGTCTGGTCAGACAGCTTCCTGGAAGTGCTTTCATCATCCTTTCAATTTAGTTTTTGTTATGAGACATGATATCGCAAAAGCAACAATTTGCGAAACACGTGGCTGTTGACATGTAGAGTGTGTCAGCTGGCCTGAACATGTGGGGGATTGAAAGTTTATTTACTGTCAACGTAAATCCAAATCCTGCACATTACTGACATCATGTGGTAACAAAAGAGAATGCAACTTGAATACATTAGTAAACTTATGATTTGTAAGAGGGATTATGTGTGGTTCTACATGTGCACAGTTAGTGTTTATTGTATTAACTTATTCTATGCCTGCTTCCTCTGTTTAACTTCAGGATGACAAAGATCTGGTCCATGAGTTTGTGATGGCTGAAGGTCTGACGTGTCTCATCAAGGTGGGAGCAGAAGCTGACCAGAACTACCAGAACTACATATTAAGAGGTATAGTTTCTCCCACTCACTAATGATCATATTCAGATACAGTGTTATATCTCATTTGCATACAGCAGAAACCTCTTTTTATAGTCTTCTCTGTTTGAAAGACTTTCACAAACGTTGCTTTAGTAACTTTAGTGGAAAATGTAAATGAAAGTTTAGTATTATATAAGTGCTTTAAGGCTTTTGATCAAAACCAGGAAACTTGGCTATATATCAAGAAGGGAGAAAAGCTGCAAAGACGTCTTTTATAACTACTGAGCTCAAAGCTCATTCTGTGAGAGGAAAACCATATCTTAACAATTGTACATATAAAACTAACAACATGCCTTCATTTCTATTTTCTGCTTTTTGTCTGTCATAAGGTCTCAAGATTTGCCTTCTCAATCTGTGTTTTGAATCATTATTCTTCACTTCAGATCGTACCAAACTATTTGTATTATAAGGACTGTGGTGTTTTTTGTTTTGTCAGGTAACAGAGTTGCACAACCGCTGGTTAAACTTTCAGTTTCAATTCTGCAGGTGTTTCTGTAGAAATCCCCTAACAGCCCAGCACCAATAAAAAACTGAAGGGAAAATAATTAACAACTCTTTATTGACATAGAGTAACAAATGAACATTTAACAAACATGTTTTCAGTGTAAAATTATGTTTTTGCACTGTTAAAATCATCAGATGTTTTGATACAATAAATCATCAGAGTCTGCAGATATTTTCTCATCAAAGCTGGTAGTTCTCAAAGCACCAAAAAAAACCTGCTTTCAAATGAGTATTTCTCTATCACAGTAGGAAAAGAAATTCAAGTAAAAGTAAGGAAACAAAACATTGAATTATTATTCATGAAGACACTAACACTCTTTCAAGAACTTAAAACTTTAAAGATCACAGGCCCAACACAAATAGAGCAATCTCCTCTGTGAAAAAAACAACATGATTGTATATTTAACAAAATGCATGTAGGACCCGTATCATTCATAGTGAGAAGCTGATTGACAAAAAAAGTTTTCAGGCCTTTAAAATAATGAATGCAATAAAGCTATAATGTAGAAACAAACTCCTTATGTTATGTGCTCGTGTTTTTGATCTTCCATCCCAACTATTTTGGACATAGCTTTGTTAATCGGTTTATATAATGGATTACAAGATAATGCACCTGCTGTCATCATCATCATCGCCTGTATCTTCATCACCGCTATCACCATCACCTGTGTCATCATCACCTGTATCTTCATCACCGCTATCACCATCACCTGTGTCATCATCACCTGTATCTTCATCACCGCTATCACCATCACCTGTGTCATCATCACCTGTATCTTCATCACCTCTATCTTCATCACCTCTATAATCATACCTGCTTTCAACATGACTGCTTTCATGATCATTGCTTTCATCGTCACTGCTTTCATCATCGTCATTTAATTCCTTAATCAGAATGCCGTAAGGTCGAATGGAGCTCTCCACTATCTGTTTCTCCGCAGCAGCAGAAGCTCCATTGGGAACAGGAATGAGCCAGTAATCAGATCTTTGGCAAATCTCTCTCTTCTTAGGATTGATTCGATTTTGCAGGATCACTTTGTAACTCTTCCCAGTCGTCTCCGATGTGATAGTCTTGGCATAGTCTTCTCTCTCAGCAACATGTATGTCTGGTGTTGAGTAGATTCCTCTGCCATACAAGGCTCTGCCTCCGGCTGTGTAGTAGCTCCTAATGATGCCTTTGACTCCATCTAAGCTTGTTCCGTGGTAGGAAACAGGCCATTCTCCAGGTACAGAGTGACTCCTCCATCCTTTTGTGCCCAACCAGGCGTCTCCATCTGGATATCTACCTTTGACCTTTAAGGCCATGCGGTACCAACCATTTGGGCGCTGGTAAAGCTCACCCCCTCTCATGCACTCAGCCGAGTCAGAGAGATCAGTGAAGTCGCAGTCATACGCAGAGTCAAAAAACTTTTCTGCATTAATGAAAAAATCGTCAGCACAAGCCTGTTGTTTCCCGATGAGGTTGTGGAGATGAAAGTCGTCAACAGACAAAAAGTTTGCTGTCGTCTGGCATCTTTTCCTGTCAAAGGGTGTTACATTCTGTCCAAAAAGCAAAGATATAACTTCAACCTTCAAATTTGAGTCCATATACATGGTTGAGGAGGATGAAAACAAAGTTTCTCTCTTCTTCTCTTGTTCACGATGTGTGTGAGCTGAGCTCTCTCTCTTCACAGAAACTTGTTTTCAACAGAGCAACAGAGGTGGGGTTTTTTACTGAGTTGCATAACCGCTGGTTAAACTTTCAGTTTTCAGAGCTCAAAGCTCATTCTGTGAGAGGAAAACCTTATCTCAACAACTGTACATATAAAACTAACAACATGCCTTCATTTCTATTTTCTGCTTTTTGTCTGTCATAAGGTATCAAGATTTGCCTTCTCAATCTGTGTTTTGAATCATTATTCTTCACTTCAGATCGTACCAAACTATTTCTATTATAAGGACTGTGGTGTTTTTTGTTTTGTCAGGTAACAGAGTTGCACAACCGCTGGTTAAACTTTCAGTTTCAATTCTGCAGGAGTTTCTGTAGAAATCCCCTAACAGCCCAGCACCAATAAAAAACTGAAGGGACAATAATTAACAACTTTTTATTGACATAGAGTAACAAATGAACATTTAACAAACATGTTTTCAGTGTAAAAATATGTTTTTGCAATGTTAAAATCATCAGATGTTTTGATACAATAAATCATCAGAGTCTGCAGATATTTTCTCATCAAAGCTGGTAGTTCTCAAAGCACCAAAAAAACCCCTGCTTTCAAATGAGTATTTCTCTATCACAGTAGGAAAAAAATTCAAGTAAAAGTAAGGAAACAAAACATCTTAATTATTATTCATGAAGACACTAACACTCTTTCAAGAACTTCAAACAGCGACAAGAGCACGGACCCAACACAAATAGAGCAATCTCCTCTGTGAAAAAAACCAACAAAATGACTGTATATTTATAAAACGAGCGCAGCGAACAGGGACGGGGACGGGGAGTGTCTGAGCCAGCAGTAACAGCTTCAAAGATGACAGGCTTGTGGTCCGAGAACGTTGCTTCACAAATTTCACTGATACTTACAGAAATACCAAAAGATAAAACAAGGTCCAATGTACCATGTTCATGAGTGGGACCAGAGACTAGGTGCTCAAGATTAAAAGAGTCAATCAGGTTTAAAAAGTCATTCACCATTGGCTTAAAGGAGCAGCACACATGAATATTAAATGTTTGGTGATTTTAAAGACTGTGGCAAGACCACCACCTCTACCAGTCAGCCTGGGAGAGTTATTGTATCCACAGTCAGTTGGGGACAAGCTCCGAGAAGGCACTGGGTTCATCTAGTGGGTTCACTGGGGGCACTGTGTCAGCCAGGTTTCTGTCAGACACAGAACATCCGTCTCGTGGGAGTTAAAAAAGTCCTTTAAAATGAATGTCTTGTTGGTCAGTGATCTGACATTAGCTAAGGCCATTCTAATCTTCAAGCAGTTCCGAGCCGATTTGGAGGCACGGCTGAATGAACGGAGGTTTGAAAAGTTCACTCCACCGTGGTGACGAAGGGACCGGGGTGGTGGCCTCACTGATGTAACCGTCTGTATGGGAAACTCAGCTGCTGCAGATGGCGGATCGCTGAGCCCATAGGGGGAGCTGCTGGGGTCATGCGGCTGATGAATGAACGTAGAGGAAGAGTGACAGAGGACAGGGGATCCAGGATCGCGTGTGTCAGGTGTAAACAGTCAGTCATGTGGATAGGACTGAACAGTGTACTGAATATTGGCTGTTAGTACTTTAGCGCCAGCTTTGTTCGGGTGCAAACCGTCTCTTGCGTAGAGGCTGCGACGATTCCAAAACAAGTTAAAGTTATCAATAAAACCAACATTGTGAGCCCTGCAAGCGGACTGGAGCCAGATGTTGAGTGTGGGGATCCTGCTAAAACGAACGGATCCGCGGCTAAGAGTCGGAATGGGGCCAGATAAAAACACTTCCTTTCCTGATTTTTTAAGAAACTCTAGAAGATGGTTAAAGTCTTTTTTAGTCAGTTCAGAGTGTTCTCTGGCTGTGTCATTAGTTCCAACGTGCACGATGAGTCTGTTTACTGAAGAGGGGAGCATTGGCAGAAGTGATTGGAGATTCTCCAGAATGTCGGGAACAGTCGAACCGGGAAAGCAGCAAGTGTCCGCATTAAAAAAGCGAACGCCTCTAACCACGGAGTCACCAGCAATGAGGGTTGCAGGAGGGAAGAGCGGGCAAATGGATGGTAACTCAGGGCTGAGGTGAAGGGGCAACCTATGCTGTATTGGTGGCCCGGTTTGCGGTGCTTCAGTCAGGGCGGCAGTTGGCTTGGACTGGGAAGTGGGGCTTGACCCACAGGGGTCATTTAATTCCTTAATCAGAATGCCGTAAGGTCGAATGGAGCTCTCCACTATCTGTTTCTCCGCAGCAGCAGAAGCTCCTTTGGGAACAGGAATGAGCCAGTAATCAGATCGTTGGCAAATCTTTCTCTTCTTAGGATTGATTCGATTTTGCAGGATCACTTTGTAACTCTTCCCAGTCGTCTCCGATGTGAAAGTCTTGGCATAGTCTTCTCTCTCAGCAACATGTATGTCTGGTGTTGAGTAGATTCCTCTGCCATACAAGGCTCTGCCTCCGGCTGTGTAGTTGCTCCTGATGATGCCTTTGACTCCATCTAAGCTTGTTCCGTGGTAGGAAACAGGCCATTCTCCAGGTACAGAGTGACTCCTCCATCCTTTTGTGCCCAACCAGGCGTCTCCATCTGGATATCTACCTTTGACCTTTAAGCCCATGCGGTACCAACCATTTGGGCGCTGGTAAAGCTCATCCCCTCTCATCAACCCATCCGAGTCAGAGAGATCAGTGAAGTCGCAGTCATACGCAGAGTCAAAAAACTTTTCTGCATTAATGAAAAAATCTTCAGCACAAGCCTGTTGTTTCCCGATGAGGTTGTGGAGATGAAAGTCGTCAACAGACAAAATGTTTGCTGTCGTCTGGCATCTTTTCCTGTCAAAGGGTGTTACATTTTGTCCAAAAAGCAAAGATATAACTTCAACCTTCAAAGTTGAGTCCATATACATGGTTGAGGAGGATGAAAACAACATTTCTCTCTTCTTCTCTTGTTCACGATGTGTGTGAGCTGAGCTCTCTCTCTTCACAGATACTTGTTTTTAAGGGTTTTTAGTCTTGTCAGTTTCACAACCGCTGGTTAAACTTTCAGTTTCAATTCTGCAGGAGTTCCTGTAGAAATCCCCTAACCAATAAAAAATGGAAGGGAAAAAAATTTCTCTATCACAGTAGTCAAAAAATGTAAGTAAAAGTAAGGAAACAAAACATCTGGAAATTATTATTCATAAAGAGACTAACACTCTTTCAAGAATTCAAACAGGGACCAGATCACAGACCCAACACAAATAGAGCAATCTCCTCTGTGAAAAAAAACAACATAATTGTATATTTACCAAAAAAAAAAACCTTTATGTATGCAATAATGAATGCAATAAAGCTATAATGTAGAAACAAACTCCTTATGTTATGTGCTCGTGTTTTTGATCTTCCATCCCAACTATTTTGGACATAGCTTTGTTAATCGGTTTATACAATGGAGTAAAAGATAATTCATATTTTACATTGTTAAGACAGTATGGTAGTAGACAAGGACCCTGGAATAAAGCTCTTAAAAGGCCCCACGAGCAACAGACAATGAGACACTTGCTCTGGCTCTACCTAAACAGCTTCATCATCACCTGTATCATCTTCTCTTGTTCACGATGTGTGTGAGCTGAGCTCTCTCTCTTCACAGACACTTGTTTTCAACAGAGCAACGGGGGACAGCTACGACAGAAACCTGTTTTACATTCCCCTCTTTGAAAGTATTTCAAAGATTTTGTTCTACTGTCTTTGAAGTGGAATATGCATGTACAGTATACGAGTGCTATATCTCAAAGGTTGGCTTAACATCATAGCAGGAGTCTTGGCTGTATGTCAAGGAGGGCGTAAAGCTGCAACGTCTGCTTTCATAGATACTGGGCTCCAAGCTCATTCAGTGAGCGAGAAACCACACCTCAACTACTGTACATACAAAACTAACAATGCAAATACAGTGGAAAACAACACCACTGAGGCTTGAAAAGAAAACTGCATCCATATCATTTCTATTTCCTGCTTTTTGTCTGTCATAAGGTATCAAGATTTGCCTTCTCAATCTGTGTTTTGAATCATTATTCTTTACAGAGAGTTCTCAATTCTTTACTTCAGATCGTACCAAACCATTTGTATTATATGGACTGTGGTGTTGTCTGGTAACAGAGCTGCACAACCGATGGCTAAACTTTAGGTTCTCTGTAGGAAATCCCCGAACAACCCAGCACCAATAAAACACTGAAGGGAAGATAATTAACAACTCTTTATTTATCTAGAGTAACAAATGAACAATTAAGTAACACGTTTTTCAGGTATAACAAGGAAACTGAATTGAATAAAGTTCAGTGAAAAATAAGTCTTTGTAGTGTTAACATCATCAGATGCTTTGATACAATAAATCATCAGACATTGATTTTCTTTAAGTTTCTTAACCACAAGATTCTGCTGATGTTTTCTAATCATAGCTGATATTTCTCAAAGCACCGAAAAACTTTTCACATCAGTGTTTCTCTATAACAGTAAGAAAAGTGTTTAAGTAAAAGTTAGGAAGCAAAACATCTTCCGTTTTTTATTCATGAAATTAATTCCCATCAACAACTCAGTCTTTTCCTCGGAACTGTGTGTGTGTGTGCGGTTTATTGACAGGTTTTTCTCATCAGCCCTGCCCACATCACTGCAGTAGTCTCTCAGGTGATATAACAACAAACTCGTAATGTGTTTGTGTTGTTGATCTTCCATCCCAACAATTTTGGACACAACATTTTTGTTAATTGGTTTATACAATGGATAGAAATGAAAAGATTAAAGACACTTGCTCTGGCTCTACCCAAACAGTGATTGAACTGTGGAATACAATGAATGAAGAATACTACCGAGTAAACCAGCCTCATTGTCATTGCTTTCCTTGTCATCTATTTCCTTATCATCTATTTCCTTAATCAGAATGCCGTAAGGTCGAATGGAGCTCTCCACTATCTGTTTCTCCTCTGCAGCAGAAGCTCCTTTGGGAACAGGAATGAGCCAGTAATCAGATCTTTGGCAAATCTCTCTCTTCTCAGGATTGATTCGATTTTGCAGGATCACTTTGTAACTCTTCCCAGTCGTCTCCGATGTGAAAGTCTTGGCATAGTCTTCTCTCTCAGCAACATGTATGTCTGGTGTTGAGTAGATTCCTCTGCCATACAAGGCTCTGCCTCCGGCTGTGTAGTAGCTCCTAATGATGCCTTTGACTCCATCTAAGCTTGTTCCGTGGTAGGAAACAGGCCATTCTCCAGGTACAGAGTGACTCCTCCATCCTTTTGTGCCCAACCAGGCGTCTCCATCTGGATATATACCTTTGACCTTTAAGGCCATGCGGTACCAACCTTTTGGGCGCTGGTAAAGCTCATCCCCTCTCTTACACTCAGCCGAGTCAGAGAGATCAGTGAAGTCGTAATCATACGCAGAGTCAAAAAACGTTTTCTCGTCGATGAAAAATTGCTTCCCACAAGCCTTTTGTTGCCCGATGAGGTTGTGGAGATGAAAGTCATCAACACTCAAAATATTGTCTTTTGTCTTGCATAAGTTCTTGTCATAGGATTTAATGATTTGTCCAAGAACTGAAGACAAAACTTCAGCTTTCAAATTCGAGTCCATATACATGGTTCAGGAGGATGAAATCAAACTTGTTCCTTCCGTCTCTTGTTCTCGATGTGTGTGAGCTGACCTCTTTCGTCACAGAAACTTTTATTATCTAGGTCATAGCATTATATAACATTATATATCGGTATGAATCTAAAATAATCTGTGCTGATGTGCTGACTATAACAACAAAGAAAAAGATGTTAGCTATGGCAGAAACCTGTTTCAAATACTTATTACACTTATTACAATATTGCTTTAGTGACGTTGAATGTAAAATGTAAATAAAGTGCATGTAAGAGGTTGGCTTATCATCAACAGCAGGACACTTGGTCATAAATCAAGGAGGGAGTGGAACTGCAAAGTCTGCTTATATAGATAGTGAGCTCAAAGTTCATTGAAGGGGAAACCATATCTCAACTCCTGAAAATAAAGTGCAAAACAACGCCACTGGGGCTTGAAAAAAAAGTTGCGTCCATTTCTATTTTCTGCTTTTTGTCTGTCATAACGCCTCAAGATTTGTCTTTTCAATCTGTGTTTTGAATCATAATTCTTTACAGAGAGTTCTCCATTTTCTTAACTTCAAATAATATCAAACCATTTGTACTATAAGTACTTTGATAAAAAACAGTAACACAAGACACCTGCGTGGTCTGTGTCAGCCAACAGTCTGTCTTCTTTCAAACCTTGCTTGGTATCTCGTTAGTTTTTATTTCCCAGTATTACCTGGTGGAATAATGTTGGCTTGGCAATGTGCATCACATTTATCATTAATAAATAAAGTTCAATACATTTTATCATGTCCATTGTATTTCGGTCATGCCACATGTTAGTTTGCTAAAGACAAAACAGTCCAAATACATACACATACATACAAAATCCCATATCAAATGACCTATTAAAGTTGCATCCATCCACCACAGAAAAATCTATTTATATTTTGGTTAAGTGTCCAGTTCTCTTCTGTCCACCTCAACTTTCTAACCAAGCTCCAGGTTTCTGAGTAGACCGGCATCTCATTAGACTTCCTTCTCAGTCAGTTGTTTTGTGTGGATTTTCTAGAAGTGTTAGCAACAAGTTCTCAAGTAATTTACTTTATTATCCTTTAATGTTTAAGCAGGTTGAGCTGGAACTACTTTATATAAAATAAAGTATACCACTTAGGCTTGAAAACAATTACTTTTCCAAATCATTTCCATTTTCTGCTCTTTGTGTTTTAAAGATCATAAAGACCCAAGGGAGGAAACTTTTAGTCCCTGTTATATATAGCTACTGTAGATGGACCTGTGTGCTGCACACAGTTGCAATTTGGTGTGCTCGGTTGGTTTGTTTACAGTGTTGAATCATCTTTCTATATTTGTCCTCTCCCTCTAACTTTCTGTTTCGTTCTCCTCCCTCTTTCTCAGCTCTGGGGCAGATCATGCTGTATGTAGATGGGATGAACGGTGTCATTGGGCATGCTGAGACAATCCAGTGGCTGTACACTCTTGTTGGCTCAAAGGTATAGACAAACTAAAAAAAAAAAAAAAAAAATTGTACACACACACACACACACACACACATACACACATACACACACACACACACACACACACACACACACACACACACACACACACATACACACACACTCAAGCAGGCTGTCGATGTATTCTGTGTCCTGACTTGTTTGTGGTGTCTTTTGTTGGCCTTGTGGTATTTTCATAACTGTGTGAAGGTGCTCTTTGCACTTAAAGTATCAGTTTTGATTACAGTGGCTGAAGCACAACATTGCATTGTTTCTTTTTTTGTGTTAATTTATAAAAATGCCTTTCATTTGAATAATATTCAATATGGACATATAGTAGCACATTTACAACAAAAGGACTCCCTATCTTTATCTAATATTAAACTTGGAGTAACATCATTAAGCCATTTCATCATCATTGAGACAACAGTATTTAGAGATATACATATAAACATAAATAAGGTCTATATGAATTTCCTTGTTGCCCATATGGCTAAATCTATATCATGTGAATTTAAACTGTCTTGTCTAGAAGCCCCTAATAAACAAGGATTTAAAAATACATCATGATGCGAATAGAATAGAAAAATATGTTTCCAACATGATGGTCACCATAATATATCCATTGTTTGTGTTGTTTCTGTATCTGTGTGAGTTTCTAACTTTGTATTCTCCCTCTCTAGTTCCGTCTGGTGGTGAAAACAACTCTGAAGCTATTGTTGGTGTTTGTTGAGTACTCCGAGTCCAACGCCCCGCTGCTGATAGAAGCCATCAACTCTGTGGACACCAAGAGAGGTATCAACACGCCACCAGCTGCAGAGGAGCTTGTTCTCACTCATTATTCTGTGTTATTTAACTATTTAGTTTTTGGCCCAGGTTGACATATAAGAAGGTGTGGTTGCATCGAGAGTGACTTTTATTTGTAATGGACTGATTTCCAGGATGCAAGCCGTGGTCCAATACTATGGAGATTTTGCATGAGAAGGACGGAGTGGACACAGAGCTGCTGGTCTACGCCATGACCCTCATTAATAAGGTGCCCCTGTCTGTAGTGTTTATATACTGAATGTTTATATACTTTTTTATTATTATGTACTGGATAGAGGAAATATAACTGTGATATGGACACTGGTATTACAGACCAGACCGGCATCTCGTCATCCAAAAGGCCACACCGTATTTTGGGGGAAAGCTGTCACATTAGAAGAGAAATCTGTTGTGTGGCATGTTGTGAAACAAATCAAACCAGACATTTCTGGATAGATAGCTGCAGAAGAGTCATATAGTACATCAGCATCAGACTGTAGATCAAACAGCTGGCTATTAACAGGTTGGTTATTAACAGATGCCATTTGGCCCAACAATACCAGGTGATTCTTTCAACTATGTATAGGCGTCCGGATAAGCAATATTCAATGACTGGGTTGGGTCATTTATCCACCTGTACGGCCGAAGGCTGAAGGGGCATGACGGCAAACTGATCGACCTTAATTTAGTATCTTGAACTCTTAGGTACAGGCAAGGTCACAAAATAATTATTCGACATGTCTATAAAACAACTATTTAAGAACAACATTTAAAACAACTGGTCAACATTATGATTCAAACACACGTTAAATTGCATTGACATCTATGGGATCTTCAACAAGTGGCGCAACCCTGAGGTTTTGCAAAAGTACCCTTACTGTATATGCCAGTCTGGTCTTTTCTTTCCTTAATTTGTTATTTATTTTATTTTTTTTAATTAATTTTGTTATTAAAGATATCCCCTTATCCGTCTCCTTTTCTCTTTGCAGACACTTGCAGCACTGCCTGATCAGGACTCATTTTACGACATGGTCGATGGTCTGGAGGAACAAGGCATGGACACAGTGTCCCAAAGACATCTGGGGCGGAAAGGCACAGATCTGGACTTGGTTGAGCAGCTCAACATCTATGAGGTTTGAGACACACAAAGTCATAAGATATTGTCAGCTGATATTTGGGTTTTACTTAAGATTACAGCTAGTAAGTGCTGCTCACATTCAATGAATAGGACTCCATACAGTATTTATAGTACATTTGCTCAATACGTCAGTTCTCCGTCACAACTCCCACCCAATCAACTTTTCCTCCAGATGACCCTACGGCATGAAGATGGCGACGATGACAGCCAGCCTCCACCAATTGGACGCCGGGACCGCAGACGAGTCAGCCTTGGGGGCGGTGACAAAAAGTGCGGCCTAGAGAGAAGGCGGAGCCGCAGGGCCTCTCTTGGGCGATCCGGTCAGGCCTCCCCCTGCAGCCCGTCCCCACAGAGAGCCGGCTTCCAGCCTTTCAATGGAAAGAGAGCTGAGGACACGAGCGAGAGGTGAGAGACTGGGAAGATGGAGTGTCGGAATTAACAAGTTATAGGGACATTATAAAAAGCGTCATAAAGGTGTTGGTTTTCAGCAGGTGAAAAGAATGTTTGGTGCCAAATTTATTGTTATCCCTTTTGAGACGCACTTGTTAACTGAGCCCAACGGTGAAGTACTGACTGTCTTGTACCAACATTTTCTGCTCCAGAGCACTGTCAGGTTTCCTTCCATCCATGTAAGTTCAAAGGTCTCTTAGAAAGAAGTTCAGCTGCTGACCTCTGTGGCCTTCTGCCTATGGTTTCCTACCCCTGCTGCTCACCTACATGCTGTAACATACTCGTGTGTCTCGTGTCACAATTAATAAGCACTCTGAGTGGGCTTTTTATTCTGCATGGAAATACTGGTGCAGACTTGTGCTCCACTTAAAGTGATACAAAAGCTGCACAAAGCCTCCAGCGTTTGTGATTCTAATACAAGCTTACACTTTATTAAACCATCACAGGCTTATTTCAGTGCTGTGTATGTATGCACAAAAAGGGGAATTAAAGCCGGCTGCAGCTGCTAACCTCAGGTTATGTCCGTCGCACCCATAGCATTAAAATGGTGGTTGTGTGTAGGAGTGTGCATTCTGGCACACATTTGTATCTTGAAACGGAAATACAATTCTACATAGTTGTGTGTGAATCCACTTGCATATGGTTGATTGAATGAAGTAATGGGTGGAAGTCAGAAAAACCAACAAAACTTTTATTGGCCGTCCCATTCGTCACACACACATGGCTCTAGTCTTGTGGAACAACACCTGGCAGCACACTCCGACTCGCTGCAACAAGGTTCGTCTGGTTTCACTAGGCAATGCTGTCGGGTGACACTGATCTCAAGTCAGTTCTTCAGCCGTGGCTTATTCTCCTCTCAGCATTCCTTTCCCTTTCCATGTCAACATCTACATGTGCATGTACATGGAGTGTGTAATGTGAAACATTCACCCTCCCCTTTCCCCTGTTTCATTTCTGTGTTTTCTCTTGTCTTAAACTTTTTCTTTTTCTGTCACTTAATTCCTTGTCTGTTGTCTTTGAGCGTCATAAATGTTTTTGTGGTTTGATTGTGCAGTTGTTAATATTATTTCCACACATCAATCTCATCTAACCCTTCGTCTCTCCCTTCATCCTTTTGTTCCCTTCCGTCTCTTCATTTCTTGATTTCCATTTGCATGCTTGTCTTATGTATCGCATCATCTCTCCCTCAATCCTCCCCTCAAAATGTTCCACCCAACCATTCATTCATCCTTCCTCACCCTGCCTCTACAGAGAGGAAGAATGTGAGGATGGGATAGAGGAGGAGGAGGAGGAGGAGGAGGAAGAGGAGACTCCAGTGACTGAGTCTGATTCAGATGAGCAGGAGGGGGCTGATACAGTGTCTAAACTGACCACCCTCAGGTATTTTAGGGCATGGTGGTAACATGTAAATTAAGTAATGACCTGTGGTCTTATAGTACATAAGCGGTCTGTATATGAAGCCACAAAGCTCTTTAGTTGTCTCTTTTGTCACTGTTTTCGGTTGGTTTGATCCCCTTGTGGCCTATGTACTTGGTTTAGGCTCCAGTGGGTTACACATGGTACTACTTCTCTTTCATTTTCCCAGTTTCGTCCATTTATTCCTCTTAATCCATTCCTTTGTTCCTAGCCCGGCCAGGCACCTTCCAACCATAGTTCACCGAACAACCGTCCAGTCCATCACCATCACTTCCAGAAAGGAGAATATAAAAGAGGAGGAGCAGAGGAATCGGACTGAACCACCTCCAGCGCCCACCCTCCACTCCCCTTCTACTCCCACCTTCTCTCCCTCAGTGTCCTCCCCTCTCAGCCCCCCAGCACAACCCTCCTTTCTGGCCAGCCTGCTGGCCAGGAAGAGGTCCATCGTCACCGTCCCGGCTACCAAGGAGGTCAGCCCGCCATCACGCGGCAGCTCCCGTCCCACCCCTGAACACCTGCCTTACATGCCCCACTCACCCTTCCACCTGTTCTCCTACGACCTCGATGAGGAGCCGTCACCCCCGGCTCCGCCCAAACCCAACGAGGAGTCACCCAAAACGACGTCTCCCAGGTTAGACGGTCAGGAGAACTCAGTCTCCCATGAGTTCAAGAAGCACAGAACGCTTTCCTTGCAGGTCTTTGGTGTTCCACTTGTACTTTTTCAATTTCCACTTCTCTTTCTGGCTTTCACCCTTGCACCAGCTTGGATCTCTTTGCACCACGTTTTGTTTTTCATCACCTCCGCTTTTCACCAGTTCTTCTCACTTCTTTGACTGCACTGCTTCACACCTTCAGCCTGTCAACTCTCTTATTATCACCTATTGTTCCTTCACGTCTCTTTTTCTTAGCTCTGTCAATGCGTGGATAGTTCACACCTGTTTGCAATCACTGCTTTGTTTCCCAGTGTCACAGCTCTTCCCTTCTTTTCAAGTACAGTACCTATATATCTATGATTATTTAGTGGAACTCCATTTCCATTCACTGTATTACTACGTAAGATTTTTTTCTTGCTATATTAGGACTGTATAGTTCTGATAGTCCTATATTCAGATGCTGACTCAGAGTCCAATAATTGTGCATATTTACACTATTTCACCACTGGACAGTGTTTTAGAGCTTGCGTCAACACTCTGTACAGTTTTTAATGTTTGCCTGGCTAAATAACCTGTTAACATAAATATGCTTTAGCAAAGAGTATTTTCAGATTCACAGCGGACTGATAGTGAGGTGAGACTCCTTGCCTGTATTCTTCCAGAAACATAAGGGAATATACAACACAGCCGTTATGAATCAATGCCACTCTAGTGTTGCACCAACAGCCTTCCTGTTAACAAGGTGTCACGTTCGTTTCTCGCCAGCAGCCTTGGTGTCGTGTAACTGGGTGACTGAAGATGTCACTCACTGTCAGACACTTTCTCACCCCTTCTCTCACCCAGGAATGGAAGTCTCACGTCCTACTCCTCCCTCAGCTCCCCAAATACGCCCACCAGCTCCAGGTGAAAGGAGAGCACCGATGTGTGCCTGCACACTTAAAACATCCTTAAAATACACAGAAATGGTGAAATATTGTGAGAGTAATGTAATATAAGAGGTTAATGCAGAGATCATTTCACTAATTTAGTCGACATCGAGTGTTTTAATAAGGATGGGCAATGTGCATACAGTGCAATTTATTAGAAATATGCTTAAGCCATATTCCAGTTAACTCATTCATTTAAAAATGGGCACATTGCCACAGTTGGTCACCCCAGACCTCAATCTTTCGCACAAGGCTCTTGGAAGAAATGTTTATTATCGCAGTGAAGTGGAGTGCTTAAAAAAAAAAACAATAGTTCTTGAGAATCACAGCATTGCTGTGCAGTTGTGTAATCAAAACGTTTTATTCTTCTCTCGCTCTTTCCTTCAGGCCTGCTTTGGGAGGTCTCATCTCCTCCTCTTACCGACAACACCAGGAATCTCTGACGGCCGAGCGAGAGCGCCGCCGCGTGGAGAGAGAGGAAAGACTGCAGCGGATAGAGAGAGAGGAGAGGAACAAGCACAGGTGAAGCTTGAGATTACGTAAAAATTCAATTAATTTAAAGGATTTATCCAACAATTTTGTATTATACTTCTTTAAACAAATAACACATGTTAATTAGTGAGCTTTTGAGCTGCTGGTTGGCAAATATACTATTACCGTAGTATTACCGTTGGACATTGCCAGGCTAGCTGTTTCCCCTGTTTTCTGGCTTTATGCAAAAAACAGGCTGTTGGCTATAGAGTGGTATCAATCTTTTCATCTATTTCTCATACAATTAATACATATCAAGGAAAGAATAATACAGGCATGACTGCATTAAAGTATACAAAGTTGATTACACCGTAATAAATGTGTAAAATAAGTGCCAAAGATAAATGAAAATATCTGGATTTGATAAATTTTTCAAAAGACCTTACAAAACATGAGAAGAAATATGGAATTATTGGTTACACCAATACCTTGACTGCTTGTGTTTATGATGTGCACACGTGCCATTTTCACACTGGCAGGTCTAAAGAGGGCCACACTGGTGGAAGGTATGATTATTATGTTTTAAAATGTACTGTTTGTGTGTGTCTCACAGCCGCGGCTATGTGGATAAAATGGAAGAGGCCAGGCTTGCGCGGGAGGAGAGGTAAGTGTGTGCACTAAATCAAAATCACACACACTCACAGAGCAGCTGAACCCACGGGGAATACGTTTCAGCCGGTGGTTTGGGAAGCTTAGTAATAGTGTAATTGTTTTCAGGTTCAAAAGATTGGGGGGTGTACTGAACCGATTTTCTTTGCTCCGTCTGCCTGTTTTCTGTTTTTAAGGAGCTGTATTTTAACTGCAGCGCTCTGCCAAGGGCCTGATTGTTTTGGCTGCACGCTGTGAGAAAATCGTATTCCAGGATTCGTCGAGCTTTCGCACCGAATGCACGTGCACGTACGCAGACGCGCGTTTTACTCAAGCACATGAACGTTTAAAGACACACAAATAATTTTCATGAGGCTAATAAATATATATTTGTGTGCAAATGGAAATCACAGGAAACAAGGGATTTACTCAGGAGGGTGAGGTCACGATCCGATTCAGGACTGAACGTACTCAGTTCAGCCAAAGTTTTATCTCCCCAACCTCTTTAACCTGAAAACAATTACATCATATTATGTACTGTGCTGTTGCTTTTCCTGTATAGGCTCAAACCTCTTTCAACCTCAATATAAAGCACCATTGATATAATAATAATAACACACATTGTGAGAGTGGAAAGAAGCAAAGGGTGGCGGGGTAAAAGAGCAGTTTGATTCAACAACAGATGGAGGAAACAAGCACAAGACAGAGGTGGACAGAAAGCCAGAAAGGGAGATGAGCTGCTGAGTGAGCACGTGGGAGATGTATCCCCCGGAGAGGATGATGTATTATGGTGTATTTCACGCTTATCTCACATGAGTTTTTTCCCCTCGGGGTCACTTCGCTGAGGGACTAATCGGTCTGACAAGATGCAGCTCAGTAACACCTGGACAAAAAGGACTATGAAATATGATGGCCTTAATGACAGACAACTCAGTCCAAAAGATGATCGTCAATGGCGTGCATACTCGAGTTGGACTGAAACTGGATTCCTGAAGCATGTCGCACATATTGCCACTGAACACAATTTTTATTTTAAGCTGGAACTTTGGTTCACGATCAGATAAAATAAACATAATTCATGACAGTCATGTTATAGCATCGTCATTCACGGTATCACTCATGACTGGGTGTCACCAGGTTTTTAGGTCAATATTTGACAATACATAGACATATTGGTTGTGCACAGCTCAGCAGACACATACAAATGGCTTATCAAAGAGTAATTTATGGAGATAAATTCTTTAAGTGAATTCTGTTATATTAGAGTGTTTCGCAAACTCAACTCCTTTTTATTTTTAAGTATGTAAAGACATACAGTATATTGATGGTTTTTGGTCCAAGCTCACAAAACACTCAACATACTCACTCGCTCTACTTAATTCTTAATAACATGCACATACACACAAACACACACACACACACACACACATTGGTATCCAGTTTCCTCAGACCTCTGAAGTGGCCTGATGCTAATGAACTCTGAACAGAAGCTCTACACATTCATGGTATGGTGGGAAAGAGGAGGGGTTAGAGAAAGAGAGAGAGAAAGGGTCGACTCAGTGCCCTAAATCTTTGTTCTGGCTGGCAGGTTGAGTGGTAAAGTTTGGTAGGGGGAGGAAAGAGAGAGGAAAGGACGGGAGAGGAAAAAGACAAGGGAGGAGAGCTGATCGAGGCACATCTTGAACAGGTTTACTCTGATTCACTTCTGATGTTTGGCCTTTCAGCAGCCAACATTAACTTCTCCCCATCTCTCCCATTCTTCTCTCCTGTCGTTCTCCTTTCCTCTCCACCCTCCTACCTAAAGCTGCCTCTTCTTCTCCAAACTCCCTCCGGTTGCGCATTTGGACTGCTGGTGATAGCCGAGCGTTTAGCTGGACAGGGGAGGAGAGGAGAGCAGGATGGTGAAACTCTTGACTGCAGAAAATAAGTGATGAACGCGTTGAATGCTTTGTTGACGATGAATGGGGCGAGGTAGAGGACTGAGGTGGGCTTATAGAGTTGTTGTTAAGGTAACCATAGAAGCTAGAAGTTTGTGATGAATTCAAGGAAACAGGCAGAGTGGTTACTAGTTTAGTGTATGGCAATATATATGGCAAAGACCAACACAGTGCAGCACTGCTGAGAAAGGCAAGACAGAAGGTGCGTTGTCTCGAACTCTATTTTTGCCTCTGCCTCTGATCCTCCCTCTCGCTCCTTCTCCCGCAGGTATAAGAATGTAGAGCGTCTGGCGTCGGAGGAGTACGAGAGGGAGCACGTACGGGTATCGAGGACTCGCCCTGACCTCAACCTCACCTTTGAACCGGCGGAGGCCTGGCCCTCGTCATCGCGCAGCAGCACCCCATCCTCCTTCGCCTCCCAGGAGGACGCAGAGGCTGACCTCGAAGCCGAGACCCCCGCCAACCCCTACACGCCATCTGAGACTGGTAGGACATCTGAGAATACCGTTTGATGGAGTAGCTGTCATATGTCTACGCACTGTAGTGGCTAAGAACATGGTGTCTCTGTGGGGATATGCGTTATTGACAAGTCAAAAATGCTTAGATGGTAAGATTGACATGCAGTCAACTAAATAGGTCTGTAAAATGTAACATCTCCTCTGTTTGTTGAGAGGACTTAATTACAATTCTGTAGCCAAATGCTACCTCTTAAGTTTTGTGTTAAAATATACCATAGCATTCAATATATCTGCTGGTTAATACTTATAATTAAAACCAGAAGGTCGGCACTTTAAGTCCCAACGGTGTGCCCCAAAGCAATCATTCTTAACCTTAAATTGTTTCAGTTTGCAGCCTGCCATTTAAATTAGCATGCAGGCGTGAGCAAAAGAAGGGGCGAGACAGATTGTGGAAAATACTGAGGGAGAGGAGGGGACGCCATCAGGAGGGGGGGGGGGGAATAAAATAACACACAGAGAGAGGATACGGGTGAAAGGGTCAAATGGGTTTTTGAAAGACCTTTTTGAAATTGTAATTCCAAAACATCTTGTGTAAGAAAAAAAGCCTTGTTTTGGAGCTGAGCGCATGCACGGCCATGAGCTGAGGTACTGTAGCTCACTTAGGTGAGTGTATGAGGCCTCACAGCGTCGTGTTATTCTAACCCTGCGTGCATCACTGCATGGACTGTACTGTGGAGTTAGGTGTTTGTGTGTGTTTTGACACAAACAGGAACTTAATTCTTCATTTCCTGTCCATATCCTGGTCCTACAACAACCTGGCTTTCTGTACCTGCCATATTGTTTACATTAGTATGGGTGTGTGTTTTTGTTTTTCTTATTAGTGTGTGTGTGTGTGTGTGTGTGTGTGTGTGTGTGTGTGTGTGTGTGTGTGTGTGTGTGTGTGTGTGTGTGTGTGTGTGTGTGTGTGTGTGTGTTGGTACAGAGGCGTCCCATGTGCAGAAATCAAACACGGCCATGTCACATGCTTCAGACTGTATTTCACTGCACATAGTAAATGGGCATTTCAAAAAATAAAGAAAGACTGTTTTTAATTTTGACAGCAGAGGCTGATGACTCCAATGCCAGTGTAGAACCAGAGGAAAAAGAAGCCACTGCTGAAGAGGAGGAAGAACGGAAAGAGGAGGAAGTACAGGAGGAAGCAGCAACAGAAAAGGAGGAGGAAGGCGAAGAGTTTGAGCAGGAACCGGAGAAGGAGAAGGAGAAGGAGAAAGAGGAGGCGGATGCAGAGGCGGAGGAAGATAGCGGCATCCTAAGCGACAAAGAACGCCAGAATGAGGAAGTGAATGAGAAGGACAACTGCTCGGCCTCCAGTATCTCCTCGGCCAGCAGTACTTTGGAGAGAGAGGAGAGGGGGAGCAATGACAATGGTGGGTAGTTTTGCACATTTCTAGTACCAGACTATTTTTGAAACAGTGAGATGCTTTTAAGGGTTTTATTCAGCTGTCGTTCGCCATCGATTGTTTAATTATTATTTAAGATTAGGATATTCTCAACTAATGTGGCACTATTGCCTGTTGAGCTGGATTTTTGTGATATATAAAAATAACACTTAATCAAAACGTTTTACACTTTTTAACACCAATACAGTAAGGTTTAAAGTGGAACTGTGGAATATTTAACCACATGGATGTAACACAATCCGTTTTGGTGAGCAATGGTGAATGCAAACCTAACTCTAAGTCAAGACCTTTATGGTCTCCAACGTGTTGTTCGGCCTGTGTGTAAAGCAAGTCGTATCGATTGGTTAATTCAACAATGCTACCGTAATACAACTCCCTACAGCCTCCCTCAGTAGAGCTCTTCTGCCTCCTAAATGCCATCTTCTTTTAAATGTAACACTTCCAGTTTGTGTTGCAGGCTTGAGTTAAAAAAAATGTAGGTCTCAAGCCCAAACCCAGATTTCCCTGATGACATGGTCAAAGTAATTAGATTTTTTCTATTGTTGACTATTTAAGTGTGCACTCTTTCTTATAGCTCTCTCCTCTTAACCCCATCAACCTCCTTCTCAGGCTTTAAGGAGCCAGAGGTAAACGAGCAGTGCAGCAAACTCCTCAACAGCAAGCTCTTCATGCTGAACATGCTGTACTCCCAGAACAAGAAGCCTAGTGATGAGGAGGAGGAAGAAGAGGATGTGGAGAAGGAGAAAGAGAAGGAGAAAGGAGAGGGGGAGGAGGACAAAGAAACCCAGGAGGCCGATGTGCAACAGGGCGACGACCAGGAGAGCGACCACAAGGCTGACATATCAGACCTCCAAAGGACCATCCGACCGTTCGCCGAGCGGTTTGGAGAGTTGATCAACAACCTCGGTTCGACTCCCCCTCACCTGGATGTCCCGGCCACTGAGCCCCCTCCTCCCCCACCCAAAAAGGAATCGGACACGATCTGGGACCAGCTGCTGGCCAGCCCACGAGAGCTGCGCATCGGGGACATCAACTTCACTGACCTGACGGAGGAAGATGACAAAGACATTCTGGATGCTGTTTTGATGGGAGGATGCAGTGACCACCCGCCCCCGCCGCCCCCTCCCCCCTGCCTCCCCTTCCTCCCCTTCCTCCCCCGCTGCCCTCCACCCCCACCCATGCTAGGCAGCTGCCCCCCACCCCCTCCCTTGATTGGGATGATGCCGCCTCCTCAGCCCCCTTCCTTTAGCGCCCAAATTCCAGTGCCTCCTCCCCCGGAGCCGCCACTCTTCAATAAGAAGAAGAAGACAATCAGGCTCTTCTGGAGCGAGGTGAGTCAAGATACGATTACCACTTCCATCAGTCAGGTACAACTATCACTCTTTTTACTCCGTGGTACACATCATTCATCTAGAAGATGATAACTGGAGGCAGAGTGTCACACAACTTCTTTAAAGACTCGATTTACCATTAAACATTTTCTTAATTACAGTAACTGTTCTCACCATATCAACCATGAAACCAGTTTGACATGTCATTGCAGGGTGAACACAGGTGTAATTAATAATATTGATGAAGACCCTGTTCCATTTAGATGGGCCAGGGCCCTGGTATTGTGCATGCTGGCTCACTGGAATGACTGTGACACACTGAATAAAACGGGACCACAATACACTCTGTCTGATCAGGGCTACAGGCGTCATCACAAACACAGTGCTGTAATGTGTGGTTGTTTTTGTTGAGAGTCTCTCATTCACCTCTGTTTTACAGGAAATTGGGGTCGTGAACGCATGCCTCTACCTAATTCTGTCAATTTTTGCTCTGTTTGTGATCAGGTGCGTCCGACAGATTCTCAGTACCAGGACTACAAGCGGAGGGGAGACACATTCTGGTCCAAACTGGAACCAGTGAAAATTGACACGGCCAAACTGGAACACCTGTTTGAGTCTAAATCAAAGGAAATACCAGTTACAAAGGTAAACAACCAGAGATTTATAATCTCACTGTGTGATACTGAATGTATGACTCGACTAACTTCCTCCTAACTATTAATCACAGAAGTATCTAAGGGAGGTGCTGTTAGTTGTTAGCAACACGTTAGAGGATGCATCTTACAACTGTGGTGCAGCATTTTCAAAATGAAACTTCATAGCCCTTAGACATTACATTTTTTTTATTTCGTCTGTGAGTCACCGTTGCCCAAAGGTGTTTGCTACGGTGCCACACCAGATTAAATATCTGATATTTTGTGACTGCTTAGGGGAAAAACTCTTTTTTTTACAAACACCTTGCCTCTGCCAGCTACAAAGCTCATGAGTTTGGTGTCCATTATTTCCAGCACATGAAAGTTGTTGGTTAATCGTGGTCCCGTGTGTTCCGATCCTGATCAAACATGGGAGTTTTGAATCTTTCGTAATTCTCACAAAGCCTCTAAATAGGAAAAGTATGGTCTGCTAAAATAGGGGGCTGACACCAGGCATCTCACACTTTGAACTCCTGATCCACTGATTCAAAACCACAACTCCCGTTAGAGCCGAACCGGTTAGTAACTCACTTCGGCTCGACATCTGGTCCACACATAATGTGACAATGTGATGGTGGTCTGCAGCTATAGTATCGAAACGGCTCAAGCGAAGCTGTCAGTTAATGAGAGAATCCAGGATTTAGAGGACCACCAGAATATTAAAGCCATCAAAGGTCAGAGCAAACTTAACTGATATTGTTTTAGCAGATTCTCTACTTCAGGGTATGTGGTTTTCTTACATTACCCATCAGAATGTTAATGTGTTTTAGATTTTAAATATCAGAGATTGCAAGGTTCAAATCCATTTCACGTAGGTTTTCACCTAAGTGGTTGCTATAATTATATATTTTTGCTAGTTTTCAAAGTTTGCTCTTTTTGTTCTCTTGACAGTTTTTTTACACTTTCTGATTAATCAGATTCCTAACATTAACAGAAATATTATTCCACACAATGGTTCAAATTCAATCCTTCATTCTTTGCCATTAGCTCTATTTTAGGTTTGACACAGTACCTCCCATCATCAACAACTATGTTAAATGTATTTCTATAAGGTACTCAAATGTAAATATTAAATATAACAGTTAGATATAAATATTTTGACCCCTAAAAAGTATTCTTTAAAATTGAAGTCAGTCATTTACATATCATAACAGCATACAGTGTAAGATGCTACAACTCAATAGTGCTAGAGTTGTACTATAGTATAAAACTTCCTAGCGGCGGTAACCAGCTCTTAGCACCTACTCTGTTACACTTTTATGTGCTGACATATTACGACTTCCTTCCATTTATAGCCTTTAATGACCTCAAGTGCTGCTGAGGTAATTTGTTCACATACAGTAACAATATGACTAACACCCACATAAACACACACATATGGACTGAACTGTAACGCTATTTCCTGTTCCTACTCACCATATAATTCACGCAGCTGCAGTCAATGTAACCTTTAATCCTCACTTGTAAATTAGACCACACAGGGAAAAGAGACGGATAGAGGGGCGAGAGAGAGGAAGACCCAGCTGTGACGCTCTTTGTATTTCTGTGTACTAGAAAACAGCAGCAGACGGCAAGCGTCAGGAGATCATTGTTTTGGATTCCAAGAGGAGCAACGCCATCAACATCGGTCTGACGGTGCTGCCTCCTCCTCGCACAATCAAGACGGCCATCCTCAACTTTGACGAGTACGCGCTCAACAAGGAGGGCATAGAGGTGAGAGATGCAGACGATGGAGATAAAGGAAGGAAGTGAAACTCATCCTCAAACCCTTTGTCTTGTACATGACACCTTATCCCGCTCTGTGTTTGCCCCCAGAAAATCCTGACGATGATCCCCACGGAGGAGGAGAAGCAGAAGATCCAGGAGGCTCAGCTGGCCAATCCTGATGTCCCGCTGGGTTCAGCAGAGCAGTTCCTCCTCACTCTATCCTCCATCAGCGAGCTCTCTGCTAGACTGCAACTCTGGGCCTTCAAGATGGACTACGAGGCAACCCAGAAGGTCAGTAAAAACATGGTCCCATGTTTTTACCGACCTTTTACAGACCTTCTGTTGTGATTGAATAAAACTATAACAATTTAAAAAGAAGAAAAGGTAGATACATTTAATGAGAATGCCAACGAGAGAAGGCCAAATCAAACACACATTTAAAATCATAATGAGCGAGTGAATGTTGTTTTATTAAAGCAGAAACAGACACATATGACAAAGCCAACTGTGTGCAACAAGCATGTGTGCATTTGTGTGTGTGTGTGTGAATGATTCCTCTTGTGCCGTGTCAGTATCAACATCCTTTTTAGTACAACATCCGCAAAGCAACAACATAGTTACATCATCACAAAATATGCACGCTTATTAGCGGCACCTCGTCTTCCTCTGGCACAAGATGTTTTACTCGGGTAAAGAATGCATCCAGGAGGAGAAGTTCAAAGTCAAATACACACCACCCGTCCGTTGTGATGAATTTTACTGCTTTCCGCAGGATGCATTTGTCTTTAATCTTCATGAAAGGCAAGACTCCTGACCGCACGTTTCGGCAGAGCCCGACTTGACTCTGTTGGGACGGATTGGTTGTGGGAGGCTTAAATGGAGGGCAACATACCGTGCAGGCACACAAACACATGCACACCAGAAAAAAACCTGCTGCACAAAAACAAACAAACCCTCCGTGTAATCAGTAGCACGTTTGATAGCGAACGCTGACCGAGACGGCGACCTTTACAACCACCTGTCATGACCCCAAACAAGCGAGACGAGGTGCACCTGCTCACCGCTTTTATAGCTGTGGACCAAAGAAACACATGTTTTTTTGGGAGTCTAAATTGACTCAGCTAATGATGTGTGTGCACGTGTGTGTTTTTCTCCGCTCACAGGAAGTGGCAGAGCCGCTGCAGGATCTGAAAGAGGGCATGGAACAGCTGGAGAAGAACAAGACTCTCTGCTACATCCTCTCCACACTGCTCTCTATGGGAAACTTTCTCAATGGCACCAATGTGAGTCATGACCATTACAGGTTCATCACACCGCAACATAATGACAAGCTACTTTTGAAGTTGTAGTTTGTAGCAATTGTAGAGAGAGTCAGTTATTTTAATGGAGTGTATATTTTCTTAGCCTGTAATTTGTAGATAAAAAATTAAATCACATCACATTTTTGGTGAGAACACATGTACCTTGTAATAGTAGTCCAGAATTATTCTTTGCTCATGAGGTCTTTGGTTGTATGTCCACGTGTCCAGGCTAAAGGCTTCGAGTTGACGTACTTGGAGAAGGTTCCAGAGGTGAAGGACACGGTTCATAAGCAGTCTCTGCTGCATCACGCCTGCTCTGTGGTGGTGGAGAACTTCCCTCAGAGCACCGACCTCTACTCCGAGATCGGAGCCATCACGCGATCTGCAAAAGTACGCTCCGCACGCACTAACGGAAAGCTTGAAGACATGCTATGTTGTATACCTACAGAGTAACATATTTTGCCCCTGCCGTCTCGAAAATGCACGTTACAGTGACTGAGTTCAACAGTTATTTGTTCAATCAGGAACAGTCATGGTACGGTCAGATTGGTCAGCTAATCATGCTTGAACACACTGAATTTGTCTGAAAATTAAAAGAAGAATTATCTTGAAATGATGGATAATATATTAGCATTAAGTTATTGATGGAAGATGTGGTGAGTCCACTGAATTCCTGTAAGATGTTTTGCAGTGTAGCTGAATGACATTGATCTCTTTATAAGATTGAAGCAATACAGTTACCAAGAGGACTTCCTACATGTTTTGGATGGAACTTTTTTTTTAAACTACCTTCCCTCTACAAGTCCCTTATTTGTATCAACATCTCTCCTGTCAGGTGGATTTTGACCAGCTGCAGGAGAACCTGTGTCAGATGGAGCGGCGCTGCAAAGCCTCATGGGACCACCTGAAGGTGATCGCCAAGCACGAGATGAAGCCCCAGCTGAAGCAGAAGATGTCTGACTTCCTCAAAGACTGTGCTGAGAGGATTATCATCCTCAAGATTGTTCACCGCAGGATCATCAACAGGTAGTTCCCCTTCCAATGAACTCTCTTACAGTTTATTGTATGTCTAATGACACCAACATTTTGATATCTCAGTAAGAAATATAGACTGGACTATAAGACTAGTCATTCTTTTTAGCTACGAAATATAGTAAAGACATTTTGTTTCATGTACTAAAAAGTTCATATCTAACATGTAAAATGTATGGAAGCCCAATCCCGCCAGCAAAAAAAAAAAAAAAGATCACAAAAAAAAAAAAAAATAAGATCACTAAAAAAAAAAAAAAAAAAAAAAAATAGTAACTAGAAAAAAAAAGAAAAAAAAACACCCACAAAATAAATAATAATAATTCTAATAATTTTTTCATTTTTTTTATTTTACTTTTTTTCCACCAGCAAAAAAAACAAAAAACTTTTGGTGCATCCATCTGTAACCATAACACTGACCAGATTTTTCCAGTTGCTATAGAAAGTCGAAATTATGAGATACTTTAACACAACAGTCATAGAAGCAGCTATGACATATGAATGGATTGTGAGTACATTGAAGACTTCTTTAAAACGTGGCTTTACAACACATGAAATACAGATGATGTTTCACATGGATTGTAATGAGCAAACGCACCCTTGAATAGAATGTTAAGCAAGAAGCAGCTCTGGAGTATAAAGAATGAAACCAATGTGGCTGAGGTGGCGACCAATAAACAGCAACTGGAAACATCTTTTTTTTTTTTCTTTTTTGCTGACAGAGAAAAAGTAAAAAAAATAAATATATATTTTCTTTTTTTTGTGAATTAATTATTATTATTATTTTTTTTGTGAATTCATTTTTTTTTTTTTTCTTTTTTGTGAATTCATTATTATTATTTTTTTTGGTGATCTTATTCATTTCTTTTTTGCTGCGTGAATGGGCTTCCATAGTTTATTGGTCGCCACCTCAGCCACATTGGTTTCATTCTTTATACTCCAGAGCTTCAAGGGTGCGTTTGCTCAGTACAATCCATGTGAAACATCATCTGTATTTCATGTGTTGTAAAGCCACGTTTTAAAGTCTTCAATGTACTCACAATCCATTCATATGTCATAGCTGCTTCTATGACTGTTGTGTTAAAGTATCTCATAATTTCGACTTTCTATAGCAACTGGAAAAATCTGGTCAGTGTTATGGTTACAGATGGATGCACCAAAAGTTTTTTTTTTTTTTTTTGCTGGTGGAAAAAAAGTTAAATAAAAAAAAATTAAAAAATATTATTATTTATTTTGTGGGTGGATTTTTATTTTTTCATTTTTTTATTTTTTTGTGAATTACATTGTTTTTTTAAGTTACTATTTTTTTTTTTTTTTTTTTTAGTGATCTCATTTTTTTTTTGCTGGCGGGAATGGGCTTCCATAAAAATGTCAGTAACCTGTAATAGTAATTAAAGTATAAGTGTCACATTTCTGCTGTCTAGTAAAACTTTGGGGATAAATCTTCAACAGCCTAAAATACACGGTCTTGTAACAATTATGAAATACACCCGGAGAAAATATTTCCCACAAGGACTTTGGAAAATTGACAAGAACATTTTATTTTCTCATTCTTCTTCCCCTTATCTCCTTCTCCCAGGTTCCATTCATTCCTGTTGTTCCTCGGTCATCCGGCCTACAGCGTGAGAGACGTCAGCGTCCACAGGTTTAGTAAAATCCTCAGCGAGTTTGCGCTGGAGTACCGAACCACCCGAGACCGCGTGCTGCAGCAGAAACAGAAACGAGCCGACCATCGCGAGCGCAACAAGACCCGAGGAAAGATGATCATCGACGTCAACGCCCCTGTGAGCATCACTCACACACACACACACTCACACACTCACACACACACACACACACACAGAAGGCCTTACACAAAGATGCACTCAGACTTTCAACTCTATTGTTCTTCTCTTTCCAAATCTACTGCTGCTTTTATTCTTCATTTTCTTTGACTTTCACTCTTTCTTTTCCCTGTAGTCTGATGATGAAGAGGAGAGTGAGGTATCAGCATAAGTGCTGAATGTCTGCACGTGTGTGTGTGTGTGTGTGTGTGTGTGTGTGTGTAGGTGTGTGTGTGTGTGTGTGTGTGTGTGTGTGTGTGTGTGTGTGTGTGCGCGTGCGTGCGTTTGTGTGCATGAAACCACTAACCCTGACTGGACCACTTTACCTCAAAGTTTCCATTTTCATTTTTATTGATTTTAACCTCTGCGTGGATCAGTCAATAAAGTAGAGTGGGCATTGTAATCTTAGTTTACAGGTTGGGAAGTTTGCCTCGATGCTTCAGTTTTGGCATGCTTGAGTCATAGCCGAAATCATTTTAAACACAAGTTGCTATTTCCTCATTCTCTTTCACTCTGTCTCTCCTTGTCAGTGTGGTCGGAACGGCTCCAGCTGCAGTAACAGCGCCCCAAGTGGCAGTCAGGAGGTGGAGCATCCTCAGGGTCTAGGCCACACTCAGGACGTTGCAGAGCACGAGCACATGAAAGCCGTGCTGAGAACCAGCCTCAGCGGAGGTGACAAGGAGGCCAGCGGGGTGCCGGGGCTTCGCACACGGACAAGATCCCGGCCCGGGCGGGGAGGAGGTGAGGCTGACAGGAAGATCCTAACAGGGTCACACAGAGAAAGTAACAGTAAAAGCAAGAGTCACTGCACTATAGAGAGTTTCTTTGTCCGCGCATTAATTGTTCTGATTTGTTCAGGTCGCAGTATGCCGGCAAGGACTCCACCTGCGGAGGACCCTCAGATCTGTGGAGACGACTCTGCAGACGAGATTATGGAGCGTATAGTGAGGTCGGCCACTCAGGGTCCAGGAACCAGAGCCCAGCCCAGAGAGAGGAGGAGGTCCAGGGCCAACCGCAAGTCATGTAAGAGCTCAATGTTTACTTCTGCCCTGAATCCATAGCCTAGCACACACTAATTCTAAGCCTGTTTTTCTTATGTGGTGAGTTCACACTGGAAACATGACAAGACAAAGAATATTATATATATACAAGTAGGCCTATGTTGATTTATCGTATAGTCTACTAACTCCAATAGCGATATCCTATGAAGCTTAGTTTATAGTGCATACTGTATAAGTTAGGATTTAGTGTGGATCTGGGACACATCATCACTTTTAGTACAGCAAATGACCATGTGATATCTAATCTTCTGTCCTCGCAGTGAGGCGGACTCTGAAGAACGGCCTGACCCCAGAGGAAGCTCTTGCTCTAGGACTTTCCGATTCTCCGGATCCACCAATGTAATCATCCAACCTCCAACCATCGAAGCGCCATCTCTGTCTGCCTTTGCCGCGCTTTAACAGAGTTGTATTTCACCGGTCACAAACCCCTTTAGGTTTTTGCCAGCTGCTAATTTTGTTGCCTGATGTGTCTGAGTGATAAAGCTGCAGCCATGATTTTTTGTTTTTTGTAATGCAACACAAAGAAATATATATTCCCGAAGAAAAAGTGGAAGGGAAGGAGGAGAACTGATGTATTTAACTTGACAAAGAAAAGAATGGATACTTTTTTAAAAACCCAAGCATATATTTGAAATGTTGCATTCGTCCAAAGGGATATTTTTTGCTTGTGATTTTCTGCAGCTGTGACTTCTTTTTTTTTTCTTCATTTATTTAAGCTGTGAATTTCGGTTGTAAAGATTAATGGGCTGAAGAACAAGTTTGATTTCTTCTCTTATCCAGTTTCAAATGATCCCAAGAGATCACCACAAACAAAGAGGCTCACTAAGAATTGTCCTTTGTGAAAAGGCAAATGTTTGCTTCTGCACGTTTGACAAGTGACGAGTGTAGTTATGTGTCGTAGGAACCTGAAAGGTTGTCAATGTGATCTGATGTGCCTTTCATTTAAAAGGGATGATATTGTACCTTTTCTCCATCTCTCCCTCTTGTTTCAGTCGCCTCCTACTTCTCAGATGACTCATAAATGTCACATTCACATGTGTAGTTATATCCAGTAAGACTGTTGATCACAATTCACTTCTTTTTGTTTTTGGCAAAATATTTATTTGCAAAGCTCAGACATCTTGCACCTTACACAACATTAATAGTTTCTAATGCTGAAATGAACAAGTGATTCAAAACACAGACAAAAGGACGTATTTATCTCAGAGGAACTGTTTGTAAAGTGTAAAAAGATAGAAAAAGATAAAGACATTTTTAAAATTGTAATAATCTATTTTGAAGGACATGCAGAGAATTCTGCATTAAAGATGTGTAAATGCCCTTATCAGCTGCCAGGTACTAAGTACTGTAGTACTACAGTGTGCATGTTTAGTGCGGTTCATGTGATGTATTATTTTTGTAATTTCTGTAGAAACTTGTATTATAGTCTGAGAGAAAGGGTACAAAAAGAGGCTATTCTGTGAATTGCAATAAAAGATAAATGAAAGATGTGGTCATAGCTGAAACATGCGTTTTCAAAGCATTGCTCTGTGCTGAGAGAGAGGAGCAGTATTTTGGGGCATTTACTTTGAACTCTGTGGTCACATTGTACTTTGTATGAAGTGGATAATCTAAAGTCTCCTCTCACAGTACAACAAAGACAGGGAAATATTGCTGCATGAATATAATGTGGTGAGCTGAACATGAAGCCACGGTTACATACACTTTCACTTGAAATGCTGTGTATGCACACTGCAATAAAAAAACAAAAAAAACATTGAGTGAAAAACAAAAGAAGCATGTGCATGTCATTCTTCTTCACTGCTTCCTGAACACACACTCGAACACGTCCCTGCTGACCAACCTTTGGATTAAAGAGGGGCCATAAACAGCACAACTGCTTCTCATTTACTCGTGCGGTTCAATGTTGGGTCCTTTGCGTTCTGCTATTGACGACTTCTGTCCGTACCCATGTCTGTGGCCAAGTCGATGAGTCTGCTTTGGGGGGCTGGATCCCCTCCCTGCTGGCGAGTGATGATCACTTTGGAGGAAAAGAAGCTGCAGGGCTACAAACACAAGCTGCTGTCTTTTGAGAAAGGAGAGCACTGCAGTGTTTCTTTCATGTGATTTCTGCATCAAGGTGGCTGCAGGCTCATACCTGGCGGGGGCCTTCTCTTTGGCTGATGTGATCGTCTTCCCAAACATTGCTTATGCGTTTCGTTTTGGGTAAGCGTCAGAGTTCAGTGACGGATGAATGAGCCCAGACTGCTTTGTTTTTCAGTAATATCATGAAACTTGTTTCTTCTCTTTAGGCTCTCTGTTGGATGTTACCCCAAACTGGCCAAATATTACAGCCTGTTGAAGGACAGACCCAGCATTAAAGCCAGCTGGCCTCCACACTGGCTGGCCAGTCCACAGGGGTTTGACATCCTCAAGGATCTCTGAAACACATAAATGTTACTCGAACGGCAAAACAAATTATTAAAAAATATATTATTTTGAAACGAACTCTGTATTGATTTATTTATTGTAATTTTTCCATGTATAATTTATCCAAATAAGACCAATATAATAGCTATGCTGAAGGGAGATTATTGGAAAGGACCTACTTTGTAATACCTCCTCCTAACCAGTAGGCGGCGGTAGACGCCTCCATTAAAGCCTGAGATCCCTCAACGGTGGAAAGAGCAACAACAAATCCTAATTCGCTTTGTGCACAATTCTCATCTCCTCTGAACTGTGCGGTCTCGTTTCGGCAGTGACAGGCTTACAGGCTGCTAAATCTAAAAAGCCATGGCCCAGGACATGACTCTGCTGTGGGGCTCCGGCTCTCCTCCCTGCTGGAGGGTCATGATCGCGCTGGAGGAGAAGAACCTGCAGGGCTACAACCAAAAACTGCTGTCGTTTGAGAAAATGGAGCACAAGTCACAAGAAGTGTTAGATATGAATGCCAGGGGACAGGTACGGAGTAGCTTAAATCCACCTGTAAACTAATAAAATAAGGTTAGAGCACCTGTATTAACTAATGTTACCCTTAACATTTCCCTTCTCCCGAATAACACGCGCATAACAACCGCAGCAGCTATTCAGTTCCACCCTCCCCACCATTTTTTGTATTATCCCAGATAGATGTGCTGTCTTGTAACGTGGCGCCTGACTTCATTCAAAACCATATCAATATAATATTCTCCATCTTACCCACATACATGCATAGTGTCTGAAACATGACTGTCGGCTTTAGACTAGTCACGTGGATGTGTCATTTAATTCGGCTTAGGTTAAATTCACCCAGCCGCAGTTTTATTTCAACATTGAAGTGCCTTTCCCACAAAGTAGGTTTCTAAGAAGTTTATTTTTGGCTCATGGCACGGGGCGGTTTGATATGCTGCCACAGCTCAACCTAACCTGAACTTTAGCACTTCCCTTTTATTTACAGTAGATACTTTCACAGTACAGTCACATATTGCCTTGGAAAACACTAAACACACATAGTTCTTAATTGATTTAGCTAATCTCCATGCTTGGTTAATACACGTTGTCGTGCACAGGTTTATTTGTTCCCAGGGTCCCCATGTGATCAGGCAAAGCAGGTTTGATATATTTGGCTCCCAGCTGCTGCAGCATTGAGGCCGGTTGGGCCATGCATGGTGATAACAGGTAGTTAACCCTGGAAAAGTCTCACACACTATAACCTGATTGGTTTTTAAGCTTCCCTCTTTCAAACACGGAGACGTCGTCGTGAATGAATCCTATGCAGCCTGTTTCTACCTGGAGGTGAGTGGAGCCGGTCCATCCACTAACTGACAGATTTCATTTTAATAAGCAATTTGACAGATATCAACACAAAATTCAACATTTTGACGTGTGACATTAACTGTGTGTGTGTCTTTTTCTCTCTTAATGGCAGAGTCAGTTTAAGTCCGAGGGAAATCAGCTGATCCCAGACAGCCCTGCTGAACAAGCACTGATGTACCAACGCACGTTTGAGGGTCTCTCCTTCTACGAAAAACTCAGTAAGGAATAAATAAAAGTCCCTCAAATTCCCCTTTTTAAAACAAATACGGCCAAGAGTGTCTGGAAGTTATTGTAAAGAATAAAATTAAGGATATACGGCTCGTGATATTCTCTATTTTTCTTTTTATAAGCAAATCCCATTAAAAGGCTAAGACCAATAATACTGTGTGACATGTTTCCTTGTTACGATGGGCACATTGTTTATTTTGAGTTGGATACACTGATCCAGGGCTGGAAATACTCACTGCAATAAATGTGTGTTTATCCGTGGCTAAAAAATAGTCCCCATCAAATATGCCCTTTCTCCTGTTTGAGTAATATTTCCTATAAACTACAATACCCAGCTTTTTGGCCCTTTTTAATTAAATAATACCATATTTATTTGACCTGCTTTTCATACTGAAGGATATATTGATAGCAAGAAATATATAGAATAATGTAGCTTATCTTGAAACAATAAATTGATGTTTGAAATGCTATATGTGTGTGTTTCTAGATGCCGTTATCTACTATAACTGGTTTGTCCCTGAAGAAGAGAGGCATGACTCGGCTCTAAAGAGAAACAAGGAAGCCCTCGCCACTGAGCTCAAGCTCTGGGAGGGTTACCTGCAGAAGGTAGTGTATGTACAGTACACACGTAAACACAAACGTGCATTGGCACGTTCAAACTTACCTTTTATTTTTCTTTCTTTCTTTAAAAGCTGGGCTCGGGCTCTCACCTGGCAGGACCGTCCTTCTCTCTGGCGGATGTGACCGTCTTTCCAACTGTTGCCACTCTTTTCAGATTTGGGTAAGTGGGAGGAGGCCGTTGCAAACAACCAAGAATGAGGGATGTGTGTCTTGACATGGCCTTCTTTTCTTTAGGGTGTCTGCAGAGCATTACCCTAAACTGGGAGAGTATTACGCTCTGTTGAAGGACCGGCCCAGCGTCAAAGCCAGCTGGCCTCCTCACTGGCTGGAGAACCCCAAGGGACAAGACACACTCAAAGACGTCTGACAGCCACACACACACACACACACACACACACTTTAGAGTCTGCCTGTACTCTTTTAGTTCCCATAAAAAGGCTTTTGTTCAATATAGTTCCTCACAGTTTGTGCAGCTCTTCTAGTTATTTCTGTTAATGAATAGGAAAGTAGGTGTTGAGGTTACCAGTAAGTTCTGAGTGTTCATGTTACAAGAAGAGAAATGTGCTTCTTTTCAAACTAGCTTTGATATTTAGTTTAAAGGTTTCTGTCAAAGCTTTGCCAAGAAGTCAGTTGATAAACACAGGCTTTATTCAACTGCAGCATGTGATGTTTGCAGAGTACCAGGCATAGCCTGCAGGCAAACGTTCTAATTGTGGCGTTCATGACATGGCAGTTTTTGTTGCCGAGATACATGGCATGTATACTTCACATCAATGTCTGTTGATGAATATAAAAGTCACTATAACAGCAGTTTCAATGCGTTTTGAGTCGTCCTTTGATTTAGTTTCATAGGTTTCAACCTAGTATTGGACTATAAACCCTTAAAGTCTAGAAAAAAAGAGAATAAGGTAGGTGGAGTCCTGACTGACTGGTTTTGTTTGAACGGCTGTCAAAGCTGGTTTGCTCTGCACAAAGGTAAGTGAAATGACCTGTGCTGCCATGACTTTGCATGTAAAATCATTTACATGAAATACAAATTATTTTTAAATGTTATTTCAAGTGCGGAGCTTTCAGACCTTCACAGCAGCTGTACTGTACTGTTGGTCTATGTCACTTAAATACATTTGCCTTTGTGGGCATGCACCTGCTGTAAAATAAAAAAAAACTTGTTTCACCATTGCATAGCTGTTGCTGCGCTCTAATGTGCTTTTCTTTGTAGGAAAGGCACTTGAGTGAGTACATTTCAAAGTTCAGATTTTCCAAATCTAAGGGTACCCTAAGGGTCTATTACAGAAGTAACTGGTTTGGCCCTGTTAGAACCAGAAGCACTATATAAGGCTCAAGTGACTATGTTACATAAAGTGTCTAAGTAGTTTATATGCTAAATCACATCTAACATGAAATAAAACAGTTTATATTATGATGGTTATAAAAAGCAAACAAGCTATATGTTGTGATGGTTATACTCTTTTGCTTTTATATTTTTCTACAATCTCTTAACATACACAGCGGGGTGCAGTAGGAGCAGTCCACTCTGTTTTGCATTGACATCCTGTGTGCACAGATACAGAACAACACATTTAATGCGAGTCATGCATGTCGAGCAGAACCTGTGTATAACCGTGGCTCCCTAACCGTGGCTCCCTGGGTTAAGAGGGTTGTCTGGTAACCGCAAGGTCGAAGGTTCAATCCTTGACTGGGACGTGTCATGTGTTGAAGTGTCCCTGAGCAAGACACTGTACCCCTAGCTCCCTGGGCGCCTGTCATTGGCAGCCCACTGCTCCCTATATACAGGGATGGGTCAAATGCAGAGAAAAATGTCCCCCATAAAGGGATAAATATAGTGTAATAAATAAAAACACCGTTGCTTTTTTCGTCCTTTCTAAAGTGCTTTGTCGGTAGAAAATGGCAATGTCATGGTAGTCAAGCAAAATGAAGCTGATGAACTGACTCTTGCACACACACACAGTTCACGCCCACACTCCACAAAGACAAGCTGATGACACTGATGAAAAGTTGTCTGAGTACCAAGAATTTTAGACTGAAGATGAAACGATATGAAGTGGAATGTCAGCAGGCTTGTAGTCACCCACCACTTGTACTCAGACTAAATGCTCTGAAGGCCCTAAAATAGGGAGAAACTGTGATCATTTTGTCAAACAACAGACAGGGTTTGTTTTAAAACCTTTAATGACTTAATCACCGAACTGAAATGGATTTAGAAAATGTTGCCCATAATTTACTGTATTTCATACTTTATTAATTACAGTCAAATAATTCAGTTTGGTTGATACGTTAACAGTTGAGGTGTATAAATGACACAAGCTTGTTTGGTCTGTTTGTTTTATGGGTTTAAAGGATTTTTTTTGTTGCTCTGCGTGGGGTGTTGTAGATCAGAGCTACTCAGCAGCTCAATGGGCCCTTTTCACAGAAGCCATTTTGACAAGTCATTGCAGGTGAAATTAATTATTAACATTAATTATGGCCCTGTTACATTTAGTTGGGCCAGGGCCCTATTGTGCATGCTGGCTCACTGGAATGGGTGTGACACAATGAATAGAATGGGCTCATAATTCATCTCATCAATTACATTTAATATGTCCTCTCAGCAGGGATTGCTGGGCATTGTTAAGGTTTAGGAGGATACGTGAGGTAGATCTGCACTAAATTACATTCTGTCCATACATGACTCGTGGTGTCATTATCCTGTGTGAAATCAGATGCTTGCTGGGTTTAGCTCACCCGATACTTACGTACCTGGGCAGGTGGCAGGTTCCAATTAGACAGCTTGCTGTGAGGCTGCAGCGAGCTTTTCGTTGGTGTTCTTTTTCTTCAGTTTAATCTAGTTTTATTGAAATTCCCGGGTTTCATTTTTGCCCTATAGTTCAGTGAACATTTTGTAATTCAATATTTATTTTTGCACTACCCCTGCTTATCGAACTTGTTCGTCAACATCCCTTTTTTAAAGTTTCTGGTGCCAAACCAACTCGTCTGCCCTTTTACATGGGGTGACAGCACTACAGACCTCCACAATAAGAGGTCTGAGTAAGATATTTCCTGGAATAATGAATGGAAAAACTCAAGGCAACTCTTGCTTGTACAAAAAACAAGCTTGCAAAGTGAATTACTACTAAAATAAAACGGATTATATTACACACCTACGTCTATATAAAATGGGCAAAAGGGATGGTAGTAAATGTATGACATGTGATGCTGAAGGGACTTTGCTCAATCTGTTGAGGAACTGCAATAAAATGAAAGATTTGATTTGGCATAGTAGTTCATTTCACTATAAGAAATGATAAGAAGAAGAGAAAGAAAGGAGAATGAAGGGAAAGAATAACTGAATAAACTAATAATAGTTTTCTTAATTTGCTGTCTTTATCTACAACATTTAGGACTGATACTGCATGAGTGGTGCATTGGTAAAGGATTGGTTTACATAATTATTTTCATTTGTATATTGATTTCTGCAGCATTCTCTCATGAATCAAGTTGTCTTTTTGACAATAAATAGTCATTGCAAACTGTATCAAAATGCATGCCAGTGCTGATTCTGGCGACGACTCAAGTCCACAACGTCTAAAGTTCAAAGACCAACTCACGCTCAAATAATGATAAATTAGATGGGTGGTGTCTATTACATTCAGTAGCAACGTGATTGTTAACTTTCAAACGGCCAGAGCTGGTTTTTCTCGTTGTGTGCAGGAGTGAGTGAAAAGTGCTGATTCACTGTGAGTTTTCAACAGTCAAATTTCAAGATGCTGCAAACACGCAACAAGAAATATTATAAATAGTAAATAGTAAGTCCCCGCGATAATAGTTGAATCTAAAAGTAATGAACCAAGATAATATTCACATAGTTTTCCACAGATATGTTATCTCAGTAATGTTAGTTGGAATGTTATAGTAAGAACACGTTTCAATGTGAAGTTCTAACTTAGGTGAATAAGATGATTGTTAATTACAATTACAGGTTGTAGGTGTAGTTATTATAAGTCTCCTTCAGTGCACATTTTAAAATATTTTAGCGTCGGATTCGTAGTTGAGATCAAAGAGTATACGCAAAGCAAGAGAAGGATCTCCTCCACATGTGTGACTTTGCTAAAACCTGCGGCTCAATGCAGCTAGAGGCATAATTCACATTGAATTAGTTTAATGCAGTAACTGAAATACGTTGGCTTTCAATAAGACATCATGTTGCCTCGATTTGAAGACAGATTGATAAAAGGGGATGTAACATGCTTGGATAGGGTGTGAACTCTCTTGACTGTTTTCAGTCATAGATCTTTGGAAAAAAGAAAAAAATGGGATGGGACTTAATTCCACCAATCCAGATGCGAAGGGGCTGGAGCTTCTTATATAAGCAGATATTTGACACATTCTAGCTTCACTCCTGACATCTTCCACCTCTCACAACTTCGGGCTTTCACTCTCAGGTGTAGCAGTTCACTCTACAACCATGGCCCAGGACATGACTCTGCTGTGGGGCTCCGGCTCTCCTCCCTGCTGGAGGGTCATGATCGCACTGGAGGAGAAGAACCTGCAGGGCTACAACCAAAAACTGCTCGACTTTTACAAGGGGGAGCACAAGTCAGCGGAGGTCATGGCCATGAATCCCAGGGGACAGGTAAGTTCACTTTAAACATTACCCAGACATAATGCAAATCTTCTTATAGTGTCAATCAGCTTTTTCCTTATATGCATTCCACTCTTTCTTAAAGCTTCCTGCCTTCAAATGTGGAAAGAATGTCCTGAATGAGTCCTTAGCTGCCTGCTTGTACCTGGAGGTAAGAACTTGGCCCCCTATTGAAATTGTATGCAGCCATGTAACACCAAGGAGGTAATAAGTAGGAGGGCTCATTGTGCATTGTTTGTTCAACAATGCCTCGTAGACATCAGACACCCTACACCTCCAGAGGAAAAGAAACCGGAGCAGCATTCAGCTGTTCATAATGGTTCCTCTTTTCATGTCTCCCAACAACAGAGCCAGTTCAAGTCCCAGGGAAACAAGCTGATCCCTGACTGCCCAGCTGAACAAGCAATGATGTACCAGCGCATGTTTGAGGGTCTCACTCTCCACCAGAAAATGTGTAGGTTAATTCTGACATGCAAAGTATTTTACTGTTTTTACAAACCAATATGTAGCTGATGCTGTAAATCCTGCACATTAATACAAATAGTTTTTGCAGTTAATCCTACTGAACTGAATGATTAACCTGATGTCATTTAGAGGCCTTGTGGGACTTTCAACTACATTGCTCTTGGCAACACACTGAACTGCCTCGTTTTAAAACAACTAAACCTCTGAGACTTTATGTCCTCAGCCAATCTCCTCAGAGGGTGCCCCCCCCCACACACACACACACACACCTGAAACGCTCTGGAAGGGGGGGTGCAAAAAGAGCACAGTGCTACATTCCCGAATTACAATCGACTCGTGCGTAATCAGAAATACAGTTCAGTGAACATCGTATTTTCTAAGGAGGCTGCTTCAAACTTGAGCTACTTTTACGGTCTTCAGTTTGAAACTGATGTTGCGTAAAAAACATTTCTTGAATGACTACTGTCAAACACCAGGGAAATGAAAGCAATTGGTCCAAGCACTATGTGGGTGTGGCTGTTGTAGCCTACTATGAGTGGATAGATTTCATTGATAGCAGCCCTCACGACTGACTGCCTGTTTTTTAAATTTTTCAGTGGATGTGATCATGTACACCCGGATGGTCCCTGAGGGAGAGAGACATGACAGTGCTGTGAAGAGAAATAGAGAGGCTCTGACTGCTGAGGTCAAGCTGTGGGAGGGATACCTGCCGAAGGTAAACCTGAACCATGTATCCTCCAATGAAGGTCCTTTACACCGAAAGCTAAAAATGGTGTTCTCTGCATATCTTCTACCAATTTTAGCTTGAAGCTGGTTTAATCGGTGGTTATCCTTCATGTATCTAAAGATTTAAAATATTCAACTTTATTTTCAGACACGAGTCCATATAATAAATGAATACAGCAACAAATAAATACAACATGAGGACACCAAGACACGGGTATAGCCATTGCAGTTCAAAAGTCTGTCTGTTAAAACATTTGTTCCAATGTTTCCAAAAAGGAGAGGAATACCTTGTATCACTTTGTGTAGGCTCACTTAAGGCCTTTATGATAACACAGATCAAATTCCTCAACACAACGTGAATGACATTTTGGTACCTTTGGGAGAGAGCCAAGCTGTTTCCAGACTTTTTTCTTCAGCTAAGTGGCTGCTGACATTAGTGTATATATAGTTAATGGATAGATATAAAAGTGGTATCTATATTCTCATCTAACTCTCGGCAAGAAAGAAAATCCTTGTATTTATTCACTTATGCATTTAATAAGTGGAACAAAGTTTTTAAACACGCATGCACTGGTCCAATGTTTTTTAGCTACTGTATGTCCGTCCATCATGGCTAACATTCATGTAACTTGTAATTGTTAATGGCAAATGAATGCGGGTGTCAAATCTGCCCTCCAGCACATGGATATGGCCTAATGTTTTTTTATCTGTCTTCTAGGGATCAGGCTGTTTCATGGCAGGAAAGACCTTTTCACTGGCTGATGTGGTTGTTTTTCCAGGCATCGCTTTTCTCTTCCGTTTTGGGTACGTTGATTAATAAATCACAAAAAATGTCTTTAAGATGTTTGACAAAATAAATGCACTGATTACAAAGCAGCAATGTATTTGTATTTGGAAGTTCATATCAACTTTTCTCATTTCTTTAGGTTATGTGAAGAGCGTTACCCTAAACTGGCAGCCTACTATAACTGTCTGAAGAAGAGACCCAGCATCAAAACCTCCTGGCCTCCTACCTGGCAGGAGGCCCAAGAGGGATCAGAAATGCTCAAAGACCTCTGAGATTCAAACGCGCATCAGCTGACACACTGGAACTGTTCCTGTTGTGTAAAATGTAACCACTCCTTTCATTGCACTACTCTAGTGTGTGGCTTAAACTTCAGATTCTGTTTGTGCTGTAAACAATAAACATTGGCTTTCAGCTTTGCATTCTTTTCATTTAATTTCAAAGTCTGCGTAACGAGGATCAATGGTATTGGAATATAATTGCAGGTTTCTACGCCAACATATTTGAGCATAGTCTTCAAATCTTGTCTCTCACAGGAAGTTTGAAGTTCTGACAACAGAGGCCGCTCAACTCAAATAAACTCCACCGCTTTCACTGTCCTTTTGATTTGATGCTATTTGGCTCCTTGAACTCGCAACTTTCCTGCTATTCCTTATATGTCCAAAAGGTGGCAACACACTGCACAAACAGAACATGAACTTTCCAGTGTTTTCATACCAAGACCACAAAAACATTTCTCCAATCAGAGTCTGGGTTAAGATCCCTTGACTTTCGTCATCAGAGCCTGACTGACCTGTTTAGTCCCTCACCATGGGAACAAAGCAAATGAAACCATTGTCATTCTAGGGGACAGGTCAGACCTCAAAGCAATGTTTCAGCTTCACTCAATACAACCTAATGCTTAAAAGTATACTTTTCTATTAAAGCTGCTCAATCAAAAATTGTGTTCTGAAAGTGAAAATATAAAGTAGTGACCCGATTAGATATGCCAGAAACTACAGCAAATTGTATTTTTCAACAGGTCAGCATAGCAAAAGTAAACCGTTGCAATGCAACACTGTTCCAATGTTTCGATGCAACTGTGACCATGCACTTTCCTCTTTAGTTTTAGTTTTAAAGGGCCAGTGTGTAGGATAATCTATTGGCAGTAATTAAATATAATATTCATAACTGTTTTTATTTGTGTATAATCACCTGAAACTAAATCAGTGTTTTCGTTACCTTTAGAATGATCTCTATAGAGAGCTATACCTCTTCAAGGACTATACCATATTGCACCGCCATCTTTCTACAGTAGCCCAGAAGAACAATCCGAACACTCGCTCTACAATGTGCCTTTCTCGTTTTTACGTTATTTGAAGGCCACCGCAGTTATCCGACGTGCTTGGAAGGGAGTGATGAGCAGAGGGCTGTACAGTTGGTTGCAATCTGCAACCTCACCACTAGATGTCACTAAATCCTTCACACTGGTGAAGTCAAAGACACACGTACACACACACGTACACACACACACACACACCTGCCTTTCTCTGCTGATACCTCTACTGCTACCTCAAGACCAGTCCTTCTGGACAGCCCAATGTGCGGACTCCACCACAGGGTGTCACCTTTAATACAGAAACAGACTTGTGCATCTGCTCGGTGTTTTACATGAATATGGGCTGAGATCCTGCGCACTCAAGGAGTACAGCAGCTTTAACAGTTCTACTGCAAAGCAGCACTAGAAGACTTCTGCAAAGTGTCATCCTCTTCTTCTTAGTGGCCCTTTTTTATCAGACACTATTAAATGTTTCTCAGTGCCGAGTCAAAAATTGAAATGACTAATTATAATATGTGGGCTTACAAAGTCTGGTGTCCTCACGTGAACTTTATGGCCTGCGTCCTCATGTGAATGTGTGTTTGTGAACTTACTCTGACATTAGGTTCTACAGCGTCTGGGAAAGAAAGCTTTCTCAGTCTGTACATGATAATAAGGAAGATAGACACAGAGTTGTTTTGAGAAAGTGAACTTTGTGCCAGAACAGATGCTCAAGTGAAGTTCTCTTCCCAGACTACATGGCATGGAATCCATTTTGTGTGTGTGTGTCACCTTTTGTGACGAAGACCTCATTGTAAATCAATCCTGTGCCAGCCATTGCATGTTGTTTACTCAGTATAAATATCAGAAGCTCAGAGTCAGAACTCCGAGCGGCCTTGATGCATATCCTGATGTGAATCAACTCTGTCTCCTTCTTGCAAGAATAAATGTCCTGTGATTAATGATTTTCCATCTGGAGTGAATTTTTCCAACAACAGTATGTAGCGGTTGAAATATGCTGGGTCGTCTATAAAGCTGAGAACTTCATTATTGCGTCACAGCCATTAACATTTACAGCATTAATTCATTCATCCTTTACATACACAGCGGGGTCCAGTAGGAGCAGTCCACTCTGTTTCGCATTGACTTCCTGTGTGCACAGATACAGACCAACACATTAAATGCGAGTCATGCATGTCGAGCAGAACCTGTGTATAAGGTACAGTGTAAACAACGTCGCTTTTTTGTCCTTTCTAAACTGCTTTGTCAGTAGAAAATGGCAATGTCATGGTAGTCAAGCAAAATGAAGCTGATGAACTGACTCTTGCACACACACACAGTTCACGCCCACACTCCACAAAGACAACCTGATGACACTGATGAAAAGTTTTTGCCTATATTTCAGTGAACCTTTTGTAATTCAATATTTATTTTTGCACTACCCCTGCTTACCGAACTTGTTCGTCTACATCCCTTTTTAAAGTTTCTGGTGCCAAACCAACTCGTCTGCCCTTTTACATGGGGTGACAGCACTACAGACCTCCACAATAAGAGGTCTGAGTAAGATATTTCCTGGAATAATGAATGGAAAAACTCAAGGCAACTCTTGCTTGTACAAAAAACAAGCTTGCAATGATAATTACGACTAAAATGAAACGGATTATATTACACACCTACGTCTATATAAAATGGGCAAAAGGGATGGTAGTAAATGTATGACATGTGATGCTGAAGGGACTTTGCTCAATCTGTTGAGGGACCGAAAGATCTTTGATTTGGCATATCAAAGAAAGTGACAATTCACACTATTATAGCCATATCACAATCACACCATAATGATGTATAGTGGGACATTTCGAATTACTTCAGCCAAGTATTCTCAAAGAAATCAGAAAGACAGTAATTATGACACACTGGATTGCTTGAAATACGCCAACTCTGAAAAACATGGATCACTGATGTAATAAACTTGATTACATTGTAAAATCTTTCAGTCTGCAAAATAATGAGACAGAATACACTGAAACTTGGGTTTCAGTGGAATAGTAGTTAATTTCACTATAAGAAATGACAAGAAGAAGAGAAAGAAAGGAGAATGAAGGGAAAGAATAACTGAATGAACTAAAAACAGTTTTCTTCTTTTTCAGTCTTTTTCTACAACATTTAGGACTGATACTGCATGAGTGGTGCATTGGTAAAGGATTGTTTTACATAATTATTTTCATTTGTATATTGGTTCGGAGGAAATACAAATAATACTGGTCAGACGGTTAAGGTAGTGCTGGAGGGAGCAGGCTTCAGCACAACCACATGTTTTTCATGTGATTTCTGCAGCATTCTCTCATGAATCAAGTTGTCTTTTTGACAATAAATAGTGATTGCAAACTGTATCAAAATGCATGCCAGTGCTGATCCTGGCGACGACTCAAGTCCACAACTTCTAAAGTTCAAAGACCAACTCAGAGAAAGAGGCACAAAGAAACAACAAGTATATGTGAACAATGTAAATAAAATGTTATGTCACGCTCAAATAATGATAAATTAGATGGGTGGTGTCTATTATATTCAGTATCAACGTGATTGTTTACTTTCAACCGCCAGAGCTGTTTTTTCTCGGTGTGTGCAGGGGTGAGTGAAAAGTGCTGATTCACTGTGAGTTTTCAACAGTTAAATTTCAAGATGCTGCAAAACACGCAACAATAAATAGTATAAATAGTAAATCTCCGCGATAATAGTTAAAACTAAAAGTAATGAACCAAGATAATATTCACATAGTTTTCCACAGATATGTTATCTAAGTAATGTTAGTTGGAATATTATAGTAAGAACACGTTTCAATGTGAAGTTCTAACTTAAGTGAATAAGATGATTGTTAATTACAATTACAGGTTGTAGGTGTAGTTATTATAAGTCTCATTCAGTCCACATTTTAAAATATTTCAGAGTCGGATTCGTGTTTTTAATGTTTTTGCTCATATTCCATGGTGTGCGTGGCTGAGATCAAAGAGTATACGCAAAGCAACAGAAGGGTCTCCTCCACATGTGTGACTTTGCTAATACCTGCGGCTCAATGCAGCGAGAGGCATAATTCACATTGAATTAGTTTAATGCAGTAACTGAAATACGCTGGCTTTCAATATGACATCATGTTGCCTCGATTTGAAGACAGATTGATAAAAGGGGGTGTAACATGCTTGTATAGGGTGTGAACTCTATTGACTGTTTTGAGTCATAGATCTTTGGCGAAAACAAAAGAAAATGGGATGGAATTTAATTCCACCAATCCAGATGCGAAGGGGCTGGAGCTTCTTATATAAGCAGATATTTGACACATTCTAGATTCACTCCTGACATCTTCCACCTCTCACAACTTCGGGCTTTCACTCTCAGGTGTAGCAGTTCACTCTACAACTATGGCCAAGGACATGACTCTGCTGTGGGGCTCCGGCTCTCCTTCCTGCTGGAGGGTCATGATCGCACTGGAGGAGAAGAACCTGCAGGGCTACAACCAAAAACTGTTCGACTTTTTCAAGGGGGAGCACAAGTCAGCGGAGGTCATGGCCATGAATCCCAGGGGACAGGTAAGTTCACTTTAAACATTACCCAGACATAATGCAAATCTTCTTATAGTGTCAATCAGCTTTTTCCTTATATGCATTCCACTCTTTCTTAAAGCTTCCTGCCTTCAAATGTGGAAAGAATGTCCTGAATGAGTCCTTAGCTGCCTGCTTGTACCTGGAGGTAAGAACTTGGCCCCCTATTGAAATTGTATGCAGCCATGTAACACCAAGGAGGTAATAAGTAGGAGGGCTCATTGTGTATGTGTTCAACAATGCCTCGTAGACATCAGACACCCTACACCTCCAGAGGAAAAGAAACCGGAGCAGCATTCAGCTGTTCATAATGGTTCCTCTTTTCATGTCTCCCAACAACAGAGCCAGTTCAAGTCCCAGGGAAACAAGCTGATCCCTGACTGCCCAGCTGAGCAAGCAATGATGTATCAGCGCATGTTTGAGTGTCTCACTCTCCAACAGAAAACGGGTAGGTTAATTCTGACCTGCAAAGTATTTTACTGTTTTTACAAACCAATATGTAGCTGTTGATGCTGTAAATCCTGCATGTTAATACAAATTGTTTTTGCAGTTAATCCTATTGAACTGAATGATTAACCTGATGTCATTTAGAGGCCTTGTGGGACTTTCAACTACATTGCTCTTGGCAACACACTGAACTGCCTCGTTTTAAAACCACTAAACCTCTGAGACTTCATGTCCTCAGCCAATCAGAGATTGGCTGAGGACACACACCTGAAACGCTCTAATGAGCTGTGTATTCACTTAATTAACCCATGGCACCATGCATTAAATCTATGTGGTTCGCCCCTTAAAAGAGGTAGTGAAAGGTCATTATAATCCCACAAGGGATCACATGTTCGGACTAGCTTGCATTCAATGCTCAAGTCATGAAACAGGGTACTTCAGTTTTTTTTTGGAGGGGGGGGTGCAAAAAGAGCAGAGTGCTACATTCCCAAATTGCAATCGACTCGTGCGTAATCAGAAATACAGTTCAGTGAACATCGTATTTTCTAAGGAGGCTGCTTCAATTGGTCCAAGCACTATGTGGGTGTGGCTGTTGTAGCCTACTATGAGTGGATAGATTTCATTGATAGCAGCCCTCACGACTGACTGCCTGTTTTTTTTTATTTTTCAGTGGATGTGATCTTCTACACCCGGAGGGTCCCTGAGGGAGAGAGACATGACAGTACTGTGAAGAGAAATAGAGAGGCTCTGACTGCTGAGGTCAAGCTGTGGGAGGGATACATGCCGAAGGTAAACCTGAACCATGTATCCTCCAATGAAGGTCCTTTACACCGAAAGCTAAAAATGGTGTTCTCTGCATATCTTCTACCAGTTTTAGATTGAAGCTGGTTTAAGCGGTGGTTATCCTTCATGTATCTAAAGATTTAAAATATTCAACTTTATTTTCAGACACGAGTAATAAATGAATAAAGCAACAAATAAATACAACATGAGGACACCAAGACACGGGTATAGTCATTGCAGTTCAAAAGTCTGTCTGTTAAAACATTTGTTCCAATATTTCCAAAAAGGAGAGGAATACCTTGTATCACTTTGTGTAGGCTCACTTAAGGCCTTTATGATAACACAGATCAAATTCCTCAACACAACGTGACTGGTGGGAACATTACTATTCATAAACATAAGACTTACACTTATCCATCTTGAGAGCTTGAGCAAGATTCTAAAAGCATCATTAAATGCCACCTGAATCTTTTTCATTTTTGCTTTACTATAACTGCACCACAAGAAGGCTGTAAATACTATAGCTTACCCTCAAATATAAAATACGAAACGCACAGAGCTGCAGAGGAGGGATTTTAACTAACGCGACACACGCTCAGTGTTGAACTAAAACAGCAATTACATGTTGGTGCCCTCATTCGCTTTTGTTCTGATAGTTTGATTAGAAGACTGATACCAGTTCACGTCTTTATAGTAAATATAAAGTTACGACCATAAGATGGTTAGCTTAGCTTCGGACAAACATGGGTAAACTGCTACCGTGGCTCTTTCAGGTAAGAAGGTTTACCTACTGCCACCTCTAATGCTGTAAGTCCCGCTTGTTCAATCTGTAGTAAAATCAGACGTTGTGCTTTTACAGAGCCAGACTAGCTGTTTCCCCATGCTGCTGGCTCCAATTTGTTATTTAGTATCCTGACACAAGAGTGGCAGCAGTTTTATTTAGAGTATACAAATGGCAAGTTGTGGTTTTGTGCCAGACCTACCAGGAAGCACATAACCACCAGTTATTACTGTTACTACAACTTTTTGATTTTACACTTTGTTTTTTGAACAGATTAAACAGAAAATGATATAACATGCTAATTAGGTGTGGACGAAAAAATGCAAAACGAATAGAAAAAGCTACATTTATAAAATTGCCCGTGTACGACTATAGGCCTCAGTGAGCTTTAGAGGAGCTGGTTGGGACATTTTGGTACCTTTGGGACAGAGCCAAGCTGTTTCCAGACTTTCTTCTTCAGCTAAGTGGCTGCTGACATTAGTATATATAGTTAATGGATAGATATAAAAGTGGTATCTATATTCTCATCTAACTCTCGGCAAGAAAGAAAATCATTGTATTTATTCACTTATGCATTTAATAAGTGGAACAAAGTTTTTAAACACACATGCACTGGTCCAATGTTTTTTAGCTACTGTATGTCCGTCCATCATGGCTAACATTCATGTAACTTGTAATTGTTAATGGGTATAATGGCAAATGAATGCAGGTGTCTTGGGTGTCAAATCTGCCCTCCAGCACATGGATATGGCCTAACTTTTTTTATCTGTCTTCTAGGGATCAGGCTGTTTCCTGGTAGGAAAGACCTTTTCACTGGCTGATATGGTTGTTTATCCAAGCATTGCTTTTCTCTTCCGTTTTGGGTACGTTGATTAATAAATCACTAAAAATGTCTTTAAGATGTTTGACAAAATAAATGCACTGATTACAAAGCAGCAATACATTTGGAAGTTCATATCAACTGTTCTCATTTCTTTAGGTTATGTGAAGAGCGTTACCCTAAACTGGCAGCCTACTATAACTGTCTGAAGAAGAGACCCAGCATCAAAGCCTCCTGGCCTCCTAACTGGCTGGAGAGCCAGGGACAAGACCTGCTCAAAGACATCTGAGATTCCAACACATCAGCTGACACACTGGAACTGTTCCTGTTGTGTAATATGTAACCACTCCTTTCATTGCACTACTCTAGTGTGTGGCGTAAACTGCAGATTCTGTTTGTGCTGTAAACAATAAACATTGGCTTTCAGCTTTGCATCCTTTTTATTTAATTTCAAAGTCAGTGTAGGTCTGCGTAACAAGGAGCAATGATATTGGAATATAATTGCAGGTTTCTACGCCAACATATTTGAGCATAGTCTTCAAATCTTGTCTCTCACAGGAAGTTTGAAGTTCTGACAACAGAGGTCGCTCAACTCAAATAAACTCCACCGCTTTCACTGTCCTTTTGATTTGATGCTATTCGGCTCCTTGAACTCGCAACTTTCCTGTCATTCCTTATATGTCCAAAAGGTGGCAACACACTGCACAAACAGAACATGAACTTTCCAGTGTTTTCATACCAAGACCACAAAAACATTTCTCCAATCAGAGTCTGGGTTAAGATCCCTTGACTTTCGTCATCAGAGCCTGACTGACCTGTTTAGTCCCTCACCATGGGAACAAAGCAAATGAAACCATTGTCAAATACAAATAATACTGGTCAGACGGTTAAGGTAGTGCTGGAGGGAGCAGGCTTCAGCACAACCACATGTTTTTCATGTGATTTCTGCAGCATTCTCTCATGAATCAAGTTGTCTTTTTGACAATAAATAGTGATTGCAAACTGTATCAAAATGCATGCCAGTGCTGATCCTGGCGACGACTCAAGTCCACAACGTCTAAAGTTCAAAGACCAACTCAGAGAAAGAGGCACAAAGAAACTACAAGTATATGTGAACAATGTAAATAAAATGTTATGTCACGCTCAAATAATGATAAATTAGATGGGTGGTGTCTATTACATTCAGTAGCAACGTGATTGTTAACTTTCAACCGCCAGAGCTGGTTTTTCTCGGTGTGTGCAGGGGTGAGTGAAAAGTGCTGAGTCACTGTGAGTTTTCAACAGTTAAATTTCAAGATGCTGCAAACACGCAACAATAAATAATATAAATAGTAAATCCCCGCGATAATAGTTAAAACTAAAAGTAATGAACCAAGATAATATTCACATAGTTTTCCACAGATATGTTATCTCAGTAATGTTAGTTGGAATGTTATAGTAAGAACACGTTTCAATGTGAAGTTCTAACTTAAGTGAATAAGATGATTGTTAATTACAATTACAGGTTGTAGGTGTAGTTATTATAAGTCTCCTTCAGTGCACTTTTTTAAATATTTTAGCGTCGGATCTGTATTTGAGATCAAAGAGTATACGCAAAGCAAGAGAAGGATCTCCTCCACATGTGTGACTTTGCTAATGCCTGCGGCTCAATGCAGCTAGAGGCATAATTCACATAATAATAGTAATAACAGCATAATTAGTTTAATGCAGTAACTGAAATACGTTGGCTTTCAATATGACATCATGTTGCTTCGATTTGAAGACAGATTGATAAAAGGGGATGTAACATGCTTGGATAGGGTGTGAACTCTCTTGACTGTTTTCAGTCATAGATCTTTGGAAAAAATAAAAAAATGGGATGGGACTTAATTCCACCAATCCAGATGCGAAGGGGCTGGAGCTTCTTATATAAGCAGACATTTGACACGTTCTCGCTTCACTCCTGACATCTTCCACCTCTTCCACTTCGGACTTTCACTCTCAGGTGTAGCAGTTCACTCTACAACCATGGCCAAGGACATGACTCTGCTGTGGGGCTCCGGCTCTCCTCCCTGCTGGAGGGTCATGATCGCACTGGAGGAGAAGAACCTGCAGGGCTACAACCAAAAACTGTTGTCGTTTGAGAAAAAGGAGCACAAGTCAGCGGAGGTCATGGCCATGAATCCCAGGGGACAGGTAAATTCACATTAAACATTACCCAGATATAATGCAAATCTTCTTATAGTGTCAATTTGCTTTTTTCTTATATGCATTCCACTCTTTCTTAAAGCTTCCTGCCTTCAAACATAAAGACTTTGTCCTGAATGAGTCCTACGCTGCCTGCATGTACCTGGAGGTAAGAACTTGGCCCCTTATTAAAATTGTATGCAGCCATATTCCACCAAGGAGGTAATAAGTAGGAGGGCTCATTGTGCATTGTGTGTGTGTGTTCAACAATGCCTCGTAGACATCAGACACCCTACACCTCCAGAGGAAAAGAAACCGGAGCAGCATTCACCTGTTCATAATGGTTCCTCTTTTCATGTCTCCCAACAACAGAGCCAGTTCAAGTCCCAGGGAACCAAGCTGATCCCTGACTGCCCAGCTGAGCAAGCAATGATGTACCAGCGCATGTTTGAGAGTCTTACTTTCAACCAGAAAATGGGTAGGTTAATTCTGACCTGCAAAGTATTTTACTGTTTTTACAAACCAATATGTAGCTGTTGATGCTGTAAATCCTGCATGTTAATACCAATTGTTTTTGCAGTTGATCCTATTGAACTTAATGATTAAGCTGTTGTTGTCATCTAGAGGCCTTGTGGGACTTTCAACTACATTGCTCTTGGCAACACACTACACACTGAACTGCCTAGTTTTAAAACTACTAAACCTCTGAGACTTCATGTCCTCAGTCAATCTCCTCAGAGGGTGCACCCCCCCCTCACCTGAAACGCACTAATGAGCTGTGCATTCACTTAATTAAGCCATGGCACCATGCATTGAATCTATGTGGTTCGCCCCTTAAAAGAGGTAGTGAAAGGTCATTATAATCCCACAAGGGATCACATGTTCAGAATAGCTCAAGTCATGAGACAGGATACTTCAGTTTTTGGGGGGGGAGGGGAGGGGGGGGTGCGGTGCAAAAAATGCTGAGTGCTACATTCCCAAATTACAATCGACTCGTGTGTAATCAGAAATACAGTTTAGTGAACATCGTATTTTCTAAGGAGGCCGCTTCAAACTTGAGCTACTTTTACGGTCTTCAGTTTCATTTCTTGAATGACTCCACCATCAAACGCCAGGGAAATGAAAACAATTGGTCCAAGCACTATGTGGGTGTGGCTGTTGTAGCCTACTATGAGTGGATGTATTTCATTGATGGCAGCCCTCACAACTGACTGCCTGTTTTTTTTTTTTTTTTTTTACATTTTTCAGCGGATGTGATCTATTACACCTGGAAGGTCCCTGAGGAAGAGAGACATGACAGTGCTGTGAAGAGAAATAGAGAGGCTCTGACTGCTGAGGTCAAGCTGTGGGAGGAATACCTGCAGAAGGTAAACCTGAACCATGTATCCTCCAATGAAGGTCCTTTAGACCGAAAGCTAAAAATGGTGTTCTCTGCATAGGTTTAATTGTGCGGATATCTTCCACCAGTTTTAGCTTTTTTGATACTTCCAGAACCTTATTTAAGATAAAACTGGGTGACGCGGTGGTTATCCTGCATATAGCTGAAGATGATAAAATATTCAACTTTATTTTCAGACTCGTATGTCCATATAATAAATAAATACAATACGAGGACGCCAAGACACGGATATAATCATTGCAGTTCAAAAGTCTGTCAAACATTTGTTCCAATGTTTCCAAAAAACGATAGGAATACCTTGAATCACTTTGTGTAGGCTCACTTAAGGCCTTTATGATAAAAAAATGTTCAGTCTATCGACATTTAAATTTGTACGTAAAATTCCTTAACACAACGTGACTGGTGGGAACATTACTATTCATAAACATTAGACTTACACTTATCCATCTTGAGAGCTTGAGCAATATTCTAAAAGCATCATTAAATGCCACCTGAATCTTTTTCATTTTTGCTTTACTATAACTGCACCACAAGAAGGCTGTAAATACTATAGCTTACCCTCAAATATAAAATACAAAACGCACAGGGCTGCAGAGGAGGGATTTTAACTAACGCGACACACGCTCAGTGTTGAACTAAAACAGCAATTACATGTTGGTGCCCTCATTTGCTTTTGTTCTGATAGTTTGATTAGAAGACTGATACCAGTTCACGTCTGTATAGTAAATATAAAGTTACCACCAGAAGATGGGTTGGCTTAGCTTCGGACAAACATGGGTAAACTGCTACCGTGGCTCTTTCAGGTCAGAAGGTTTACCTACTGCCACCTCTAATGCTGTAAGTGTCACTTGTTCAATCTGTAGTAAAATCAGACGTTGTGCTTTTACAGAGCCAGACTAGCTGTTTCCCCATGCTGCTGGCTCCAATTTCTTATTTAGTATCCTGACACAAGAGTGGCAGCCGTTTTATTTAGAGTATACAAATGGCAAGTTGTGGTTTTGTGCCAGACCTACCAGGAAGCACATATCCACCAGTTATTACTGGTACTACAACTTTTTGATTTTACACATTGCTTTTTGTACAGATTAAACAAAAAATGATATAACATGCTAATTAGGTGTGGATGGGAAAAAATGCAAAACAAATAGAAAAAGCTACATTTATAAAAAATACCCACATACAACTATAGGCCTCAGTGAGCTTTAGAGGAGCTGGTTGGCAAATTTTGGTACCTTTGGACAGAGCCAAGCTTTTTCCAGACTTTTTATTTTTGTTTAGCTAAGTGGCTGCTGACATTAGTATATAGTTTATGGATAGATATAAAAGTGGTATCTATCTTCTCGAACGCTCGTCAAGAAAGCAAATCATTGTATGCATTTAATAAGTGGAACAAAGTTGTTTTTTTTTTTTTTCCAATGTTTTTTTTAGCTAGCTACTGTATGGCCGTCCATCATGCCTAACTTATGTAAATTGTTAATGGGTATAATGGCAAATGAATGCAGCTTACAGCTGTCTTTGGTTTCAAATCTGCCCACCAGCACATGAATGTGGCCTAACTCTTTTTATCTGTCTTCTAGGGATCAGGCTGTTTCCTGGCAGGAAAGACCTTTTCACTGGCTGATGTGGCGGTTTATCCAAGCATCGCTTATCTCTTCCGTTTTCAGTAAGTTGATTAAATCACTAAAAATGTCAAAGATTGACAAAATAAATGCACTGATTACAAAGCAGCAATACATTTGTATTTGGAAGTTCACATCATCTGTTCGCCTTTCTTTAGGTTATGTGAAGAGCGTTACCCTAAACTGGCAGCCTACTATAACTGTCTGAAGGACAGACCCAGCATCAAAACCTCCTGGCCTCCTAACTGGCTGGAGAGCCAGGGACAAGACCTGCTCAAAGACATCTGAGATTCCAACACATCAGCTGACACACTGGAACTGTTCCTGTTGTGTAATATGTAACCACTCCTTTCATTGCATTACTCTAGTGTGTGTGTGGCTTAAACTGCAGATTCTGTTTGTGCTGTAAACAATAAACATTGCCTTTCAGCTTTGCATTCTTTTTATTTAATTTAAAAGTCTGTGTAACGAGGAGCAATGGTATTGGAATATAATTGCAGGTTTCTACGCCAACATATTTGAGCATAGTCTTCAAATCTTGTCTCTCACAGGAAGTTTGAAGTTCTGACAACAGAGGCCGCTCAACTCAAATAAGCTCCACCGCTTTCACTGTCCTTTTGATTTGATGCTATTCGGCTCCTTGAATGTAACTTTCCTGCCATTCCTTATATGTCCAAAAGGTGGCAACATACTGCACAAACAGAACATGAACTTTCCAGTGTTTTCATACCAAGTCCACAAAAACATTTCTCCAGAGTCTGGTTTAAGATCCCTTGACTTTCATCATCAGAGCCTGACTGACCTGTTTAGTCCCTCACCATGGGAACAAAGCAAATTAAACCATTGTCATTCTAGGGGACAGGTCAGACCTCAAAGCAATGTTTCAGCTTCACTCAATACAACCTAATGCTTAAAAGTATACTTTTCTATTAAAGCTGCTCAATCAAAAATTGTGTTCTAGAAGAGTGAAAATATGAAGTGACAATTCAGCATGCCAGAAAAAACGGTAACTGCTGAATTTGAATAGGTCAGCAGAGCAAAATTAAATAGCTACCACACTGTTTCAATGTCTTGTTTCGATGCAACTGTGACCGTGCATGTTCCTTAGTTTTAAAGTTTTAAAGGGCCAGTGTGTAGGATAATCTATTGGCAGAAATGAAATATATTCATAACTTTTTATTTGTGTATAATCACCTGAAACTAAGAATCGTATTGCTTTCGTTACCTTTAGAATGGGCCGTTTATATCTATATTCGGTATTCCTCCCTCCCCTATTTTTCTCCTCTTTCTTTCTCTCTCCTCTCCTCTACGTAGGGTCCTGAGGGGGTTCGCCGTGCCCGAGTGCTACGGCGGATTCCCTATCGAAGCTCCCCACAACTCATTCGGCTAACCGGACAAGCTACACAAAGTTCAAGGCTCGCACCTCAATCACGTTTACCTTCAATAAATCTGTTAAACGCTTCTATTTGATGGTGTGGTCCTTGCTAGTGGTGAACCTCCCGACCTCTGACCTTATTACAGGGGGGCAACCAGACAGTGAGATAAATGACCTGTCTTACATACATGCACCTTCACATGATGGGACTGGACTGAAAGAACTGCAACAAGCCAATCCAGATATTGGTACGGTGTTGGATTGGAGGAGTTCTCGATACATGGAAGTGGTTCACGGTGACCAAGGCCGGCAGTTTGAAGCTGGGATTGTTCAAAGACTGTGTCAACTTTTAGGGATTAAGAAAACACGCACCACGCCGTATAATCCCAAATCCGACGGCATGGTCGAAAGGTTTAATCGGAGTCTCATTGATCAACTGGCCAAATCATTCCTTGCCTGCGGAGGTGAATGGGATGATTATCTGAAACAGGTGGCTTTTGCCTGTAACACATCTGTTCATGCTTCCACTAACTACACTCCTTACTTTTTAACTCATGGACGGGAAGCTCGTGTCCCGGTGGATGTGTTGGTGCCATCGCAAATGGTGCGCTTGGACTTGCCTCTTTCTCATGCTGCCTTTGTGACCTCTCTGGCGGAAAGGCTGGAGACGGCTTTTTGTGGTGCCAGGCGGTGTGGTGCTGATACCCATGAGAAACAAAAACTGTACTATGATGAAACGGCACATCATCAGCCGTATCGAGAAAGGAATCTCGTATGGCTGCATAATCCTACGGAGGACCGCATGAAACTTGCGCCCCACTGGAAGGGACCCTACAGGGTCCTGGCTGTGTTGGGCTCAAGGGGAACCGGGACTCATCTATCGCATTCATCGCGTGCTCTGGACCTCCATGGACTGAAGCAGGCTGTTCATTATGATAGACTGAAACTTTACACTTTACTACGTTGTGCTGGTTCTGCAAGTAGCCTCCCAGCTTCTCCTCACCATGCTCCTTTGCTGCAGGACGAGGGGTCGCCAGAGGAGGACTGTGGGGTGGAGGAGCCATGGATCACTGGTGGCACAGGGACTGTTTTGGTTACGGGCACCAGTGAACCACAACAGACTGCGTCTCGTTCAAAGAGAGTTGTGAGACAACCAGCATATTTAAAGGACTTTGTCACGTATCGGTAACTGATTTGTGAGTGATAAATGTGTGAATATGTCTGTTAACATGTTTTCTTCATTGTAGCAGCACATGCTTTATATGTATGGTGTGTCCAAACGCTATGGTGTATCAGCTATGTCTGGTGTCTATTGGGATTAGTGGGGCATATTTTCTGGAGGCTGTGCAGTTGGGTGATGAGAGGATGTATAATGTTGTTTACTGTTACATTTTGTGCTATGAAGACATGTTACTGGGGTTGGAGAATGTGTTTGTTGCATTTAGAATGATTAGAGTTGGGGACGTTTCTTTATGGAGGAGGGGAGGTATGTAAGCTATTATGTTGAGTACGTTAAGAGCTCTCTTGGAAGGTGTTCCTGTGTATGTGTCTTGGACTTTTATTGTGAAGGATGGAACGGAAGAAGGAGAAGAGGAAAAAGGTTCTTGTGGTGTGTGTGTGAAAAGAGAATAAAGTTCCTGCCATCTTAGATGCAGACTACACGATCCCCGTGTTTATTATTTTATTACTATTATAAAGTATAGGCACAACATAACCCTCGGCTACAGAACTTTGCTCAATCCGTTGAGGGACTGCAATCCAATGAAAGATCTTTGGTTTGGCATATCAAAGAAAGTGACGATTCACACTATTATAGCCATGCCAGTCACACCATAATGACCATAACTTCAGACAAGTATTTTCTAAGAAATCAGAAAGACAGTAATTATGAAAAACTGATGCAATAAACTTGATTACATTGTAAAATATTTCAGTCTGCAAAATAATGAGACAGAATACACTGAAACTTGGGTTTCAGTGGAATAGTAGTTCATTTCACTATAAGAAATGACAAGAAGAAGAGAAAGAAAGGAGAATGAAGGGAAAGAATAACTGAATAAACTAATAATAGTTTTCTTCTTTTCTGTCTTTTTCTACAACATTTAGGATTCATACTGCATGAGTGGTGCATTGGTAAAAGATTGGTTTGTATAATTATTTCATTTGTATATTGGTTCGGAGGAAATACAAATAATACTGGTCAGACGGTTAAGGTAGTGCTGGAGGGAGCAGGCTTCAGCACAACCACATGTTTTTCATGTGATTTCTGCAGCATTCTCTCATGAATCAAGTTGTCTTTTTGACAAGAAATAGTGATTGCAAACTGTATCAAGATGCATGCCAGTGCTGATTCTGGCGACGACTCAAGTCCACAATGTCTAAAGTTCAAAGATCAACTCAGAGAAAGAGGCACAAAAAAACTACAAGTATATGTGAACAATGTTCTCATTTTTTAATGTCACGCTCAAATAATGATAAATTAGATGGGTGGTGTCTATGACATTCAGTATCAACGTGATTGTTTACTTTCAACGGTCAGAGCTTGTTTTCTCGTTGTGTGCAGGGGTGAGTGAAAAGTGATGAGTCACCGTGAGTTTTCAATAGTCAGATTTCAAGATGCTGCAAACACGCAACAAGAAATAAAGAAGTAAATCCCAACTATAATAGTTCAAACTAAAAGTAATGAACCAAAATAATATTCACATAGTTTTCCACAGATATGTGAGTAATGTTAGTTGGAATGTTATAGTAAGAACACGTTTCAATGTGAAGTTCTAACTGAAGTGAATAAGCTGATTGTTAATTACAATTACAGGTTGTAGGTGTAGTTATTATAAGTCTCCTTCAGTGCACTTTTTTAAATATTTCACCGTCAGATCTGTAGTTGAGATCAAAGAGTATACGCAAAGCAAGAGAAAGGTCTCCTCCACATGTGTGACTTTGCTAATACCTGCGGCTCAATGCAGCTAGAGGCATAATTCACATTGAATTAGTTTAATGCAGTAACTGAAATACGCTGGCTTTTAATAAGACATCATGTTGCCTCGATTTGAAGACAGATTGATAAAAGGGGGTGTAACATGCTTGTATAGGGTGTGAACTCTCTTGACTGTTTTCAGTCATAGATCTTTGGAAAAAAGAAAAAAATGGGATGGGACTTAATTCCACCAATCCTGATGCGAAGGGGCTGGAGCTTCTTATATAAGCAGACATTTGACACCTTCTTGCTTCACTCCTGACATCTTCCACTTCGGGCTTTCACTCTCAGGTGTAGCAGTTCACTCTACAACTATGGCCAAGGACATGACTCTGATGTGGGGCTCCGGCTCTCCTCCCTGCTGGAGGGTCATGATCGCACTGGAGGAGAAGAACCTGCAGGGCTACAACCAAAAACTGCTCGACTTTTACAAGGGGGAGCACAAGTCAGCGGAGGTCATGGCCATGAATCCCAGGGGACAGGTAAGTTCACTTTAAACATTACCCAGACATAATGCAAATCTTCTTATAGTGTCAATCTGCTTTTTCCTTATATTTTCCTTTAATGCATTCCACTCTTTCTTAAAGCTTCCTGCCTTCAAATGTGGAAAGAATGTCCTGAATGAGTCCTTAGCTGCCTGCTTGTACCTGGAGGTAAGAACTTGGCCCCCTATTGAAATTGTATGCAGCCATATTCCACCAAGGAGGTAATAAGTAGGAGGGCTCATTGTGCATTGTGTATGTGTTCAACAATGCCTCGTAGACATCAGACACCCTACACCTCCAGAGGAAAAGAAACCGGAGCAGCATTCACCTGTTCATAATGGTTCCTCTTTTCATGTCTCCCAACAACAGAGCCAGTTCAAGTCCCAGGGAACCAAGCTGATCCCTGACTGCCCAGCTGAACAAGCAATGATGTATCAGCGCATGTTTGAGGGTCTCACTTTCAGCCAGAAAATGGGTAGGTTAATTCTGACCTGCAAAGTATTTTACTGTTTTTGCAAACCAATATGTAGCTGTTGACCCTGTAAATCCTGCATGTTAATACTGTTTTTGCAGTTGATCCTATTGAACTTCATGACTAAGCTTTTGTTGTTGTCATTTAGAGGCCTTGTGGGACTTTGATCTACATTGCTCTTGGCAACACACTACACACCCAACTGCCTCGTTTAAAACCTCTGAGACTTCATGTCCTCAGCCAATCTCCTCAGAGGTTGCGCAATCTCACCCCCCTCCCAAGGAACCTGAAACACACTAATGAGCTGTGCATTCACTTCATTAAGCCATGGCACCATGCATTAAATCTATGTTGTGCACACCTTAAAAGAGGTAGTGAAAGGTCACTATAATCCCTCAAAAGATCACATGTTCAGACTAGCTTGCATTCAAGGCTCAAGTCATAAAACAAGATAAGACAATCCTTTATTAGTCCCACAGCGGGGAAATTTACAGGAGTACGGCAACATAGTGGATAGTGCAAACAAGAGACATAGTAAAACAAGTATTATAAATAAGTAATAAACGGTAAAGAATATTAACTAAGTAAAAATCCACAATAGCTAAAATATATATATATATATATATATATATATAGTTTTGGGGGAGGGAGGTGCAAAAAGAAGAGTGCTACATTCCCAAATATTTACAATCAACTTGTTGATTACAGTTCAGTGAACATCGTATTTTCTAAGGAGGCCGCTTCAAACTATTTGAGCTACTTTTACGGTCTTCAGTTTGAAACTGATGTTGCATAAACATTTAGTCCAAGCACTATGTGGCTGTTGTAGCCTACTATGAGTGCATAGATTTCATTGATAGCAGCCGTCACGACTGACTGTTTTTGTGTTTTTCAGGGGATGTGATCTACTACACCTTTAAGGTCCCTGAGGGAGAGAGACATGACAGTGCTGTGAAGAGAAATAAAGAGGCTCTGGCTGCTGAGATCAAGCTGTGGGAGGGATACCTGGAGAAGGTAAACCTGAACCATGTATCCTCTGTGGTGGACTATTTAATAGTACAGAGTTTGTCCTATGATACTGAAATATTGAGAAAAGAAGCTCGTCTTTAAAGTATTTATTCTCTGCGCAGAGAAGGTTCAATCGTCATACAGAATGCAATGCGGTCTGAAGGAGGAAGAACCCAGAGTGTTGGTTGTGTACGACTTATAAAGGCCTTGAGCACATGGTGGGGTAGGAGGAGTTCATTATTAAGACATTTGGACAACAGCGACCATTCTTTGATTGACCATCGAAAGGTTCAATGTCTGCAATATCAGGGTCCACTCAAGTTGAGTAGTATTGTGTATGTGTGTGTGGGGCTTAATCAAGGACATGATTTTGTCAACTTAGATAAGAGCTGAATCCCCCATTCAGCTCACTGACCATGTCTGACATTGATTAACCTTGTTAATACAACAAGGGCCAAAACACTGAGTGGTCAGACAATAAAAACAGATAGATAAGTCATAGTGGAATTTAGCCATCACACCTCCAATGAAGGTCCTTTAGACCGAAAGCTAAAAATACAGTGTTGCATAGGTTTAAGTGTGCGGATATCTTGTACCAGTTTTAGCTTTTTTGATGCTTCTAGAACCTTATTTAGGATAAAGCCGGGTGAAGCGGTGATTATGACAATTCACCTACTGCCGTCTCTAATGCTGTAAGTCCCACTTGTTCAATCTGTGCAATAATGTTTTTTAGCTAGCTGCTGTATGGCCGTCCATCATGGCTAACATTTATGTAAATTGTAATTGTTAAAGGTATAATGGCAAATTAATGCAGCTGACGGCTGTCTTGGGTGTCAAATCTGCCCTCCAGCACATGGATGTGGCCTAACTCTTTTTATCTGTCTTCTAGGGATCAGGTTCTTTCCTGGCAGGAAAGACCTTTTCACTGGCTGATGTGGTTGTTTATCCAAGCGTCGCTTATCTCTTCCGTTTTCAGTACGTTGATTAAATCACAAAAAATGTCTTTAATATTGACAAAATAAATGCACTGATTACAAAGCAGCAATACATTTGTATTTGGAAGTTCACATCAACCTTTCTCATTTCTTTAGGTTATGTGAAGAGCGTTACCCTAAACTGGCAGCCTACTATAACTCTCTGAAGGACAGACCCAGCATCAAAGCCTCCTGGCCTCCTACCTGGCTGGAGACACATGGAACAGAAATGCTCAAAGACATCTGAGAGTCAAACACACATCAGCTGACACACTGGAACTGTTCCTGTTGTGTAAAATGTAACCATGCATTGCACTACTCTAGCTGGCTGCACTTTTTTAAGAAATATGCATTTGCTGTGGTTAATAATTACCTAAAATGCGTGTGTGGCTGAAACTGCAGATTCTGTTTGTGCTGTAAACAAATACAATAAACATTGGCTTTCACCTTTGCATTCTTTTTTTTTTGGGGGGGGCAATGGCATTAGAATACAACTGTAGGTTTCTACGTCAACATATTTGAGCATAGTCTTCAAATCTTGTCTCTCACAGGAAGTTTGAAGTTCTGACAACAGAGGTCGCTCAACTCAAATAAACTCCACCGCTTTTATTGTCCTTTTGGTTTGACGCTGTTCGGCTCCTTGCAGCTTTCCTGTCATTCCTTATATGTCCAAAAGGTGGCAACATACTTCAACTTTCCAGTGTTTTCATACCAAGACCACAAAGACATTTCTCAAATCAGAGTCTGGGTTAAGATCCCTTGACTTTCGTCATCAGAGCCTGACTGACCTGTTTAGTCCCTCAACATGGGAACAAAGCAAATGAAACCATTGTCATTCTAGGGGACAGGTCAGACCTCAAAGCAATGTTTCAGTAGTGACCGGATTCAGCATGCCAGAGAAACAAAAGCAAGATCTGATTTTGAATAGGTCAGCAGAGCAAAAGTAAACTGTTGGAAGACTGTTCCAATGTCTTGAGCAATCATATGTTGAATTTAAACTGGACCTGGGGTCAAAGTCTGTATGAGACTGACTTTAAAATGAGCAGTTGTTTAGAGAATCCTCACTGGCTTCAGAACTGAGAACATGGAAACACTTTGGATTTTGGGGGTCCTGCTGTCTATCTGCAGCCTCTCCTTTAGTCAAGGTAATGCATTTAAGTATTGTGATTTCACCACTTATACAGTATGTAGTATGATGTATTGGCTATATGTGTATTTGTACATGTCAAAGTGTGTGTTTTTTTCCATTTTAGAATGTGATCAACAGCTTGTGGAGGATGTAGATTTCCCTGGAACAGACATCAAATTCGTCTTCTCTCCTGATGCCGATCACTGTCAGCAGCTTTGCACCCAGCACCCCTCCTGTCTCTACTTTACCTTTATTCGTGCTGACTGGACCAGAGACAACAGGTACAAAACAAGCAGTGCACCCATGAATAAGTAATACTTGTTTATTTTTCATAAAACCGGATGGTAAAAATACATTTTGGACTGGAAGTAGATAGCTGGAACATGAAAACAAACTCCAACCTACTGTCACCAGAAATTAATTCATTTTAAGTTGTTTTTTTTAATTTAGAGCTATCCTACGCTACCAGAAGTCAAAAGAAATCAAGCAGTTTATTATCTAATCTCTTTTGCAACCGTGCGTCAGAGGTATTATCTTTAAAACAGGATGTATTTGCTTATATAATTCATAGGCTTACTATTTGTCGATTTATTTTCGATGTAACTGTGACCATGCACTTTCTTCAATGTCTTGAACATCCTTATTGACTTAAAGCCAATAAGGATGCAGCCTCTCTTTTAGTCATGGTAACTTTAAGTCAATAAGGATTTTCAAGACATTGGAACAGTAATGCAACTGTTTACTTTGACTTTAAAAAAGTCAATAAGCCTTAAGTCAAAGTCTGTATGGGACTGCCTTATAAAATGAGCAGTTGTTTAGAGAATCCTCACTGGCTTCAGAACTGAGAACATGGAAACACTTTGGATTTTGGGGGTCCTGCTGTCTATCTGCAGCCTCTCCTTCAGTCAAGGTAATGCATTTAAGTATTGTGATTTCACCACTTATACAGTATGTAGTATGATGTATTGGCTATATGTGTATTTGTACATGTCAAAGTGTGTTGTGTTTCTCCATTTTAGAATGTAATAAACAGCTTGTGGAGGATGTAGATTTCCCTGGAACAGACATCAAATTCGTCTTCTCTCCTGATGCCGATCACTGTCAGCAGCTTTGCACCCAGCACCCCTCCTGTCTCTACTTTACCTTTATTCGTGCTGACTGGACCAAAGACAACAGGTACAAAACAAGCAGTGCACCCATGAATAAGTAATAATTATTTATTTTTCATAAAACAGGATGATAAAAATACATGTTGGACTCAGGAAATTAGATAGCTGGAACATGAAAACAAACTCCAACCTCCTTTCACCAGAAATTAATTAATTCAATAAACATTTTTTAAATTTAGTTATCCTACACTACCAGAAGTCAAAAGAAATCAAGCAGTTTATTATCCTATCTCTTTTGCAACCGTACATCAGAGGTATTATCTTAAAAAATGGCTGTATTTGCTTTTGTAATTTATAGGCTTCAGAGTGTTATAGGCTTCAGAGTGTTATAGGCTTCAGAGACTTCAGAGTGTTAAGGCTATAGGCTAAAGGTTATTTGTCGATTTATTTTCGATGTAACTGTGACCATGCAATTTCCTCTCTAGTTATTTTTTCATTTTAAGTTTTAAAGGGCCAGTGTGTAGGATAATCTATTGGCAGAAACTAAATATGATATTCATAACTATGTTTTAATTTGTGTATAATCAGCTGAAACTAAGAATTGTAGTGTTTCCGTTACCTTAGAATTAGCCATTTATATCTACATAGAGAGCTATACCTCTTCAAGGACTATACCATAGTGCACCGCCATCTGTCTAGAGCAGCGGTCCCCAACCACCGGGCCGTGGACAATATCAGGAGTCTAATTAAATATCAGGAGTAATTCTGACGCGCCAAGCCCGCTCTGCAGAATATGTGGCGACAGAGGAAGATCAGCTGCTGGAGATTGTAAATGAAGGTGGCCTTAAAAGTATGTTTGAGACAACAACTCTGCTGGTGTTTTGGATTAAAATCAGTGGCGGCTGGTGGAAAATGTTCTTGGTAGGGCTGTGCCACATCCAATCAATTTCAGCAAACATCCCAGAATGATTTAATGCAAACAAATTAAGGTATCAAACACGCATTACTACTTTGCATTTAAATATTTAACATTCATTCCAACACGAAAAAAAGCAGTAAATAACACTTTGACAAACACGTCAGGACATCTTATTAATGTCACCCTCACAGGGAATTCAGTATAATATAATATATATATCATATAATAATATTCTGTATAATATAATAATATATATATCATATAATAATATTCACTATAATATAAAACACACACACACATATATATATATATATATATATATAACTATATATCCATTTCTCAGACAGGTGCTTCATGTCCCTCACTCCCTAACTGTCCATGCTGGTTCTGTCCCCGTTGTTTTAAAAAGCTAAACCTGTCTGGTGTACAGCTACTAGAGAAGCTTCATGTACTGCTTCTCTTTCCTGCTAGTCTGCTGTCTGATTGTGAGGTCAGGCTGATCTGGGATCAGCTCTTTCAGTAGTTTCTCCTCTCAGTTCTCCTCTCACGAGAACGCGCAGCTTGGGGCAGAACGAAATCTGCCCTAAACTGAATCTATTTGAGGACGCTGATTGGCTAAATTGTATGTCACTCATTTATATCTTTAGTCAGCATTAAAGCATCATTGGCTAAACTGCTTTATAGACCCGCCTCTTTGGGGCAGTTTTTCCAGCGCCCCAGCCAGCTGAGACGTGCACACACGGAGAGGAGCTGCAGACAGGCAGAGAGGATGAGCAGGAAAAGCATATATTTACCGCAGATATCATATTTTACACATATTACTGGGTGATTCCATGTTTCAAAAACACAAATATTGTCATTTTGTATAGTTTATTATTGTTATTATTTATTTTATTTTTTATTATTTGTAGCTCAAGGGGGGGGGCGGCGCCCTAGCGCCCTCTATGGACCAGCCGCCACTGATTAAAATCAAGGCTGAATATCCTGAGATCGCCACAAAAGCACTGAAAACCCTGCTTCCATTTCCAACATCCTATCTTTGTGAAGCGGGATGTTCTGCAGTGACAGCAATTAAAAAAAATTACGAAGTAGACTGGACATAAGGAACACACTTCGGGTGTCATTGTCTTCCATTATCCCAGATGGTACCGTCTCGTTGCAGAGAAACAAGCTCAGGGCTCCCACTGATTCCGCGTTATTGTGAGTTGTATTTTTTATGCATTTAATTTTTGTTTTCATGCCGGTCATATCATTTTATTTTGCAGCGTTTATCCGCCACACCTTGAAGGCCGGTCCGTGAAAATATTGTCTTACATCAAACCGGTCCGTGACGCAAAAAAGGTTGGGGACCTCTGGTCTAGAGTAGCCCAGGAGGACAAACACTGGCTCTACGAAAGGGGCCTTTCTTGTTTTTACGTTACCTAAAGGCCACCACAGTTCACACACACACACACACACACACACACACACACACCTACACACACACACAAACATACAAAAACATCTGCCCTTCTCTACAGGCACTTCTACTGCTACCTCAAGACCAGTCCCTCTGGACAGCCCAATGTGCGGACTCCACTACTGGGTGTCACCTCTGGATTTTCTCTCAAACCCTGCCGATCAGCTCTAAGTAGGCTCTATTTTTTCTTTCAAAGAGCAATTGTAAACAGTTACAGTTACTGAGAAAAAAAAGTATGTGATTAAATTGCACTTACTAATCAAAATGTTTACTAAATGATTACTAAAGGGTTGCATCCAAATATATTCATTTTGATAAAAAAGCGTAAAAAAGCTGCTGCTCTGTTCAAATCTTAATTCAGGTTATATTGAAGAACATTTAATTGAGGTTTGACAGTAATCAGTGATATACTGTTGTGATGTTTACACTGGCTGGTTTTAGTTCATGTTATTAGGACTTTTTTAGCTTCATTACCTTGTTCAACACATGTTAGAACAGTAATCAAATTTTCTAAGTAACCTTACATACACTGTTAATTATTGATCCATGACCACACTCTCCTTTACTCTGTCTGCCAGAGCCTTGTCTGCCTCAGCTGTACCATAACATGGATTTCTACGGGGCAGACTACCAAAGCTTGTTCACAGCCGACTACGATGAGTGTCAGAGAGCCTGCACACGGGACCCTGCCTGTCAGTTCTTTACTTTTGTAAATGGGGTCTTCACACCAGAGAGGATCAGGTAAAACTGGATCACGCAATGTTTCACTGCTGTTGAAATCAAATTGTCAGGTTAGCCGCTCCCTCTATAGTTGTTAGACACAGTTGGTTTAATTCAAACTATGAGAGGGAAGCTTTTCTCTGGCACCACCAAGGTTGCGACATAGGCTCACCAATTCCCTAACTATGCAATTTCTTGTTTTGTTTTAGGTACAAGTGCCACCTTAAATTCAGCTGGTCAGCACCAATACTTTCTATTATTGAAAGAAAAGCTGGTGTAGTATCTGGATTCTCCCACAATGCAGAAATAACTCAAGACGTGAAACCAGGTACACAAACAGTCCAAAAGCATTTGGAATAAACTCTGCAGATAGTTGCGCATGCTTTCTTAATGTGTTACCTATGTTTTGATCAGCATGTGAAGGAAAGCTTTTTCCAAGCACTGACATCCCAGGAAATGACATTGTGGTTCTTCTTGCTGCGTCTCCTGAACACTGTCAGACTCTGTGCTCTGCTCATTCAGTCTGCACCTTCTTCTCTTTTGTCAGGTAGTCAAACAGTTTTCTCCAATAAGACAATACAATGAGTAATTAAAGTGTTTTTATTAGCCTATTCATTGTTCCAGCAACTTACCTGACAGTATGTTAACTGTCTCGATGGGGTTACATATTTAATTCTCCTTTTCTATCACATCTGTTCTTGAATCTCAAAATATAGACATCTTCTTTTTTTTGCAGTAACAACTTTAAGTGTCACCTGAAGAACAACAAAAATGAAATGGTTACCAAAGCCAAAGAAGGAGTCACATCTGGAACACCAGCACGCTTCTGTCAGCTGGATAACTGTATGTATTATTAATCAACACTAAAACTGTCGGAGAGGACACACTTTCAGTAGAGCATCACAGACCAAAGACCATCATGGCAGCATGCTGTGTTTGCATTATAACGCTATTTATTCTCAGCAGTTAGAACAATTAGAATCGAAGCACTGTGCTAGAAGTCCAAATCTAAAAATAATAATGGAAAAACCTTTGTGATGAATACATTATGGCAAAGCCGGACTTTTCCTTCTCATGTTTCGTCTCTAAAAAGACAACTTTCACTGAATGGCAATGTTATTTTTTACTTTATTCAATCATTTCAGAAATAATGATAAACCAAACATCTGTCATTTTCCCTCTAACACTGCATGAATAGATAAGCTATAAACTCTTATTTTAGATTTGGTTATAAAGCGATCTTAAAAAAACCTAGAATCATTCAGTTACTTTATTCATCTATCCTTTCAGTTTATTGTTGGTGAAGTATTTCTGTAGTTTAGCCAGCAGCAGCAGTCTAACCTTGTTCCTCTCTGCTACCAGGCTGGGTTAAGGTCGCTCTTGAAGGAGTAGATTTCTATGGTGATGACATTCGCTATGAGCTGATGGACGATGCAGACACTTGTCAGAAGACCTGTAGTGCTGATCCTACATGCCAGTTCTACACCTATGCCAATAAAAACTTCGTCGACAGTGTTTACAGGTAGAGTATTTTCATGCGTGCATTCAAACCTGCTTTAATAAAATAGTTCCAACAATTCAAGCAATACCCAGAAAACATTTAACTTGATCGTTAATCAGACACCCTTGCAGCCCCTCTTTATAAATTATGACAGCTGTATTTATGGTGCATATTTGAAGATGCTGTTATTCATCTTGTGTTCCAGGCGCCGCTGCCTCCTCAAGCGTACCATCACCATGCCTGCTCCTTCTAAAGTTACTAAACTGGCCAATGTTGTATCAGGCTTCCAACTGAGGAACTGCGTATAGTGCTCCACACACAGATGTTGTTCCTTAGTATTTTAATAAGGGCACTTGATCTGTTGGTGGTTCCTAACATCATTTGATTGCTGTTTAAGCTGCAGATGATTCTTTTTGTGTGTAAACAAGAGCAATAAAACAGACCAGTTTGCTTTCAGCCTGCTTCATTCATTTGAAAGTCAGTATTCACACAGTCTTATTTTAGCCCACGTGTAAGAGGAATATGTTTTCAAGAGTATATAGTTATAGTATTTAGGTGAGCAATGATACTAAAATATATCTGTGTGTTTCTACACCAACACAATCTGCCACAGACAAGATTCATTCAGGTCATTACAGTATTTAACATTTTCATTAATTAGTTGTACCTTTACTAAAAACAAAGTGAATATGAACAGGTCCTATTGAGTTTACTCTGTATTATTGTTTAAACAAATTGTTTTAACTCAAATCTAAATAACAATAAGTCGTAGAAATAAGGACACGGTGAATAATATATATTAAAGACGGTGGAAGCAGAGCGGGGGGTTCTTGCATGACTTCACCTACTTTCGATGTGCATGCAGAAGGGAAAAGTCTGACTTGAAGTATATAGAACAACTGTATTGTTGTGAGGTATGAACATGGTTTCTCACTGTTTTATCTCTGTATTGACAGAATGTCACGTTATTTCCAAATATTGAAATCCCACGAATCAACATAGAATCTGCACGCTGCCTCTCCTAAACACTCATGCCTTGTGCACTGCTAAGAAGTACCATGTTTGCCAAATAATTTGCAAAGAGAACGTTTTGAAAACAATTATACTTTGGTCTGGTTGACAATGTCTTAATTTGTGTGATCTTAACTACTTTAAGAAGTATCACTCTCATGTCTAAGCACGGAGCTAAAGCCAGCAGGTAATTAGCTTAGCTTAGCAGCTAGCCTAGCTCTGGATAAAGTTGAAAAATATGGCTCCCTGCACTCTAACCATTAACATGTCATATTTTTATTTAAGAAAAAAAAATCAAAACACAGAGTTGTGGTTTTATGTGGATTTACAAGCTAACTATTTTGTGACCAGGGGTAATGTGTTTGTGTGAGTAGATTTCTTGGGTTCTGACTTTTGCAATTTGTTGACACGTGAAGAGGACTTGTACAGAGGACCAGTACTTTCAGAGTTTCTCTACCGCTCGTATCAGGTATGTCTGTGCCTTATGCAAACATGCAAACATGCACTCAGAAACTCAAGTATTGTCAAACAGAGGTGAAGCTGCATTAGGTGACTTTGCACATTGCTAATACAGTGCTAAAAGACTAAAGACATACAACGCCGAATCATGTTTTTGATCAAAACAGTAAATAAAGTATGCAGACATTGTGTAACAGTACACTATTTATTCTCAGCAGTTAGAACAATTAGAATCGAAGCACTGTGCTAGAAATCTAAAAACACTAATGTAATGTCAGAACAATCTTTGTGATGAATACATTATGGCAAAGCCGGACTTTTTCTTTTCATGTTTCGTCTCTATTATAAAAAGACAACTTTCACTGAATGGCAATGTTATTTTTTACTTTACTCGATCATTTCAGAAATAATGATAAACCAAACATCTGCCATTTTCCCTCTAACACTGCACGAACAACCTTCAATACCTTGTATCACTTTGTGTAGGCTCAGTTAAGGTCTTTTGTTGAGCTAATACCGCAATTACACGTTGGTTGTACGGAATGCTGTTTTGTTAGAGCAATAGCATTTTTGGAGATGCCCTCATTCGCTTTTGTTCTGATAGTTTGATTAGAAGACTGATACCAGTTCACGTCTGTATAGTAAATATAAAGTTACCACCAGAGGATGGGTTAGCTTAGCTTCGGACAAACGTGGGTAAACTGCTACCGTGGCTCTTTCAGGTAAGAAGGTTTACCTACTGCCACCTCTAATGCTGTAAGTGTCACTTGTTCAATCTGTAGTAAAATCAGACGTTGTGCTTTTACAGAGCCAGACTAGCTGTTTCCCCATGCTGCTGGCTCCAATTTCATATTTAGTATCCTGACACAAGAGTGGCAGCAGTTTTATATTTATTTTAAATCCTTAAAATAAAGTGAAGTATAAAAATAGCAAGTTGTGGTTTTACGTGGGGTTTTGTGCCAGGCCTACCAGGAAGCACATAACCACCAGTTATTACTGTTACTACAACTTGTTTATTTTACACTTTGTTTTTTGAACAGATTAAACAAAAAATTATATAACATGCTAATTAGGTGTGGATGGAAAAATGCAAAACGAATAGAAGAAGCTACATTTACAAAAAATACACGCGTACGACTATAGGCCTCAGTGAGCTTTAGAGGAGCTGGTTAGCAAATTTTGGTACCTTTTGGTACCTTTTGGACTTTTTTATTTTTTATTTTTTTTATTTTTTTTACCTTAGTGGCTGATGACATTAGTATATAGTTAATGTATAGATATGAAACTGGTATATATCTTCTCATATAACTCTCAGCAAGAAAGCGAATCATTGTATTCATTTATGTATTTAATAAGTGGAACAAAGTTTTTAAACACGCATACACCGGTCCAATAATGTTTCTTTAGCTACTGTATGGCCGTCTATCATGGCTAACATTCATGTAAATTGTATTTGTTAATAGGTATAATGGCAAATGAATGCAGCTGACAGGTGTCTTGGGTGTCAAATCTGCCCAATAGCACAGGGCTGTGGCCTAACTCTTTATCTTTGTTCTAGGGATCAGGTTCTTTCATGGCAGGAAAGACCTGTTCACTGGCTGATGTGGTTGTTTTTCCAGGCATCGCTTATCTCTTCCGTTTTGGGTACGTTGATTAAATCACAAAAAATGTCTTTAAGATTGACAAAATAAATGCAGTGATTACAAAGCAGCAATACATTTGTATTTGGAAGTTCACATCATCTGTTCTCCTTTCTTTAGGTTATGTGAAGAGCGTTACCCTAAACTGGCAGCCTACTATAACTGTCTGAAGGACAGACCCAGCATCAAAGCCTCCTGGCCTCCTACCTGGCTGGAGACCCAAGAGGGATCAGACATTCTCCATGAGATCTGAGAACGCCACATCAGCTGACACACTGGAACTGTTCCTGTTGTGTAATATGTAACCACTCCTTGCATTGCACTACCGGTACTCTAGTGTGTGGCTTAAACTGCAGATTCTGTTTGTGCTGTAAACAAAAACAATAAACATTGTCTTTCAGCTTTGCATGCTTTTTATTTAATTTAAAAGTCAGTGTAGGTCTGCATAACGAGGATCAATGGTATTGGAATATAATTGCAGGTTTCTACGTCAACATATTTGAGCATAGTCTTCAAATCTTGTCTCTCACAGGAAGTTTGAAGTTCTGACAACAGAGGCCGCTCAACTCAAATAAACTCCACCGCTTTCACTGTCCTTTTGATTTGATGCTATTCGGCTCCTTGAACTTGCAACTTTCCTGTCATTCCTTATATGTCCAAAAGGTGGCAACACACTGCACAAACAGAACATGAACCTTCCAGTGTTTTCATACCAAGACCACAAACATTTCTCCAATCAGAGTCTGGGTTAAGATCCCTTGACTTTCGTCATCAGAGCCTGACTGACCTGTTTAGTCCCTCACCATGGGAACAAAGCAAATGAAACCATTGTCATTCTAGGTGACAGGTTAGACCTCAAAGCAATGTTTCAGCTTCACTCAATACAGCCTAATGCTTAAAAGTATACTTTTATATTAAAGCTGCTCAATCAAAAAAGTGAAAATATAAAGTAGTGACAGGATTCAGCATGCCAGAAAAACAAAATCAAAAATCTAATTTTGAATAGGTCATCAGAGCAAAAGTAAACAGTTGCAACATTGTTCCAATGTTTTGAACATCCAAATGTTGATTTTAATCTGGACTTTAAAAAAGTAAATATGCCTGGGATCAAAGTCTGTATGAGACTGACTTTAAAATGAGCAGTTGTTTAGAGAATCCTCACTGGTCTCAGAACTGAGAACATGGAAACACTTTGGATTTTGGGGGTCCTGCTGTCTATCTGCAGCCTCTCCTTCAGTCAAGGTAATGCATTTAAGTATTGTGATTTCACCACTTATACAGTATGTAGTATGATGTATTGGCTATATGTGTATTTGTACATGTGAAAGTGTGTGGTTTTTTCCATTTTAGAATGTAATAAACAGCTTGTGGAGGATGTAGATTTCCCTGGAACAGACATCAAATTCGTCTTCTCTCCTGATGCCGATCACTGTCAGCAGCTTTGCACCCAGCACCCCTCCTGTCTCTACTTTACCTTTATTCGTGCTGACTGGACCAAAGACAACAGGTACAAAACAAGCAGTGCACCCATGAATAAGTAATACTTCATAAAACAGGATGGTAAAAATACATGTTGGACTCAGGAAATTAGATAGCTGGAATATGAAAACAAACTCCAACCTACTGTCATCAGAAATTTAATAATTTTCGTGTTTTTTTTTCATTCAGAGCTATCCTACGCTACCAGAAGTCAAAAGAAAACAATTAGCAGTTCATTATCTAATCTCTTTTGCAACCGTACGTCAGAAGTATTATCTTAAAAAACGGCTGTATTTGCTTATGTAATTCATAGGCTAAAGGTTATTTGTCGATTAGTTTTCGATGCAACTGTGACCATGCAATTTCCTCTTTATTTTTTTTATTTTTTTTCAAGTTTTATGTTTTAAAGGGCCAATGTGTAGGATAATCTATTGACAGAAATGAAATATGATATTCATAACTATGTTTTCATTTGTGTATAATCAGCTGAAACTAAGAATCGTAGTGTTTCCGTTACCTTAGAATGAGCCGTTTATACCTACATAGAGAGCTATACCTCTTCAAGGACTATACCATAGTGCACCGCCATCTTTCTACAGTAGCCCAGAAGGACAAACACTTGCTCTACGAAAGGGGCCTTTTTTTTTACGTTACCTAAAGGCCACCGCAGTTCACAAACACACACACACACACACACACACACACACACACAAAACATCTGCCCTTCTCTGCAGGCACTTCTACTGCTACCTCAAGACCAGTCCCTCTGGACAGCCCAATGTGCGGACTCCACTACAGGGTGTCACCTCTGGATTCTCTCTCAAACCCTGCAGCTCAGAACCACGTAGGCTCACAAATATTTTAGACCATTATGAAAACCATTAGTTCATTTTCAATTTTTTTCTTACAAGGTAAGAGCAATTGTAATCAGTTACAGTTACTGAGAAAAAAATAAGTATGTGATTAAATTGCACTTACTGATCAAAATGTTGGCGATTACTAAAGGGTTGCATCCAAATATATTAATTTTGGTAAAAAAGCATAAGTGTAGAATATAACATTCAAGCTGCTGCTCTGTTCAAATCTTAATTCAAGTTATATTGAAGAACATTTAATTGAAGTTTGACAGTAATCAGTGGTATACTGTTGTGATGTTTACACTGGCTGGTTTTAGTTCATGTTATTAGGACTTTTTTAGCTTCATTACCTTGTTCAACACATGTTAGAACAGTAATCAAATTAACAGGGTAACTAGTAATCTGTAACCTATTACATTTCTAAGTAACCTTAAATACACTGTTAATTATTGATCCATGACCACACTCTCCTTTACTCTGTCTGCCAGAGCCTTGTCTGCCTCAGCTGTACCATAACATGGACTTCCCCGGGGCAGACTACCAAAGCTTGTTCACAGCCGACTACGATGAGTGTCAGAGAGCCTGCACACGGGACCCTGCCTGTCAGTTCTTTACTTTTGTAAATGGGGTTTTCACACCAGAGAGGATCAGGTAAAACTGGATCACGCAATGTTTCACTGCTGTTGAAATCAAATTGTCAGGTTAGCCGCTCCCTCTATAGTTGTTAGACACAGTTGGTTTAATTCAAACTATGAGAGGGAAGCTTTTCTCTGGCACCACCAAGGTTGCGACATAGCCTCACCAATTCCCTAACTATGCAATTTCTTGTTTTGTTTTAGATACAAGTGCCACCTTAAATTCAGCTGGTCAGCACCAATACTTTCTATTATTGAAAGAAAAGCTGATGTAGTATCTGGATTCTCCCACAATGCAGAAATAACTCAAGACGTGAAACCAGGTACACAAACAGTCCAAAAGCATTTGGAATAAACTCTGCAGATAGTTGCGCATGCTTTCTTAATGTGTTACCTATGTTTTGATCAGCATGTGAAGGAAAGCTTTTTCCAAGCACTGACATCCCAGGAAATGACATTGTGGTTCTTCTTGCTGCGTCTCCTGAACACTGTCAGACTCTGTGCTCTGCTCATCCAGTCTGCACCTTCTTCTCTTTTGTCAGGTAGTCAAACAGTTTTCTCCAATAAGACAATACAATGAGTAATTAAAGTGTTTTTATTAGCCTATTCATTGTTCCAGCAACTTACCTGACAGTATGTTAACTGTCTCGATGGGGTTACATATTTCATTCTCCTTTTCTATCACATCTGTTCTTGAATCTCAAAATATAGACATCTTCTTTTTTTTGCAGTAACAACTTTAAGTGTCACCTGAAGAACAACAAAAATGAAATGGTTCCCAAAGCCAAAGAAGGAGTCACATCTGGAATACCAGCACGCTTCTGTCAGCTGGATAACAGTATGTATTATTAATCAACACTAAAACTGTCGGAGAGGACACACTTTCAGTAGAGCATCACAGACCAAAGACCAGCTGAACTATATGGATTCACTAATTCAATAATTTAATGTTATATATTTCCCCCGTGGCAATGGATCGGTCACTCTAGTCTTCACTTATTCAATGAAAACAACCTGTTCTACATACATTCATGGTTCCCAGATGATCCATCACAATAATTTTAAATAATAAAACTGTCTTTTGATTTTAGGGAATTGTTTCAACAATCATGAACGGACTGCCAAGGATTTTGCTAAACACCTTCATACTTTATACTTTATTCAATCATTTCAGAAATAATGATAAACCAAACATCTGTCATTTTCCCTCTAACACTGCATGAATAGATAAGCTATAAACTCTTATTTTAGATTTGGTTATAAAGCGATCTTAAAAAAAACCTAGAATCATTGAGTTACTTTATTCATCTATCCTTTCAGTTTATTGTTGGTGAAGTATTTCTGTAGTTTAGCCAGCAGCAGCAGTCTAACCTTGTTCCTCTCTGCTACCAGGCTGGGTTAAGGTCGCTTTTGAAGGAGTAGATTTCCGAAGTAATGACATTCGCTATGAGCTGATGGACGATGCACACACTTGTCAGAAGACCTGTAGTGCTGATCCTACATGCCAGTTCTACACCTATGTCAATGCAAACTTCGTCGACAGTGTTTACAGGTAGAGTATTTTCATGCGTGCATTCAAACCTGCTTTAATAAAATAGTTCCAACAATTCAAGCAATACCCAGAAAACATTTAACTTGATGGTTAATCAGACACCCTTGCAGCCCCTCTTTATAAATTATGACAGCTGTATTTATGGTGCATATTTGAAGATGCTGTTATTCATCTTGTGTTCCAGGCGCCGCTGCCACCTCAAGCGTACCATCACCATGCCTGCTCCTCCTAAAGTTACTAAACTGGCCAATGTTGTATCAGGCTTCCAACTGAGGAACTGCGTATAGTGCTCCACACACAGATGTTGTTCCTTAGTATTTTAATAAGGGCACTTGATCTGTTGGTGGTTCCTAACATCATTTGATTGCTGTTTAAGCTGCAGATGATTCTTTTTGTGTGTAAACAAGAGCAATAAAACAGACCAGTTTGCTTTCAGCCTGCTTCATTCATTTGAAAGTCAGTATTCACACAGTCTTATTTTAGCCCACGTGTAAGAGGAATATGTTTTCAAGAGTATATAGTTATAGTATTTAGGTGAGCAATGATACTAAAATATATCTGTGTGTTTCTACACCAACACAATCTGCCACAGACAACAAGATTCATTCAGGTCATTACAGTATTTAACATTTTCATTAATTAGTTGTACTTTTACTTAGTAAATAACAATAAGTCGTAGAAATAAGGACAAGGTGAATAATATATATTAAAGACGGTGGAAGCAGAGTGGGGGGTTCTTGCATGACTTCACCTACTTTCGATGTGCATGCAGAAGGGAAAAGTCTGACTTGAAGTATATAGAACAACTGTATTGTTGTGAGGTATGAACATGGAACACTCTCATGTCTAAGCACGGAGCTAAAGCCAGCAGGTAATTAGCTTAGCTTAGCAGCTAGCCTAGCTCTGGATAAAGTTGAAAAATATGGTAACAGTAGACTCAATTAATGCTCAAATGCTAGTGTCTACACTTTTAGTCAATTTAATGACAGGTGTGTTTTTAAATAAAATTGATCTTGGCACATTATAAATTATGCTGATTTTGTTTTTGCATGGCTGCTCCTCCTAAAGTCACTAAGTTGACTATTGTTGTGTCTGAACTCTCCTTGAAGAACTGTGTGTTCAGCGCACACACACGCACAGACACAGAAACTGCACACATGTAATCCAATAAAAGATTCAACACTACTGCATAGAGGAGTATATTTACACATCAGAGGAGAAATCTCTCCCACTTCCTGATTTCATTGAACTTGTTTTTTTCTCCCTTCTGCCTCCTCACAGCATCTCTTCCTCTTTTCAGCTTGAACCACAAGGCCGGCCTACTCTGTACACCCTCGCCTCACATACACACTCACAAACACGCGCACACTTCCCTCCGTCTTTCTCCATCATTCCCTCCCCTCTTTCCTCTCTTCCCCCTCCAGCCTCCCCTCCCCCCGTGGGAAACCCAGTGCAGTGTGACTGTGGTTGTCCTTCCTGGAAGCTGTGGTGGTGACTCTGGCTCCTCCACTCAGAGGCTAGAATAGTGCCAGCCACCCTGTGTGTGCGTGTGTGTGTGAGTGAGTGTGTGTGTGTGTGTCTATGTTTGTATGTTGTCTGAGTGCCTGTGTGTGTGTGTGCATGCATGCACCCTTCACAAACATTCCACCACCGTACCGTCCGTCCGACCGCCGGCCGGCCTCGCACGAGAGCCATGCCGCCACCGCGGTTCAGTCCTGACGCCAGCCCTGAAGACTCACATTACACACACACTCACACACACACACACACACACACACACACGTGTGTGCACAAAACACCACATTAACAAAATCCTCAGCAAGGCACAAACAAACACACACACACACACAGACACACGCGCGCGGGGCACATGAGACTGACTTAAGCACACACTAGCACACTCGCTCAGATAAACAATATGCACTTTGCGGAACACACACACTTTTGGGCCGCAGACCACAGACATTGCATCCTGAAGTAGATCAAAGCTTTCTTCAGCAGTAAACACACACAAGGCTCTTCTCTGCTCTCTCATCCCCGCGGAGCCGTTTTGGTGAGGCACGGCACAATTATGCCGATCTTCTTGAGAAACAACTCGTTACAACTGTCATTCATCATTGTTCGGGGGTTTCACCCTGTACGCTCTGGCCGACTCTCGGTGATTCACACTACTTCTCTTCCTTTCCTTTTAATCCTTCGCAATCCCTCTCATCTCTCCTTAACCCTGTCTCCTGCATCCCTCCCACCCTGTTATTGAACGTCTACGCCAAATCAGTCACCCAACCACAGCCCTTCAGATCTTTTTCTTTGTTTCCCCCCCCCCCCCCCCCTCTCGCAGTCTCTCCATCCTCCCTCTCGCCCTCTTCTTAACTGTCTGTCCATTGTTGAGGAGACAGTGGCGCAGACAAACAGGGAGAGAAGATATCCGCTGGTGTACCACAAGATTGGAGAGAAAGAATGGCAGAGAGACAGCAGAGGAGAGGAAGACACATAGACTGATACGAGGGTAAAGTTAATTACAGGGGGCTGCCAATTAGAGGGCAAAGTGATGGGTCTGTTTGCCTCACCGCGGCATCCCAAAAACATCACCAGCTCCCACCATGTTTATCCTCTGCAGCCACAAGACCACAGCTCCCATCAGCCATCACCGGAGACAGCTTAGATACAGAGGGGGTTACGGCTGGAGAACATGCCAGCAGTGTTTGCAGACATGGCTAATATGGATAAGTAGGTAACACGTAGCTTTCAACCATTCTGTTTCCATTGGCGTTGATAGCAGCAAGTACATCTTTCCATTTCCTTGTACAGTCAGAAAAAAAACACACAGCAAAACATGAGCAAAGGTCAAGGCACTTAGTTTTTATAGAGATTTTTTTAACATTCTTCAGACTTTGAAAATGAATGTAAAAATGTTTTGGAAAAAAAACAAATGTCACAGTTAAAGACGCTCTCTTGAGCGTTATGGCTCTGTTGGACACTGTGTATGTGTGTATTTGTCGAGCAAGATCGTGAAGAGGAATTTATTCAAATCTTCTATTCGTTCACATTCCTTCATTCTTCTGTTATATGTGATTGTTTGATTATCTGAAACTTCACCCACAGTCTGGTATGGCTTTTAGAGTCCCTTAAAATCAAAGACAATCATCAAAGGTCCAATACGTCTTTCATATTTGCTACATGGCGCACATGGGACCTCCATGTTCACTGGACAGAGTTCATTTGGAAAACAAAACCAGAGTTGACTCTCAGAAAGCTCCGATCTCAGTCCCCCATCCCTGGGCTGACTTGGCTTGTCCGCTCAAGCCCCTGCGCTGAGCTGTGGGAGACCCCAGAGGTGCGAAGGGCCTGAAAGAGACCTGCAGTGGGGCAGAAGATGATGAAATAGGAGAAGAGGAGGAGGTAGAAGAAGAGGAAGAGGAAGGGTTGGGAAGGGTAAGGGGCGAGGCCCTGGTGGCGCTGTGAGGAGACGACTGGGTTGGTCTGGAGGGGGCTAGGACCGGGGACGCTGCGAGAGAGGGCAACCTGTGGACGGTGGCCAGGGATGTAGGCGCAAGGAGTGGTGGAACACCCTGGTGGCAGCCAGCCAGGGGGCCGAGGCGGAGGGAGGCGGGTGACGGGTAGCTCCCCAGCAGGGCCAGATCCCTTCGCCCACTGGGGAAAGGAGGTGAGGAGGAGGCCGGTGAGGTGGGGGAGATCTGACGGAAGGATGCCCAAGGCCAAGGAGGAAAGGGCAGGGCGGGGGCCGGGGGCGACTGTAGGAGAAGGGGGTCTAGCTCGCTTGCACAGTGAGAAAGGTGGGAGACCAGACGGGCTCCTATAGGGTCCGGGGACTCCCCGTCAAGAGAGCTGAGGTACCGCACCACCTCTCCAACGCACTCCCTAAAGCCCAAGGTCCTGTAGTCGACTGCCAGGGCCCTCGCATCAAAGTAACCTGAGAGAGGAAAAGAGAGCTTAGTCATACAATGAATAATAGTAATGGAATGCAGTTAGTCATAAGAAATCAAATTACTGTACACGTCCAAAAAGAAAAGAAAGCTATAAAGTGAACTGTTTTAAACTCACAAGTCTTACCTTTTCCTCCCATGGCATGTAGGAGTTTGAGGTGGTCCACAGTCATCTGCAGGATCTCTGCCTTCTCCAGCTTGGATGAGCCCTGCAAAGAAAATGAAGATTTTACTCAGTTTGCATCAGATTTCATGAAGCCGGTTTCTTACTTCTGATGTTAAAGGAGAATGATGTTGAATGATCGTGGATTTATGAGCGGCCACCTGTTTTTCAAAAGCACTGGGCACCAGCCTCCTGAGCTCCGACAGGCTGTGGTTGATCCGGTCTCTGCGCCTCTTCTCTATGATCTACGCAGCAAGAAGAGCAGAGGAACAGTCAGGACCAACCAAAACAAACAGGACTAAAAAGATTAAGATCCAAGGCAATAATCCACCCACCCCTCTTCTCTTCTTTCGGGCCAGAATCTGCGAGGCGCTGCCAGGGGACATGGACCCGGTGACTGGGCTATACCATGGAGATAGAGAGAGAGAAAAGGGAGGATGGTATTGGCACAGAGAGAAACATGTTAACTTTGATTCTCCTACATATTGTTATTATTACCCTCCTTAATGTGACACAGAGGCAGGATGGCACATCAGCTCCCTTCAATCTAATTTGTGTTTTTGGGCACAGAACAGCAGAGGAGTTCCCGGGAAGACGAGATTGTTTTTGGTTTAATGCGTTTCTGGACATTAGTCTCAATGAAATGACATGCTGTTTTCCTTTCCATGTGAGCGAAAGCACTTTTAGAAAGATGATTATATAGCCTCGGGGCGATGCTTTCGCTCGCATGGGGCTCCAGCATGCAGCATGGGATCCGAGCTCCTCCGAGTACAGTCACTCAATATGGATTGTGTTTGTTTGTGAGCTCTCATCTTACTGGTCTGACAGCTTGGAGTTCCCTTCAAACTGCCCCACCAAAGACTTACTGCGTTTTTATTAGATTTCAACATTAAGGCTGCCAATTTAGCTGTGTGTTTTTGTTTAGGTTCATGTTTGGCTGACTTTAAAAGGCGGCACGGTCTTCTGTTTCCATGACACATGACAATTTGATTTATCCAAACCGCCTTTAGTGTTACTGCCTATCTTGGTGCGTGTGATGTTAGCAGCATTGCTGTGAATGTGTTTTTATAAGCTGTAGATGCACTGTTACAAACACACTCCGGTGATTGTCCGCTTTAATCCACATTGCGGTAAATCCAGGCGAGGAATTTGACTAATTCACAGAAAAAGCAAATAGTTATAATTGTTTGTAAAGAGTGTGTGACGTGTTAGGAGTCATTTAGTATGGACTGCAGTTAAAGAGCTGAGCATTGTAGGTCAAATTATCATGCAAAGGTTCATCTGTTTTTTTCTTTCTTTTTTTATGAAATAAAAAATATTTTAGTTTGTAGTTTGCATTTTCCATATTTTTCTCCATAAATGTAACTGTATTCATATAAATAATGAAAAAAGTATGATTATTTGTATGCATTTATGACACTCAAATTTCCTGTAAGATCATAACCTTAATACAACAAAGCTGAAAAAATGATTCACTTTTTATATTTTTTACATTGAATTAAATCTCAAATGATGCTAAATGTTTGTAGGCATATTTCATACATTAAAGTATAATCAAATAACATCATTGCATTCACACACACACACACACACACAGACACACACAGTGCCTCAAAATATTCCTACAAAATGCTACAAACTCCTCAGTATATTTGATGTTGGGTTGTCCCTCTCTATAGCGTCAAGGAGTTCCTGAACTAGAAATAATAAAAAATGTAAATATTGCTACATCACAATAATAATTACCAAAAAAATGTTGATTCATAATTTGTGAATCTTGACTTCAAAATATGTATTTGTTCTAAAGACATTTTCTATATTAAATACATTTATTTTCAAATGATACAGTGTCATGTGTGCTCATGATTTCAACCCGTCTCCATGCTTCCGACATGACAGGCCTCACATCATTTTGAACCTAAACATGTCATAAGCGCAATGAGTTGAATTTACTCACATTGGGCAAGTAAAAGGAGAAAACATGACTCTGTTTCATTTAGAGGAAAGAAATGCACGAATACATATATCTCAGTGAATCCAGAGGATTTGCTGCCAGAGGCCTGAAGTGAAACTTTAAACTGACAGCTCAGTTTTTTGGAAGGTTGTCAAAATACTTTTGTCAAAAAAAATGTAAAGATTAGAGCTCAATGCAGAAGATGTTTAGGAATAGGAATCAAAATTAGTTTTTTAAATTATGAGCCACATCAGCTTCTAACATTTAAAAACTGAAAATGTCCCCGTCGTCTTTCAAATGTGTCTGCAATGTCATGCATGGCAACGTCTAAGTGTCAAAATGCTTGTAAAGCCCACAGTTCACTGCCAAGTATGTTTCAGACAAATGTATCTTTAGCTACTAATTTCAGCTGTATACCATGTCATTTTCCTTTAAAGTGTTTACAACCTCAGGTGCGGTTTGGCGGATGCTCACCAATAGCCGTCTTCTTGTCCCACGTCAATAAACTCGTCTGTGTCCGAGTCTGGGGAGCTGTAGTCGTGAGGTCTCTTCATGTCTCTGCCCCTTGCTCGCTTGCTGGACCCGATGTATGGACAGGTAGGCGACGGACTGATGGATCTGAGGGATGTTGTCGGCCACGCTCTATGCTGCGTGGAGGCAACACGCTGAAGACTGTCTCCCCTGTGGACGAAGTGCTCACCCTGTGTGCCCCTCGCTCTCTGTCTCTCCTGCGCTCTTGTTTATAAAAGCCTTGTTGTCCTTAGTTACTTCTTGTCACTTGTGTTCGTCTTTTCTTGTCGTTTCTTCACGCGTCTTCTGTCCTGTCCTCTGTGAGTCAGCGGTGCCACTCGATCGACCCCCGAGGGCCCATTACAACTAAGAAAATTCACAAGCTGCGTTAGTCTTGTACTCTATCACTGGCATCCAATCATAGTCTCTCGCTCTCTCTCTCTCTCTCTCTCCCTGTTATGTCTCTCTTGGCTCCCTCTCTCTGTCACAGCCACCCAATGACAAAATAGGACTTTGGCAGTTGAGGCAGGGTTGCCAGTTTTGGCTCCCCCGCCTCTTCTCCCTGTCCCTCCTCCCTCCCTTTAATCTGGCCTTCCCCAGCTTGTCACCCTCCCTCCCTACCCCCCCCCCCCCCCCCCGGCCCCATCTTTCCACCCCTTTGCTCAGTCATCCTCAGTCAATTAGCCTTCCAAACTCATCCTGCTCTCCTTCCTTCCTTCTTTCTGTCCTCCTTTCTGTCTATTTCTGCTCCTTTAATTACACTGCTTTCGTAGAACAATGGCAGCGGGAGGGAAGGAGAGAGGTGAAGAATGTGGGAATGATGGACTGTGAAAACACTCCGTCATCCACAGGGGAGTGTGTGACAGTGCGTAAAGCTTGACTCTCACACAATCGCACAGGTGACGTGGAGAATGGACGTATTGAACAACTTTTTTTAGGAGTGAGTGTGAGAGACGAACAGCAGAGAGAAGACACAGTGAAAGATGACCCTCGAGACAGCTGACAGTAATCACCAAAGAACCACAACAAAGATTAAATCCTGCATCCTTCGCTCTACACTTTATAAACAATAATATAGCTTAAATACAACTTACTAAGGTGTAAAATGATTCATACCAATAATTTCCAACCTGCCAGGTCTACCTGCCAGGCTAAAGGTAAACTTCACCTACTTTTAGCGAAATATTTCAACCATTAATGCAATGCTTTTAGCTAGCTACAACTGTTTATCCATTAATTACATTTAGCTATCCTAACTATTTCAACTATTTGTCCATTACTTTTAGCTAACTCTTTCAACTGTTTATGCATTGGCTACTTTTAACTTACGTTAACTAACAATTTTTCTAATGTTTATCTATTAACGCTACATTTAGCGTTAGTTAACTACATCTTGTGTACAAGCCTACTACCCCTTGTTGCGAATCACAGATTTCGACCATAAAGATTTTTCAAAAAGTGCCACTGCTGAAATGTCCAAAAAAAAAATCATGACTTTAAATAATATTGCAAATTGAGAAAGCGAGACCTTTGAGCTCCAAGCACAGACTTCAAACCCAGCCTCTTCCAAACGTGCGTGTGCGTCAGTGTGTGCAGAGATGAGGGCAGGTACTGAAGGGTCAAGAGAGGAATCAGCCCAGTGAGTGTCCGAACATCTGAGCTCTTCACTGGACAAGATAGTGCTCCCTGTAGCCTAAACACACACACACACACACACACACACACACACACACACACACACATAGCCACACAGCGCTCGGTTCCGCTGCCACCGTGGGAAGATTGCTGGTACAGATTGCCATGGAAACCAGGCGCCCGTTGTTAGGAGCGATGCCTGACTGACCCAGTGGTGTGTGCATATGTGTGTGAAAGACAGAGAGAGGCCAAGTGGCATGCCCCCTTCCACACAATGCCCAGCTGAGTGTGTCTCTTCCTGCCTGGCAGACTGGAAGGGTGTGTTAGTTTAAACATACTACAATGCATGAGTGCGAGATCTTTGTGTGTGTTTTTGGAACAAGTTCAGCCTTTTTATGAAGGCTTGCTTTGGTCCTCGACGCTTTATATATAAAATCAGGTATATATTTTTGATTGATGTCTCTTACTCCAGATGTTTCTTTCTCTTTGTCTCTTTTATGATGTGCTTTTCAACAAGCATTGTTTTTCTGTTAATCTTTCTTGCATTAGATGTAACTGAGCCCTGCCCGCCTGCATTTTATCATATCGTAGGCTACGTGTAAAGTAATAAACTAACTTGAAACATGTGCATGTGCGTGTGTTTGCAATACCCAAGTGTCACTAATCAGTGTGACCATCACCAGGGGGCTTTTAGTGTGGTGAGTAAGCTATGAGTCAGGACTAACAGAAAAGAGAAACCCCTTTTTCTGTCCCTCGCTCCAAACAACCCCCCTCCGCATATCCTTTCATTACCAATCATCCCTTAATTCAGATCTGGATCTCATTTCAGCATCAGAAAACAGGGAAGAAAGAGTCTGGAAGAAAGGAGACATCGATGGAGTCAGGCTTCACTCTATTCTCTGTTGTTATTTTTTATCACCCACCCTTCTCTTGAATGAATAACTTTCTTCTCTGTATCACTAATCTTTCTTGTTTCTTTGTTGTTCTCTGGTGACACTCAACGTTTTCGCAGTCCCAGTTGTTCCAGAATGATGAGGCAAGTTGCATTAAGAAAAACATGCGCACAGTGGAAAGTAATTAAGTGGATGAATGAATGAATAAATAAGTTAATTACAAAAAAAGTTTCATGGCGGGGCTGTGTGAAGGGATTGTGATGAGAGAAACATGAGAGGAAGAGAGAGCGAGAGAGAGAGAGAGAGAGAGAGAGAGCTGGCACTGGATGGTCGGATGGAATTCTTTGAGATTTTTGGCGATCTTTAGTCGGCCACTTCAAGTCCTCTCCCTCCCATCCCTCCAAACCACAACAAGGCGACGTCCCTTATTGAAATTAACAAGCTCATACTTTTACAATTTGCACACACACGCACACATGCGCAACTCTAACATGAACGTGTGAGCACTCGGGGACATACACTGATTCATACAAGCAAACACGCAACTCCCTCACACGATTGTGGACAGTGTATACCCACAATTTATAAGATGCAAACACTCAGCTGCAATTACTGCCTCCGATGCATGACTATTGCTATTGTTTGAGAGTCTGTGAGATGGAACAAGCTCAACAAGGTATTTTGTGACTTTTTTTCGCTGCATTCATATCATACTGAATAACTGGCCCGACACCGTATGTTTCACTGCATGGTTGCCTTTGATTTGATGTACTCAGCAACAGAAAGACAACTTTTAGCAACATTTTCATTCCTCAAAATATAGATACTCCAGTGTAAAGAGACAAGAATATACCTGTTAAAAGGGAAACATAAGTAAAACAATAAAAGTCTTTTCATTGCATTTTATTTCTCACGAAAGTGCACAATAACCAGTAGTAAGCTGTGTCAGTACATCATGCAGAGACAATCTTTTTAAAAGTGCTGATACGGGGCTTTCACACTTCTGTAGACCATGAAACATTTTTATGAAAGGCCAATCGTGGTCAAAAGGAGCCCTGCATGATACCCTGCTGTATGCAAGGGCTATTGACATCCCGCCCAAAAAAATCTGTAGATTTCTTATTGGTATGAGGCTTTCATAGTAGTCAGCCTGCAGTGGCTGGGCGCTCAGTCACTGGGGTCAAGACTGGATTGGCATGGGAACTGGCACCGGAGTAGCTTGGCACTGTCTAGGCTGGACCCATGAGGGAATTATCTGCCCTTCAGACACACAAGGAATGCCTGGGACCTGTGGCACTGCCTGCCTGGCCGTCTCCACGATTCACTCGGAATAACCTGGATATATGAGGCATTCCTGGGAACGCCATGTTTATTCCATAGGGTGCTTGCCAAAGTGCAGCATTGTGTATTTTTTTTTTTAATGATCTGATTGAGCTTATATGAGGTGTGAAAAAACCCTTCAGAGAAATAGAGTTAGACACAGTCAGTATATATGTTTGAGATATTGGCTGCTGTGATTTGAGGTGTCAAGAGGGCAGGAGGGCTGCAGTTATGGGTCATGCTGCTTGTAAGAGAGCAAGAGACAGAGAGAGAGAGAGAGAAAGTCCTCCCTTCTCATCCGGCTCCCCTACACACAGATAAATAAAGAGGCTAAAAGCCGAAGAGAAGAAGCAGAAAGGAACTTTTGTGGCTTCCGAGTGGGGTCCCTTTCATGGCGGTTCCCACAGCACTAGGCCTGTGATGACATTCACCATGTTTCACACACACACACACACACGCGCACACACACACACGCTGACGGGCCCTGTGACTGCGGTGACTTTCGCTGGTGCCGGGCCCCAGACGGGACGGCGAGGGCCCCGAGAGCCACAGGCAGCCATTGTGCTGTCGCCGCGGAAACCAGCCTCTTTATGTCAGACATGTTTTTCTGTTTGTTTTCTTTTTTATGTCTTTAATGTGGGCAAGGGGGAATGTTTCCCCTCTCATCTCCCCCCCCTCCTCCCCCTACACTGCTATGCGTTATTCCCCCCCCCAATACCCATCTCCCTCCTCCCTCCTCCCTCCTCCCTCCTCCCACCAATCAATCCACATTTGTTTCTCCTCTTTTCCTCCCCCCTCCTCTTCCACTCCGTTCCTCCCTTATGTTGTCTCCCCCTTTTTTCCCCCTGGAGATTGTCATTTGTAAAGCTCTTTGCTTAGACAGCCCATATCTTTGTCGTGGTGTTGCGGCCTCCCTCTCACTCATCTCCTTTTTTATCTATACTTCATGAGGTTTTGGCACAAACTGGCACTTTTTCTTCCTGCACTGAAAAACGGACAACAATGCGCACAACTCTAAAACAACAAAACCTATCCCCAAAAGAATTCTGCCTTTCCCACGCTAGGCCAATTTTCTTCACAAGATTAAACGAACTCCGAATAACAAAATGAAAGAAACGAGAAGGGAGGGGAGGGGGGGTGAAGAAGAATCTGGTTATGATTCCAGTCTCTTTGGATGCCCCAAAGTCCTCCAAACAAACCCGAAAAAAGCAAACTGTTACTATTTTTAAGTGCTTGAAGAATGTCTTTCTGTGCCATGACTCAAAGGCATGCCGGCCCTCATCCGTAATCAGTTCATTCTGACTGCAGTCCTCCGCCACATCACACACAGGACGCAATCTTTTATGAGCCGCAGAGAAAGAGGAGGAGAAAGAGGGGAAAGTGAAAAATGAAAATGTTCGAGGCTAATCCACTGCGTCCCCTCGGCCATGCATGCGATTGCGCCTCATTTGATGACAGGGGGTTTTAAGACTCAGCTAATATTAGCCACTGTAAAACTAGTTTTGCCCGAGCGTGTTGACTTGGAAGCTGACTATCATTCAAGTTTATGGAGGAGACTAATTTTTATTGCATGGAGTCAGGCTATGCTTAATTCCTCTATCAGCTCTCTATTTTTGTCAGTGTCCAAAGAGAATGTCATTCACTGTAGAAACTTTGCATTTCTGAAAGGAAAAGTACATAACAAGGAGGGACTCAAAACAGTTTTCCCGGTTAGCTTGAAAGGATTTGGATTAATTGGATACCAGGTTGGTTCAGAGGAGCTCTCACAGAGCAATAAACCCAGGAGATGGTGCTCCATTCCTGTTTAAGGCTGCTGCTCTCCGACAGCCTCTGACTTTCCCAAATCCCTCCTATAACTTTACACCTCAGATTACGGCCTTATCAGGGAGGCATCCAGCCGACACCTCGTCCCGACGGCAGTTTCGAAGAGCAGGCATAAGCCCCCTAAAAACCAACATAAAAACTTGCCGCCACCGCACTGCTGGGTCATTTTTAGTGTTCCCAGAAAGGGGATTACAGTGAGTGTGCAGGGAAAGAGAGGAAGACTATGATGGAGGAAGGATGAGGGTAATGACAAGCATCATTTTGTATATCCTGAGGGAGCTGATTCCACTTTTATTAGTCTTCATAGATGCTTTTATAATTAGAATTACTAGAACTGAAATAATGGATGCATTCATTCTTCTTTTTTCTTTTTTTTAACTGATGCCAAACTAAGTCTGATAGTTCAGTAAAACTAATACATTGGATCAGTTAAGCTGATTCATAAACTTGCATACTGTATTAGTGTATTGGTGATGTGGACCTATACTTGAATAGATATCTCAGTGGTTCCTTTTCTTTCTTTGTCTGATGAAGGCTACCCCCGGTCAGATGAACTTAATCAACACCGCCCATCTGTTCCAAATCTGTTCTTATGAATGGATTATAAACTAGATGTTATATAACATTATTATTACAACAAAATTGGTTATTGTTAAATAATTTCTCCACGCAATTCAATCGTCAATGTTTTGGTTACTTTGGTCAAGTTTGCATTTGTGCTACTACCACTTGGAGGTACGGTTGTCATTTAACCATTACTTTGATCGGCAGCTCACTGGTTCTCTTAAGTTTACTAAAGACTAGCGTCACACCAGTTTGTAATCCTATTTGACTGTCTATGTCCCCCTCAACACAAACATGGGGAAATATATTTGAAATTAAATCAGTTGCAGTTTGGTTAATTGAATTAGTTGAGTCTTTCTTGTAACCGTCAGCAACTGAAGCCCCCCCCCCCCCCTTGGGTGGGAATCACAAATTATACATAACAAATATATATCAGATCATATGTGATGCTAATTGTGCTTGTTGAATGCCGTGAGACAACTTCCCAGGCTTTTCGCCGCTGTCATTTTTGACATCAAACAAACACAAGACAATGCCATGCCGAAGCTTGACTTACAGCGCAGAGATATATGGATGCGGACAGACGTGCGAGCTCTGACACACATTCAGGAAAGTACAGATGTTCATACAAAACTGCCTTGCTAAAAAGGGCATACTTGTGTAGTGAACTAATTCTATACCCTCTGCATGTGGCTCATGCACAAACACACAGTGTCTTTCTCAGACATGAAAATTCGCTTGAGGTCAACGCTTGAGGATGACTAGCTAACTGTATATAGTACAGGAAGCTTTGATCTCAGGACTTGGCTGTGGCAAAGACAGACAGCCAGAGCTGAGGAACAGCGCTACCGGAAGCTTGTGGTCTGGGACGGCTCCATTTGCTACTCTGTTCTGGTGCTAAATATACAATAATAAAAAGGCTGGCAGATTTATTTCAGACTGTGATACATTTACTCTCCAGCGAGGGAAGAAAGGACTGGGCGAAAGAGACAGACGTCTCCAGATTACCAAAGGAAATTAAGTGATAATTACAGAGAGAGAGAGATAGACAGAAAGAGAGGGAAGAGGTTTCCCCCCCTTCTCGCTTTTCTCTTCCTCTTCCTCTGCCACCACAGAGGAGAGTGGCGTCTCCAAACTAAAGATGGGCGCCCGCTGTATTAGAGTCACAATGATTGGCTATGATTGCATTATCTGATCCCATGAGGGATAAAAGGACAGCAACACACACACGCACACACACACACCCTGTGTATTTCATTACTCAATGCCTCCCCAGAAGTCAAACATGGCAATTTTGTTTTACATCTTAAGACGAGTTGCCATGAAAGTAAATGTGATTCAAATTCAAAAGTTGTCTTTATCTTTTTCAAGTCCGTTTTTTTTCCAAACACACACCCACACACCCACAAACTCCCCTATGTACTCAACTTCACCACCAGTCCACCGCACTCCTCTTAAAGCTCTTTGATCCCCGGTCGAGGGTCCTCTCCGCGGTGCCTCTGTCTGAATTCCAGAGATTCTGGGATAATTCAAACGTTTCACGGCACATACTTGGTCCCCCCAGGAGACAGCGGCGGAGATGGAAAATGCCACCACGGTCTCTCTCCCTCCATTGTCCCTACTCTTTAATCAGGCCCTCTCTGTGGCTCGCGCTGCCACCGTGGTGTGTTGTCTCAGCCTGGGAAAATGCCGGCCTAAGTGGCTGTTTTGTGCTGAGGCGCAGACCACAGGGACCCAGAGGGGTGCTGCTGGAGCCCTCTGTGCCAGCCGCGGGTCTCACAGCGGCTGACACACTGACTGAGTGAGGTCCCAAATCTGGATGCAGCCTTGCATAACAGCCATCGCTACATCTATTTACTTTTTAGACAGAGCTGCAATCTGTAAATCATGCAACATCATAATCATAGGCATAAGCCCAAACCCAATCATAAATCATGAATATTACTTGTTCCTTGGGGGTGTAAACCAGCATTAAACTGCCACACAGATAGGGCGGTGTTGTAGAGGGAGTTTCCTGTCCATATGTCAACAAATGACCAAAACAAAGGCCTTGTGTTTCCCTAAGTCGGAGCAAGAAGAAGGTCAGCAGCCAGAGCTACTTCAAAGTTCAAGTTCCATTTCAGCTTCGCTTTGGGATAGACTCGTGTTAGGGCCGGGCAGCTGGGTCAACCGACGGTTGGCCTACCTTCAGCCGGACGCAACGCTCCGTCAGGTCAAGTTTACGAGGACTGGGTTAAACCCTGCTGGTTTATACTAGTTTATATTTAGTGCTTATACGCGTGAATAGAACTTTTATGAGGTGCCATAAATTTCATTTTCAAAAGAGGGTGAGCGTGGAGGCTCATGTACGCCTACCCTGTGGTTTCGTCGGGCCACCACGAAGCCTTTGTATTCGCCCGGTTCGCCATGGGAAAATATCTGAAACAAATAAGTTGCTCGGTCGGCACCCATCAGTGTAAAAAAAACACTTCTAAGAGCTGTGGATTGTGCTGAGAGGGTGTGGCGCAGTGCCGAAGGAACTACTTGTTTACTCTTGCCATGTCCGAAAAAAAAAAGGAAGGAAAAAAGGAATTATTTTCTCTCCGAAATGGAAAGCAAATAAACAAGCATTCTTGAGCAGACAATGTGGGCAGGCGCGAGCCGCCTGCGGCTGTGCAGCGGCATGCTGAGCGAGATCAGATCATCATCACCATCATCATCTTTGTCATATCAATGACTTTCAGCAGTGGAGAATGTCAGACATTACTGAAACTTCATAGAAGTTGAAGATGTTGATTCAGGCCAAATTTGATTTAATCTGAAAACGTTTGTATGTGGAATTGAAGAATTAATGTCTTCTGGGTTTGCAAATCAATCTCTACCCCCTATTAATAAGAGATTTCATAAATATGAAAACCCTTTTAAACAGTACAAAGAACTAAATGGGCTAGGACCAAGCTGCATTGCAAATTCCCTTGTTAACTATTTGCCGTTAAGAACACTGTGATCATCTGCTGCTGGTTTATTCGAGATTCCCAGGAACAGCTGAATGAAAATCGGGGATGCAGACTTTGTCAATTACGCCTCAAAGAGAACAGACTCTATCAATATCAGGCAAGTCAGCACGCTAAATGTATATATTAAAAAAAAGAAAAAGCTAAAAAAGTATCCCTTCACTTTAACTATGACTTTCCTGAGTTTAGCTTCACACTTGATTTGAGGCCTTCTGCGTAGGACGATTCTATTAAGTGTGCTTTAAAGTGGTTTAACTCAATGTAATTTTGATCTTATAGATTAACTTATGTGTGTTAAGGTAAACGTTGACGTCAGTGGTTGGCAATTCGATTTAAGATTTTAAAAAAGACTGTGCTGTGTTTGTTAACCCCCACAGCACCACCAAGAGGTTGGATAAGACCCACAGTGAGGTGACACCATAAGGAGGCTGTTCTGATGTAGCTAAAACAATACTTACTCCAGGTAATCAAGACTGGTGGTAAGTCCACCAGGTAAAAGAATGTTCTGTTGTATATATTCATTATTTATAGAGATATAGGGTTGTACTCCAAACGAAATACTTAGTGAGTTTTCATCTTTACAAGTCAAATCACCACTACTGATCTAGAAAAGATTGAAAATATGTTGTGGCATATATGTCCAAGCTCCAAAAATAGGTACTGATTTATATATTCCTCTTATTATTATTATTATTATTATTATTATTATTATTATTATTATTATTATCAATATTATCATCCATCTTATTTCATGCATTCTATTTCATCTTATCTATTTATCTTATTTTCTTCTCTATCTTCTTTTCCCAGTTTTTATGTTAATTCTATAAACATTCTACTTTACCTTATTTGTAAAGCATGCTGCTTATCTTGTACGAAAGGTACTATGTAAATTACACAATTAATAAAACGTTTATCATTATTAATATCATTATTAAACCCAGATGGAGGAGCTGGGAATGGGCAACGCCCCCTCAGCCACCGATTGGCTGAATGATAAACGTGACGTGTGCTGAATGCGGAAGTTGTTATGTGTCGACACGGGACAATGAGCCGTGCTAATCCTGTTATGATAACGGTTTTCTCACGTTCAGTCGCGTAATTTCAAAGGTGAGGCCATATTTATATGTCCTTTTATCTCAGTGTGTGTCAACAGGCTTCGTGAAGCGCAATCAGTGTTGTTATTCTGACGTTTTTGTGTAATAAAGTATCTCTAACTGGCTACCGTTACTCCGCGCTAGCTACACAAGTTAGCTACTAAGGAACAGGAAGTAGAGCTATTTGACTGTTGCCTTTTTATTTATTCTGTATATTTAAGCCTTTTTCTCTCATGGTAATGTTTTTAAACGTTACCTAACCTCAGCTATACAAACTGTACACAGATCTAATGCGTATTAGCTCATCAAGTCAACTCATTGGTGCACTTGTTTCCTCCTTTCCCTTTAACCCATGTTGACATAGTAGCCTACTGTAATAATCATTTGTATACTCTATCAAAGAGGAGATATTCTCCCCTAACAATACATTTCAAGTCAGGTGTCGCACACGATCACAACATCTGTGGTTAATTGTTAAATCAAATGTTTGGCACTACAGAACCAAAAAGTCCAACATCAACCTTTTTTTTTTTGCTGTTCCCCCTATTGTCTCTCTCTTCCCTCTCCCTACCAGGTGTCACTGAAGCATAGCCATGGAAGTGCCATGCTACCTGCCCAAACTGCTGTTAGAGCTCAACGAGCAGCGTAAGCGGGACTTCTTCTGTGACTGCAGCATCCTCGTTGAAGGCCGTGTCTTCAAGGCCCATCGCAATGTGTTGTTTGCTGGCAGCGGCTATTTCCGGGCTCTTCTGGTTCACTATCTGCAGGTGAGAACGGACGCTTTGCGATATTTTTTATTTCTAGGAGAGGATGGCAGGTGTTGGGCATGGCCTCTTAGAAACAAATGTAATGATTTGGCTAAGATAGTGTGTTTACTATTGTGTTATAAATCATAATTTTAATGCCTTAACATGTTATAACAATGCAGATTGCTTTCTATAAAAGCAGTAAAGAAGAAAGTAAGACATAAATTACTTCCTCATGGGTGGATGGTGGGAGTTGGGGCACTCTGTAAGTAAACTGGCTTGAGCTTGTCAGAGGAGAGCATCCAGTGTACCTACTAAGAAATGCATTATCTCTTTTCAGGATAGTGGACAGCGCTACAGCACAGCATCGCTGGACATCGTGACGGCCGATGCCTTCTCGATTATACTCGACTTCCTTTACTCCGGCCGCTTGGCCCTGAACAGAAGCAACGTCATCGAGGTGATGTCAGCAGGCAGCTACCTGCAGATGACCGACCTGGTGAACTTCTGTAAGGGATACATCCGCTCGTCGTTGGAAATATGCAACAAGGAGAAGGAGAGGAACATGGTGAAGGATGGAGGGATGGGTCCTGCGGACAGTGGCACTCCTGCTGTGACGGTCTCCTGTGGTGCAGAGGCTGTGGAGCCTCACTCACAGGCTGCAGAGGCCGATAGAGGGTCGGGTTTAGGTCCGGAGTCCGTGGCCTTGGCTAGAACCCCCTTGTCCGTCCCTGTCACTACAACTCTGGGCACAAGCAGAGACATGGACAGCGACTACCATTCCAGGGAGGAATTTGCATCTGGGGGTGAAGGACAGAAGGGACACATGGATCAGACTAACCTCTCTTCCTCTTCATCGTCTACTTTGACCCCGGAGTTAGTGAACCCCAAGATAGAGTACGACCCCGATGAGGAGCTCATGGAGTCCCCTGACACCAAAGACCTGGTCCTGTACCCGGGGCCCTCGCTCCATAACCCTCATCACAGCAGACTGCTTCCTCCCTCTTCTTCCAATGAGCTCTCTCCCTCGGGATACAGCCCTTCTTTTAATGCCAGGCAGCTGATGGAGATGCTGGCCAGAGGTGACGGCCCCAGTCCGCTGGGGGACAGAATGGGACAGCGCTTTACCCAAGGACTAGGTAGCAGCACAGGAGGAGGCCGAATGGATGAAGGTTTAGGGTTTGTGGGATCGTCTATCATGGAGATCCAGTCCGATTGGCTCGGAGAGGAGACAGGTAATTGGCAAGCGATGGCCTATAGTGACTAATGTCTCACTCTAGGGACTCTTTTGCATTCAATGGATTCTCAAGCACTGAGGTAAATCTCAACTGTTGGCCTCTCTCTCCTCCTGCAGGTGATGGTTTGGTAGTGCAAGTGAAACTCCACAAGTGCCCATTCTGTCCGTACACTGCCAAGCAGAAGGGGATCATGAAGAGACACATCCGCTGCCACACAGGAGAGAGGCCCTTCCCCTGTCCCATGTGTGGCAAGAGGTTCACAAGACAGGAGCACCTCCGCAGCCACGCCCTCAATGTAAGAACTCAGTGTGACCGCAAGACAATTACCCTAACCTGTTTTTGACATTTGGGCTTCTACGTCTGAGGTGGCTTTCTGAAAAGGAATTGTACAACTACTACTGTCTTTTTAGTGGCGAACATTTCACTGTGGCAATTATCATTCCCCTTGTTGTAGTTCACAGATTAATTGTTGGAGCGTAAATCTCCTATTTTTTCACCTATAATAATCTAAAAGTTGGGGTTTCCTGTGCAACATGATACACAGTATGTTTTTTGTTTTCTCTCACTGTGTTGACCACCGACAGGTCCACAGGCACAACTGGCCGGTACCGTGTAAGGGCTGCAGGCGGACCTTCACCGGATCCGGCGTCACGACGGGACTCAGGCGCTTCGGCATCTGCGACAGCTGCAACTGCGTGACCACCACTCATGACGACTCCGCCAGCGGTCACCCGGCCAGCCAAGTGGAGCCCATGGAACGTGGAGACGTGGGCACGGATTGGTCCAGTTTTATGGACGACGTAGATGAGGTGGAGGTCGGCAGAGTGGAGGACATGGTAGAGAAACAGATGCTTGAGAGGCAGCTGGCTGTCTGCACTGATGTAGGGAACACAGTGAATCTGTAGTAGAACAAAACCGTTTCTTCTTAACTGTGACCAAACTGTTATTGATGTTAAATTATTACTGAAATGTTGCCTTATTTATTGCCTCATTTGTAACCAGAAAAAAACAAAACGTGTCCTTTTGACTGTGAGATATCATGCTCCGGTGATTTTTTAATCACAAAGTTTGTCCTTTTTATTTTGTTTTTTCTTCACACAGTTGCTCAAATACAAAAGTATCTGTATGTGCTGCACATAAAGAGAACATGGCTGTCAAACTTTACAGACGATAGACAAAATAACTCGTTGCCTGTTTTGTTTTCTCCAAAAATATTGCATTTCATAGATACAATTTGCTTGTTGGTTGTATTGGGGCAGTTGTGGATGTTGTTGCAACAAATGTGTAATTGTTGACTTACACTGCCGGTCAGTGTTAATTAATGTTTCTTCTTTCCTTTAATCATGACTATTTTAGAGACAAGACACTAAATGTATGATTTACATTTGAAATAGTTTTGGCCTCAAAAGAAGAAGGATTAATTGAATGAAACGTATGTTTAGTCAAAGTCCCCACAGTGTTACATGCCAGGGGAGAATACTGTTGTAACTATTTTTCCCCCAAATACCCTTCGATTTTGAATTTGCACAAATGACACCAGATCATTGTTTAAACACTACGGTGCATTTGGGCTCTAAATATTTTGGGCAGCTGTTGTGGTGGGATTAAATAGGTTTACACTGTTTGTCCATAACATGTCCATCTGTTATTCATTGGTCCAATTCCAATAGTGCTAACCCTACACTAACCTTCTGTTTCTATTGTGATGTTTTAAGAATAGCTGTGCTAAAGCAACAAACCTCTTTTTATAGGCATTATTGTGCACGTGACACTGGAACTTTTAAAGTCTGCTCACATTTTGATGCTATGCTTCCGATTTATTTGACCGATGACTCCTTCTTTTCTTATTCAATTCTGCCCTTACAATTGTTAGTCTGGTCTAATAACCATTGTACAGCAATTTACTCTCCATCTACAAAACACAACTTTTTACACAAACCCTTCATACAAAATAACCTATATTTGTGAAGAGGACTTTCTACAACCTAAAAGCATGGCACATACAGAGTAGTCCTCTCAGCCATCCCACATTAATGGATCAAGCTTTTGTTGCAGGTGACCCCAAACTTTTGCCTGGCAGTGTATTCCTTTAATCCCACTCTCTACCTGCAGTATTGACACAAACAGCTGGCCTGTGGCGCCCTCTGGTGGTTGAACCCCAACCGGAGAAACTAATTCAGTGTGTGCCAGTAGTCATTGAAACCAGACTTTTTGCATTAAGAAAGCAGCTGACTACTTAACATTAGATTAGATCAAATTAATCTCACTAGGATGGACGTTATAGTTTTATGCAAGAACTACTACCGGAGAGGGGCAGCACAATGTGCTCCTCCCACAACATTATTAAAGTTCATGCAAATAAAACACGTCTGACTACATCAACGGATTTCCTAATCGTCGTCGGAGTTACAGATTTATTCTCGAGGGACCATGTTCTCTCTAATGCGGGCTGGATGCATGGTACCGATTATTTGCGTAATACCCTTCCTCGTGTGGGCACCTGGATGCGCAGCGCGCTACGAGGCGACCTGGACCAGTCTGGATGCCAGACCCCTGCCCCGGTGGTATGACGAGGCGAAGGTCGGAATTTTCGTCCACTGGGGGGTCTTCTCGGTCCCTGCTTTCGGGCAGTTCAGCGAGTGGTTGTGGTACTGGTGGCAGTCCGAAAAGCGCGCGGAGGCAGTTGAGTTCATGCGGAAAAACTACCCACCTGACTTTAAATACGCGGATTTTGCGTCCAAGTTTAGCGCAGAATTCTTCGATCCGGATAACTGGGCAGATATATTCAAAGCCTCTGGAGCAAGGTACTGTCATCTGATCTCTCACAGAGCCATACAAAAAATGTGCACAAACCTGTTATACTTGTAATCGAGCTGGGTTTTGACTGCAGGAAGTCTCTGTTGTTGCCAGTGTTTGCTCAGCCACACCCACACCTGCAGGTGTCATGTATACACTCTAAACAATTTCACCGTAAAATGATGGTAATTTACTGGCAGCAGGGACGCCAGTAATTTACTGTTTTTTTAAGGTGAAGCTACCGTAATTTACTTGTACGGTATTTTACCGTATACTGGATTACGGTATGTGATAGTAGGATAACTGGGTTTTATGGTGATTATACGGTATATGCCAGAATGTTACCGTTTATTTACAAAAGGGTATTTATGTGCGTATGCTTTTACAGGTATGTGGTATTCACATCCAAACACCATGAAGGATTCACAAACTGGCCCTCAGCAGATTCCTGGAACTGGAACTCAATGGATGTAGGTCCTCACCGGGACCTGGTGGGAGAACTGGCTGCAGCTATCAGGAAAAAGTGAGGAGATCGGGAGAAGGATGCTGTCTCTACATTCATTCAATTACACCTTAGTTTTTAATCCCTAATGAGTAGTGCAAATTAAGGAAGGAAAGTTAAGGAAACAATACGACATGATGTGAATAATGATTGTTTTCGCTTCAGGACAGCGCCCAATGATTGTAACAAAAAAAGCATCTAATATTGGCATGAATTCTGTAAATCTTAAATGAGTCAGGTTGGAAATAAATGAAATAAAAACGACAGCACAAAACTGCTTTGTGTATTCACTTATATGTCTCTGTTAACAGGTCATTGCGCTTGGGTCTCTACCACTCTCTTTTTGAATGGTACCATCCCCTTTTCTTGTCGGACCAAGCCTCTGGATTCAAGACTCAGAACTTTGTTGCCCGTAAGACTCTTCCAGAGCTTGTGAACCTCGTGACGGCGTACAAACCTGATCTGATCTGGTCTGATGGGGACTGGTCAGCATCCGATACCTACTGGAACTCCACCCAATTCCTGGCCTGGCTCTACAATGACAGCCCTGTCAAAGTAGGAATCAAGCTTTTACAACAACGTTCATCAGAGCGTGTTTGCTTAATCACATTTCATATTATGTGATATGATATATGAATAATAAGTATAACCACTTGTGTGTTTCTTCAGGATGAGGTGGTGACCAATGACAGGTGGGGAAAGGGCTGCTACTGCAAACATGGAGGCTACTACAACTGTGCGGACAGGTACACGCCTGGCAAACTTCCAGACCACAAATGGGAGAAATGCCAGTCCATCGACACACGTTCCTGGGGCTACCGAAGAGACATGAAGCTAAGCGAGGTCATGGACCTGCCGTCCATCATAAAGGTGAAAGTTCAGTGGGTCATCACCTGAGACTGGTGTACGTCCAGTGATCTTGTGCTAATCTAACACTCTCTTTCTTCAGGACTTGACGTATGTGGTGGCGATGGGTGGTAACTACCTGCTGAACATTGGGCCGATGTCAGATGGCATGATTGCCCCAGTGTTTGAGGAGAGGCTGAGGGGACTTGGTGCCTGGTTGGGGATCAATGGGGAGGCCATCTATGCTTCCAAACCCTGGAGGGTCCAGACGGAGAACAGCACTGTCACTGTCTGGTGAGATTGTGATTTTTTTTTTTATGAGCGAGACAAGGTATTGTCAAGAAGTCTAGCCCTAGCAATATCTTTTCATTTTGTGATGTAAAATAAGCCATTTTTTGCTCCTATTGTAGGTACACTGCCAAAAACGTTACCATTTATGCCATTATCCTTGGCTGGCCGTCCAAACAACCACTTCAGCTCACAACGCCAAAGATGTCTGGAGCCACAAAAGTAACCCTTTCAACTTTATGCCTATACGTTTAATCCCATAGCTAACTTCATTTGTCATAATTATGAATTCTTCACATTACTCTTTTAAATCCACAGGTTACACTCCTGGACTATCCTAATGTACCACTGAAGTGGGCACCGCTGACACCAACAGCTGGACTGATGATTTCTATGCCTACTATGCCAGCATCTCCTGCAAATGCCTGGTGTCTGAAACTGGAGGGAGTAGTCTAACGTCAGAGAGTTGTAACAAAATCAGGACCAAGTCTTTAGGTCAAGGGGCATCTCTGTTACGCTTTACTGTAATGTGTGTGTGTGTGTGTGTGTGTGTGTAATATTAAATTAGGTGATCAATGGGATTTAAGTGGATTTTTCTGCTGTGCGTTTAATATGCACAGTAATATTAAAAGGCTGGCAAAGGACACAGCAGAACTAAGAAAGAAAGTTCAGCATTGTATGGTCATCACAACTGTGTTCTGAGTCTTTTGATTCCCTCAGGTATTTACTGTGGATGAAGTTGGCTTCCTCTGTTACCCGTGCAGAGCTCTCTGGACGGGCATATTTGTGTAACCAAAGCCTTTTAAGAGAAGTCATGTTTGTATTTAATATCGTTACAAGCCCAGTTTTTGTAAAATTTCATAAACAAAGATAAATCATGTGTACAATACAACTTGTGTATGTGTGTGTCTGTAATAAGTGTTACTGTGATCTTTCTTATTCAGTTAAAGCCATCTTTTGGGAAAAGAGGGCACCTCAGGGATTATGAGTAGTGGTGACACGGCTGCACCGCTGTTCTGTTTGTCACTGTTCTATATTGTATAATACATATTTTTGATTGAATATAAACGGTCAAAGAAGAAATCGCAGAGGCAACTGATGAGAGCGACAATAAGTCTAATGTGCCAAAAACCAAAGAAGACGTATTTTATTTACAACTTTGCTTTGTTCAGAAGAAAATATTACAGTATGCACAAAACCATTAAGTGTTTTTGGAGATTCGGTCACACAGGATTGGATAAAACATTGTTTCTCTATGGGAAAAATATATTAAATTATCTGAATGTAGATTTACAGAGGACGTGGTGTGCACTGTTGAAATTATAGAGAAGAAAGGATATGACTATAGCTCAAAAGTTTGAGGAAGGGAATTGGACCTTACAGCTATTCTGGGAACAACAAGAGATAACATGACACGTAAGCAGTTGTGGAATATTTAAAGGATATGTATTATAGAATATAGTGAGTTTTTCTTTCATCAATACTATTCAGGACTTTATTTACCTAATGATATACTGTAGGTGGCGGTGCACACCGGTGCAATCCTCCATGAAACCAAAAGAAGAAGAACGCCTCATGTTTTTAACAGAAGGCGAGTATCTGCGGTGCTCCATACGCGCACCGGTTGGACTACACGCTGACACATGGGGAAGTCGCGGGACTTGAGTGAGTTTGAGCGGGGTATGATAGTAGGAGCCAGACGCGCCGGCTGCAGCATCGCGGAAACGGTGAACCTGTTGGGCTTCTCAAAGACCGCAGTGTCTCGAGTGTACAGGGAGTGGTGCGCGAAGCAGAAAACCTCGAGTCACCGGGAGTCCTGCGGGAGGAAGCGCCTCGTCGACGAAAGTGGCGAGAGGACGATGGAGAGGGTGGTGGAAGAGAACAACCACGCGACGAGTGTGCAGATCCAGGCTCTGTACAACAGCAGCGGGCAGGAGAAGGCCATCTCGCTCACGACTACCCGGCGCACCTTGAAGCGGCTAGGCTACAGCCGCATGTCTCAGCGGCGGGACACGCTCGTCCAGGCCGGGCTGGACGCTCTATCTGTGGCCACATCCTGCGCAGAACAGCTGGAAGACCAACACCGACTTTGATGTAGCAAAGAACTTGATTGTTCAGAGATGGCGTCCTATTAATTCCAAAGAAAGTTGCAAGACAAATCTATGTGCATAACTTATTTCATACAATATTTTGTCACCTTTTTCTTTCGCTATAGCACATATGATGGGACATATTCAAATAGGGTTTTGGAGTCGGTTCATATATTTTTCAATTATACAAAGAAAACCTTTGCCAATTCCGATGCATTATAAACAGTTTCAAAATGTTCTGTAGTTTGATGATGGTCTCAGTTGTTTTGCTTGTATCCAAATATTGTGTTTTTACACCGAAAGAACAGAATGCAAATAATTGAACTTTCAACTATTCAATATACGTACTTAACTTTTCCAACACATGATTTATTACTGGAAATAAATCCTGTTCACATTTCTAAACAAAACCACTTCTACTTTAATATTACCACGATATGTATTACATATCTCAAATCTCCCCAACGCCACAATAACAGGCACCGTTGGTTTCAAAGGGAAATCAGAATGAATCACACTTATGTTAATGGTGTGTAATGGTCCCCTGTCTATATATGTATGTGTGGTTTCTGTGAGTACATTTTGATTCCAGACTCTGAAATCAGGCCAGCTTACTTTGTTGCTGCCGTCAGCTTTGTTCGCATGCAAACATTCTATAGTGGCTGAGACAAATAACCAACATGATGAAAACATGAACTAAATCACTGCACAGCGTCCGACTAAAGAGGCTGTCTTAGGCTCTGTGCATCACATGGCCAGAGCTTGACCCAAAATACAAAAGAGCTTTTATCAAGAGATGTATAAAAGCTCACCATGTATAATTTAGATTTATGATTAAGTTCTGCCCGTGCAGATGGTGATCTCCCATGGTATGTTTGTTAAATAAATGGTTTGTTGTTTGTTCAATAAAGTTGTGAAAAAAATGGTCACGTGATACTTCACGTGCTTCTTCACGTGATTCCAGGCATATGATGGGAAGCGTTACACCTGAAGGGTCAAAGCAAGAAGGGAAATCCGTGTCTAATCCAGCTACGGGACATTTTAGCCAACATTATCAGGTGGTTTAACATCTGAAGACACATCGGCGCTGAACAGTTTGACTTAGCTTCCGTGCTAACAGCTGGTGTAATCATGCTAGCCGTGTTTGTTGTTGTTGTTGTTGCTGCTTTGGTTTCTCAAACCGCGGCTCGGTACACTGCGAACTGGACGAGTTTGGACGCCAGGCCGCTGCCTGCGTGGTACGACGAAGCCAAGGTGGGGATCTTTGTCCACTGGGGTGTGTTTTCCGTCCCCGGGTTTGGCAGCGAGTGGTTCTGGTGGCACTGGCAGGGACAGCAGCCCCCGGACCAGAAGTGTGTGAGCTACATGTCGAAGAACTACCCGCCTGGTTTCAGCTACCCGGAGTTTGCTCCCCAGTTTCACGCCCAGTTCTACAACCCGGGGGACTGGGCGGACATATTCAAGGCTTCTGGTGCAAAGTGAGTGTATTTATTGAACTTAACGCCAGTTTAAATGTTCTTCCATTTGACAAGACCGTTTCACTTCCGCATTTTGCCCTGGTTACCGTAAAACACCGGTGTCGCTCATACATTCTGTGTGCAACACTTTTCACATCCTCCTTGCAGATATGTCGTCCTGACTGCCAAACACCACGAAGGATTCACTAACTGGGGGTCCCCGAACTCCTGGAACTGGAATTCAGTTGATACTGGTCCTCACAGAGACCTGGTGGGAGACCTGGGGGAGGCAGTGCGCAACAGGTGGGTCATCAAATGTCGTGAAGTTCAGGTGAGGTGTTATAACTGGTACTTATTAAAGTGCTGACGTGATTATACAAAGAATGCAATGAATTAAGTAACGACATTTTCAGTATTAGTTCATGCAATCTGCAGGCTGAGCGTTTAGTGCCACAGCGTCATTGATTTCTTCCATACAATGATTCAAATAAGGTCCATGCAGTGAGGTATGAAGGTTTTCAATTTAGGAAAAAGAGCCCTGGTGTCAGATCAGACCTCCGTATTTTTGGCAGATGCTGTAAGTTGAGGAATAGGCACTGCGAGAGAAAAAGTTTGATCCGTGCATTCCCACTCCAGATATCAGAGAATTGACCAACACGTAGAATAAGATGAAACAATTTAAATATTGTGCTTTTGCATTTTTTATGCCATTCAGATACCTGGCTTTTGTTAGTCTATCTGAATTTTGGTTGGTAGTGTTATGGATTCGGAGTGTCATCAATGACAGATTCTAAGGTCTTTAATTTCCTCTTTTAGGTCATTGCACTATGGACTCTACAACTCCTTGTATGAGTGGTTCAACCCTCTCTACCTGGCTGACAAGAAGAATGGATTCAAAACACAGCAGTTTGTGATGCATAAACTGCTACCGGAGCTTTACAACATGGTCGTAAGGTCTGTAACCGTACAATACAAACCTGTTTATTGCACCGAATAGTGATAATAAAGCCATACTTGGTCCCATACATGTGCCTGTATGAGATACAAGCACATGTCAATGCAGCTTTATGGCAAGATGTTCAAACCTTTTGCCTTCCTGTTGTTTTGCAGGTACAGACCTGATCTGATCTGGTCTGATGGGGACTGGGAAGCACCTGACACCTACTGGAACTCCACTGAGTTCCTGGCCTGGCTCTACAATGACAGCCCTGTCAAAGTAAGTGTGTTTATAACAAGCAAGCAATACATAATGGTGTTTAATGTGCAAGAGTGCTGTACTATAAATTCAACTATTAATGGTTTTAACATGCATTCATGTACTTTTTTTTTTTTCTTGTCTTAGGATACTGTTGTGACCAATGACAGATGGGGAGCCGGCTGTGCGTGTAAACACGGTGGCTACTATAACTGTGCAGACAAATACACTCCAGGCCAGCTGCCCAAGCACAAATGGGAGAAGTGCACGTCTGTGGACATGCTTTCCTGGGGTTACCGTCGAAATATGAAGATGAGTGAGCTGATGGACTTGCCCGCTATCATAGAGGTGCGGATAATGTGATAGTATCATTGTATTGCTAAATCTGTAATGATATATATATATATATATGACAATAATACTGTGATCAGTGACTGACTGGTCCTCCTCCTCCTCCTCCTCCTCCTGCTGCTCCTGTTACAGGATCTGGTTCTCACTGTGGCTCTGGGAGGTAACTACCTTCTGAATGTGGGTCCCACACCTGATGGGATGATCCCCGCAGTGTTTGAGGAGAGACTCAGGGGTGTTGGAGCCTGGCTGAAGATGAACGGGGAGGCCATATACGCCTCCAAGCCCTGGAGGGTCCAGACCGAGAACACCACTGTACCAGTCTGGTAAGAGGCTGAGGGAGAGCTGATCTTGTAGTTCCTGTCTTTTATAATCAAAATGTATGGGTTGTTGATTGTTTACATACTATATCGTAGAAGAAATTGTGGGTTACCGTCTAGACGCAACCCTGGGAGGGCACCTACTCTGAAATAAGAACTAGAAATCATCCTTAAAATGGTCGACTATGAACCTTCCTAGTTCATGCGGTGCAGACACAATAAAAAAGGGGGTTCCCTAGAACGATGTTCTTAAAACTATGAAGAAGTTCCTACCGTCCTAAAATCCCCATTAATGCAGTTATCGTCTCCATTTTTCTAGGTATACATCCAAAGGAACCACCGTCTACGCCATCATGACAGCCAAACCTCCCAAGCTCACATTGCAACTATTGGGACCCAAAACATCAGCAGCCACTAAGGTAAAGGGACTAACAATAATGTATTTGTTGTTTTTAGAGATTATAAAAACCATAATGACCAGCTTAGTAACTATTCATTTACAGAAGGGATGTAGGTATGAGCATCTAAATAACAGTTTTTTTTGTTTCTTGTCCAGGTGACCTTGTTGGGGAGTCCAAATCCCCTACCCTGGGCCCCGGTCCACCCCAGTGCTGGCCTCACTGTCCTTCTACCTGAACTGCCCTATTCCCCCGGTCAGGCCTGGACACTCAAACTGGACGGCATCCAGTGAGCCTCGCACCCCAGAAGTGTTCAACCCCAACACGGTTGAATATTGCGAATTTGTTCATCTCAGGTTGTGATTATGTTTGTGGGATCTTAGGGAACGTATGCACTATGGTTGAAGGGACAGCGCTTGTGTAATGGATGAGTATTTTGGCCAGAATGAAACCCTCTCCTTCAATGATGCCTTTGTGCGTCACTGCTTCTTAATTGTACTGTTTGTTTTAGTTTTTTAATGACTGAAAGATTATGAATTAAATATTAACATTCTGTTCAGCATAAAGCTTTCATGGCAGCTTCTCAGCTGTCTAATTGCAGTTTCAGAAACAATTAATTTTTTTTAAGGGGTATGTTAAAAAAAAAAAATGCACTTTCTACTTTTTTTACTCGATGCTTTTAAAATGATTTGAATAAAAGATGATTTTTCTGATGAATGGTTTTGTTGTGCCACACAGTATATTAGGTATCTCAAAGATTCATATTATTCCGTAAAGCTCAGAAGTTGAGCGGGGGAGGCTGTGCCTCTGCACACCCACACAGGTGTTCTGAGTTCATCTGGCTGATTAGAACTCTTCTCAGGACTGAGTGGGCGTGTATAGACTAATTAAGTGACATCTCCCTGCAGGAGTCTGCAGTTAGCTTTGTTGACCCTCTTAGGGCGGGACAAATGACATATTTACCATTCTTATTGGTAGATGAGCAGAGGTCTAATCAGCCAGAAGAACTGAAAACACCCGTGTGGGTGTACAGAGGCATCAAAGCGAGGTCGGGAAACCTCACTAGTTTCCTCACTAGAAGAGTCCTTCATGTGTAATGAAAGGGACTACTTGTTCCTTGCTGCTGTGATGTGCTCCGACACAATTACCTCTAAAAACCTCAAATCCTATCCAAATATCTGTAGTCTCGGATAAGCTGTGCAAACCTTGAGAGTGCTTTTTCCACTCAAGTATGAGTGAATCACTTCTTTTTTTTCGCACTCCGTAGAGAGGATCACGATTGGGAACAAGATGGCATGAGTACTTCTGGAAGACTGTTTTGATGTTTTCTGCAGCGCTTTGTTAGCACTTACATTTTCAGCTACTCCCTTAAGTGCCTCAGGGTGCCGTTACTCATCCACCTCCCACATGTTTATATTTGACAAACTCCTGACCTCAACCTGAGGCTACTGATTCATGTTGTTAAATCTCAGCGGGACACTTTATATTCAGTAGCAACGGGCTTTATTTGTGCAGTTCTTAAAACACGACCGTCTTGTGAATGGACTAAAAATCCCCTCACAATGTGTCAGTGGGAGTTTAAACTTGACTGCGAAGAGTATACCCACGGGGACAGTGCATTTGATTCAGAATGCCAGTACTGAATTGTCCTCTGTCCTCTCTTTTAATCTGCCTAATGTGCTCTGCTTAGCATTTGCATTGCAAATTCCTATAACAGAGAGAGAGAGAGATGAAAAAAAACAGGAGCGGGGATGGAGGCAAAAAGCCAGCCTGGCTCAAACAAAATGCACCTTTACAGCTCACATTCATACACATTATGTCTCGTTTGTTTTAATCTGTACAAAGCCTAAAGTGTATGACAATTTGCCATTTTTATGGGGGTTATGCACTGGACTATATCTTGTCTTGGCCCGGCACGGCACCTTCCAAAACGTTCTGCGCATAACTTCACAAAATGTTGAACTTCTTCTTTAAAGCGCTATGAAGCGGGTGGGTGAGGCTTGGTCGACAAAACGGTGTTAAGAATCCGAGTTTAGCAACATTTGAATCAAAAAGTGTTGACAGTTTTGGGCTTGTTGTATTACCAGGCCACCGTCGATCCAATCCGATCGATGTAACGGAGAAATAGCCTTCCTAAGATTTGAAACCAGATTTTTGGCGACTTTAAGACATTTGACTGATTCATTAGAGACAGAAAATCAACACAAAAGAAACACAAAGGAGACACAGCACCCCTCATTTTAACTCGCTAAAATAGCTTTATAATAATCATATTAATAGTACTAATATTAGCCATTAGAAAATGTTTTGACAACGTTTGACAGTGTTACATTCTGTGTTGGGGGTAAACCACGTCACAGTGTGCCACCTCTCTGGGCTCCAGCGCTATCAGACGTGCTCCTTTGACACATCTAGATCCATAAAACATACAAGATCAATAAATAAATTGGTATGTACAAAATGAGAACCACAACACAACAAACAGAATCATGATTTTACACGTCACTGTGCAACACCCCTTCCAGACTGCATCTCCCCGTCTCCGTATAGCGTTCTCATGCATCCTGTGTATCCACGGTGGCATTATGAAACAAAGTTCATGTCTTATGGCATCGCTATTGCTATATGCTCCAGTCAATTGTTGTTGTTTTATAGGAGAAAAAAAAACATAAGCATTTGATGTTTGTATGTACAATATGCTGTCTTGGCACTGAATCAAACGTGTATAAAACAAGAGAACTCAAGATAAAGCTGAGCTTAAAGACAGAAAAGCTCGCTGTATCAAACCCGTTTGATTAAAACTTATAGTGAGAAACACATGAAAGAGGAGTAGAGGTGGAGATAGTAGATGACGAGGGGCTATTTAGTTTTTTGCTACATTATAGAGTAGAATGTGGAGAGTCTGTATCAGTTGTTTGTGTCCTCAGAGATCAGAGTGGGATAAATGCACATGGAGAAAAAAACAAAAGGTCTGGTGTTTGGATCTCCCGTTCAGTCCATCTGTTCAACGCTTACTTTCCTCTTGTGATCTCTCACTCCTCATCGGTGTGTCCATCATTGATCCCAGAGAAAAAAATGTCTTCCCAGAGTTATTGTCAGTTTGCTTTACTTGTTCTCCATCTCGTCAGTAGCAGCAATTTAAGACTTGTCGTCATAGAATAAACCATTTTTTTTTGTGTTATTGTACACAAGACTCGCCCCTTGAATACAGTACAATGTCTACCAATAGCTATAATCGACAACACCATTTATAATCATGAGAGTGATGGCAATAATTAATCCTTGTAATGACAATAATCATACTACTACTAATAATCATATTGTAATAACAATATATTGAGAATAGCAATGTCCATTGGCAACAGGTTATTTACATTTTTTTGTAAACGTGAGAGTGGCTGGGTATTATTTTTTTTGTTAATTACACAGTAATTGCTCAGTTGTCTCTGACCCACGTGGTTACCTGTGTGTAAACTGTAAAGCAACATTACAGTGTAAATACACACACACACACACGCGCACACACACACACACATACAAACACACCTACACTTCAGTGCTAAAGGCACATTGGAGTTTCAGTTGAATATCTTCTAAGGGTTAGAGCTGCTCTGGAGGCAGAGGGAAGTAAAACCTCTAAGAGCAGAGCCAAAAATTACATATTAAGGAAGTTTGATCAACAAGATATAATATATGATTTTTATGAAAACAAAAACCCTGTTTTTTTAAACTGTTTGTGGTTGGCTTTTCTTTCCATCAACGGCCATTGAATGTATTTATATTCTGTAATTCCTTTTCTTAGTACTTATCAGTGTTCGTGGCGGGGTCCTCCATTGCAATGAAATTGTCTACCTGTGAACAAGAGATTCACTGGAATCGAAGCATGTATGTAATCCAGCGTGTTTTATCTCATCGATATCAGTCTCATTGTTGACTTTACTCCTAATGCTGTATATTAAGTTACTGTTAATAATACCCCCAAATGACGTATTTTTGAGAGTTAGTTAAAAGCATTCAACTGCTGACACACAAAGTGACCGTGATTGTTCATCATACAAATGCCTCTACAAAACAAGACGTGGTCATTTTAAATATTGCAGGGAGCAACGGAACAACAAGCCACAGCTCATAGCTCTGGTTAGCCAGACATAATAGGTCCTTGGCTTCTCCCACTGAGGTTTAACTCAACCAGTGACTTTGCTTTTTTTTCCTCCAGAGCAGCTCTGCCTCTCTGCACAACTAAAACTCAAATCTGCTGCAACAGCATCCCTCCTGCTCCACTTTGTTGCAGATGCACAATATACAGCCCACACACATTGGCAACAATTGAGCTCTGGCCTCAACCAACACTTCTTCCACTTCCTTTCACTGCCTGTGATTCAGCCGCTCTCCAGTCTCAGATAATGGCTACTAGAGAATGGCTAGATAATCTGAGCTCAAATGATTTCCCCTTTTATTCAGAGAATATGGACAACATTCCTGCGGGACTGATCTGATCCTGTATTATCAGGGTCCGTTGGTTGAGAGAATCCCCTGAGGACAGAGGCCTGGGTCGGGGGTTGGAGACACTGCTGCTAGAAACTGAGGTACTCGGAGTTGACTTGTCCGTCTGGCTGTCCACGAGGGGTTTTTGCACTTCTAGAAAGAGGTGAAAGGGTTCGTATAGTAGTCTTGTCTGATGTATTGGTGAGTGTTCAGATCATGTTCGTACAACTACACACCCAGGTGCTATTTCTAGCTGAGGCTCCTGCATTTCTACTGTGAAGATATAGGACGGATGGATTCGTAAAATACGGAACATTATGGAAATCAAACCACCAAAAATGTGTTTGCAATGGACCTGTTTCAAGGCAAGGTGGCTGGCTAACACCTCAACGTTTGATCAAAAGTATAGAGGAGAAAGTTAGCAAGAATTTAAGCAAAAGCAGTAGTTGCTACGGTGGATAAACATCCAACAAAGCCTCTTTTCGATTCCTGCTGTCCCTCAAGGCCGACTCGTAATAGAAAGACCTTGCCATCCCTCTGTGTGTAGGTTTGAGGATTGTGAGGGTGGAGTCAAGAGGCCTTCACAGTGGAGTAACAGTATAAAAGCAGGTATTTGTGCTTTGTTTGATGAGGGCTGTGTCAAACACCACTGAGATGTTGTCAAGTTTGAGGGTAACGGAGGAGAAGGGTGTGGGGATTAAAAAAAAGGCTGCTCCACAACCCCACACTGCTGCAAATAAATGAAACAAGTCTGATTCTCAAGCCCTGGTTTTCATTGCCAGGGCAGCTTGTTTTACGGAGGTTGTTCAATTGATCAGCTGAGATTCAAATCCAAATTGCTGTTTCAAGGTTGCCAGTGTCATTGTCCTCCAATGATATAATCTTTGTTCAAAGGCATGAGTCATTGAAATAACGGCATTGTATAAATCCTGTCAATTATGTTCAATCACAAAACAATGTATATAAGCTATAAAATTAGCTTTGCTTTTATCATTTAAAAACAAGATTCTGCTAAACTTTTCAAAGGAGGTTGACATAAAACATGCAGTATTAACGTCCACAAAATCTGCCAGTCTTGTGTGTGTATTGCACGTGAAAGTGAGGGAGACAAAGGATGGAGTGTCAGTACAATAAAAACATTTTTTCAACAATACTCTCTGCAGATTTGTATAATTTTCTATTTACATATCGTTCTATATATATTTCTATATATATTTACTGTAAACTGTGTTCAAAGGAAACCTCCACATATAGCTGGTTAGGCACATGTAGTTGGTTCTAAAGGGGGAATACAGGGAGGGGATACAGCAGTATATGTTGTTAGAACCACAGACAGATATACAGTAGGCCTAAGGAGGATCATACTTGGCAATTAAGTCTTGCCATTTATACCCTGTGAACCTGACTCAGCACTCACAAACTGAAGATAATAATCAATTGAAATTCTTTTTCACGTGTACCGAGTCTGGATATGCCACACAGCTGTAGTATCACACAATGCTATAATCTATTATAATAATATTGTAGTTTTTCACATTTGATATATGCTGTTTTTGTACACATACTGTACTCAATAGTCTCTACTAATCTAGAAATGTAGATTATGTTATAAAATATACATCTCCCATTAAAATATCCCATTTTGCCAACACATTCCACCCAAATGTTAAAAAATAAAATAAACCAGGTCATGCTTAAAGATTCTTACTTTGTGTTTTATGTCTTCAAAACGGCTGATTTGGACTTTTCACTGGGCTTCATCACATGTCCCTCATGACACGCAGCCCTTCATATTCACACTACACACATAGGCACCATCCATACAAAACACTTAAATGTGAAATATCTGTTCGGACATAAATAAATAAGACCCCTTCAAAGCCATTAAAATCATGCTACACTTTGTTCCGTTGAGACACCAGATTGATTTCAAGAAGTGAATAAAGAGAAAGAGAAATGAACACATAGTGCAACTAACATATATTATAATTCCATTCAAGTGTAACTTAATCTCAGCATAATTACCAAAACACTATCAAATTGCTTCTCTTCTATCATTTCACAATGAAACGATGGTTTCCTCTCTTTGATGACTTTTTGGACGGGCTTTGGAGGGAGCTACGTAAAAAATACGGCTCATTTTGTGTTCTCCCGATTCAGAGAAATCCTTCCTTCTTTCATCAGCGGTGTGCGAAACCGAGAGGATTGCACTTCAAGTTAGGCCAGTGGATTCTGCTGAAGACTTTGCCAGCTCGCCTCCCCTATTTATTTTGTGATCCGCTGCTTTAGAATTCGCAATTATGCAAACGCATCACGTGAAAGTCCACTCTGAATATTCAAGAGAAGAGAACGGAAAGAACTGATAAAAAGTAATGAAGAGACTGATCTTCTTTCATGGCTGTTTCATCAGGTTGTCTTGTTAATTCCTGACTGAGGTGGAAAGAACTCTCTAAAGACCACTGTTTGTTGGATGTGGGTCCTCATTGGACCACTTGGTGGTGCTGTAGTCTCACAGTGACATGGGGGCCTTTCTCAGTAAATTCCTAAAAAGCCACCAAAATATACTCTCCTAAAAATTCCCAGCAACCCCACCCCTGAACACTTGAAACTTCAGAGAGACTAAATGAAAAGCAAACGCTTGTTTGTGATGCTCTCTAGCTGTCAAGGCTGTGATGCTACACAGCAAAAGCTCTTTTTGGCAAACATCAGTGTGCACACTATGTACAAATAGCACTTGCACATTCAAACGGCATCACTGCGGGGTAGTCGATGGGTACACGGGATGTGAGGAATGAGGGGAAGAGGCAGAAAATAGTTTCATATTCTTTGACTGGGTGCCTGGGTGGACAGATGGCACCGGGGGTGAAAAGTGCCAGCTGCAGTTGACTATGGTTAGAGAATGTTCTTTGGGGATCGCCAACCATCTGACTTTTAAGGGCATTTAAACTGATGGTGAGAAATGAATCCATGTTTATTCATCCATACTGGTAGCATTGGTGAAGAGTGTGGCTATATCGCAGTTGATTCTGTTGCAAATGGCATTCAGGAGATGGCAACAGGGATCCATAAGGAGATTCTGTTATCTCGTCATCTCCACAGAGGTTTTGTGCCTTTAAGCCCTTTATTTTCAGTGATGGAGAAGTGCTAGGTGAACACGCACAGGCATGCTACTACTGCGTGAACCTCCTCTGACTACTGACTACTGTTATAAAAGTGGACTGTTACGTGTTTGTCAGCCAAAAGGAAATTCAGAGAATTCTTTAAAAAGTCGATAACTCATGTCTGCTAGCTACCATTTCACATTGAGGCCTCTGTGTCAGTAAAATGTCCAAATTTCAAGACACTAAAATGGCTGTCATTGCTTGTTTGATGAGCAAGAGGAGTGAATTTGTGGTTGTGGCAAAGTGAAGTGATGGAAATGCTGAAGGGAGGGTAGCGGATGAACAGAGATGACCTGCAGAGGATCAGTACTGGGCTCAGAGATAGACTGAGATTGGTGTGCAGGTCAGCAGGGCTGAGTGTGGGTGAGGAGGTGCGTGGGAGACACCACAGTCTTCAGAGTCGAGTCTGGGCTTCGGGGATGTAGATCTCGATGCTGTCTGCGCTCTCTGTGGCCGAGTTTTGCCTGAAGGAGGCAGTACGCTTGGTCTGCAGCAGCCTCCTCCTCGCTTCTGTCCTCTGACGGTCCCCGAGGTCCAGAGACTTCTCCCTGATGGGTAGGGTATGTCCACCAATGCGAGGCACCACCAGGCCACCCGATCCACCTCCTCCACCTCCGGCGCCCCCATCACCGACGCTATCGGCCCGGAGGCTGCCACTCACCCCGCCTGCTGGCTTCTTTGGTAAGGGAGGAGGAAGTTTCTTATCCTCCTAGCCCGGCAATGGTGAGACGTAGATATAAGATGAATATATGGATTTATCGTATCGGGTGGGGAAAAAATAAATAAATGGTATTGTATGGTCGTACGAAAGGAATCCCATGCAAAAAAAGTGGAGATATTGGGAGAAACAAAGAGAATGACAAACAAAAGAGCATCACCGCCAACAAAAAGGGTAAAATTCAAGCGAGGAAGAATCACGGGCCGAGACATTATGAGAGACAAATAACCATAAGCAAACAAAGAAATAAGCAAAAAGCATCTCAACATGCATTGGCATCGGGTGACGTAAAAGGATATGAAATGGGAGAAGAAGACGGTTACAAAAAAGATAATGTAAAAAGAAAAAGAAGAAAAGAGAAACAATTGTTAGTTTGTTATCAAGAATAATGTAGTCGATCAGTGAGAAGCCTGACCTTTAAAGACAACAATGTAACAGACACATGTCTTCTGTCTGACTAGCTGCAAGAAATGCACAAAAGCAGATATGCATTTAGATTTCTATCAGTTTAAGACTCCACCGTCCCATGGGCAGCTCAGTTCCTCTTGCTGTTCTGTATTTTTACAGCCTGCATAGGGTTGGAGGGCACGACCATCTGCGCTACTCTTCTGCACACTGCCATCTTAGCCCTGGGAGAGTGCTGTTGGGAAACCAGGGCTGTTTGGACCCCTGGGCCTCTCACCTTCTTTTCAGGTGGGAGCCTCCAACCAGAGTCCTTGAGCCTCTGGAGGTCCTGAAACTTGACCCTGACGTCCTCTATGTTGAGCTGGAGCAGGTCCCATAAGCCGGCCAGGTCCTGAGAGGTGGGCTGGGGGTACGCTGATGGGTCCTGGGAGAGCAGGGAAGACAGAACATGACACAAGCGATACACAAGGATATGTAAAAGAGAGAAAGACATGAAAACTAATTTTCAAATAAACATTTTTGCAGCCAAGCTAATTTAGCCTTTAATCTCATGCAAACCATGCATCATATGTAATGTGTGTTGTCATGCTCTTACATTCAATCACACATACTCACCACACTTTGTTGGCAGAGGCGGAAGAACTGCTGGACTTTCTGAGACATGAGCATCTGGGCACTGCCAACTGCATTTCGTATCAGCTCAAGAACTGGAGAGGAAACGGCACACAAGTAGTTTTAGAAATCAAAGAACCGTTCATTGTGTATCCTTTCCTCCGATCCTTCCCCCACAACTCACTCTCCTCTGGCAGTTCGTTCTCCTCTGCCTCTCGCTCCATGTTCTGGCACCAGCCCTCCATCCTCTCCACCTCCGTCTGCAGGAGGCGTAAGAAGAACTCTCCGTCTCTCATGCAGGGCGAGGCTCGGCCCGAGTCGGGCAGGCTCCGGGGGCCCTCCAGGGACGGCGTCCCCGCCCAAGCTCTCTCAGAGGTGATGGGCAGAGGGGAGTGGGAACGTGGAGGCAAGTGTGGGTGCTGGTGGGGCCGTGGATCTGCTTGGCAGGCCTCAGTCGTATAGCCACTCTGGATAAAGTCCTGGGATAGCATAATAAAAGTGTTGGACACATGGTATTTGGACCATTATCAATTGATATACCTCCTCCTTCTTTCTTCGTCTACTAGCAATTAATTTCACCATTAGGTATGGCTGAACTACTTCTAATACCTACATCAACAAGGGGACACTGGACCCCTGACTAATGAATGATAAGTACAATAGTATTTGCCCAGCGTGTCACTGCAGACCTACCTCTCTGTAGGCCCATTGTCCCTGTGTGTGGACGGTGCGGTGGCAATCCGCGTACTGGCTGGCTGACTCCGGCTCTGACGAGTGCCTCTGGAAGGAACAGCCGAACTGGAGACCCTTGTCCTGCGTTGGCACGGCGATGCTGAGCCCCGGGAAGCCCTCGGGGTCCAGGTCGGCCTGCACGCTCGCCGTCACGCTGTTGGAGCGCTTGAAACGAGCCCGCCTGCAACACAGGGAGTCACAGCAGGCCCAGAGCCATCCAGTCACACAAGAGTGTCGCATGCAAAAGCAATGCTCAGTCAGTTTGTCTTCTAATTATTGCATATTCCTACCGGAGCAAGACGGTCACGCTGTCGCTGCAGTCACTACTGCTCTCTCGGCTGTGATAAGCCCTGCTAAATCCTCTGGCATATGACGCACCAGTGTGTGCAAATGTCATGTCAATGGACTCGGTGATGAGTGTTTACTCTATTACAAGTTAATACCCCACCTCCCCTTCTTTGCTGTCTGATGAGGCTTGAGGTGTGACTCAGATTTCCGCTCTCTCGCACTTCTGTTTTCTCCCCCGATGTCACACTGTCCTCCTTTGAATATTGCAGGAGGTGGGGGACATTGCTAACAGGTGCATGATCACACACCGCTCGGGGTTCGGGAACGCGCGATGCTGCCGAGTGCTCGCACGCATGCACGTGTATCTGACCCGTAAGCAATGCCGTAAGCGATGCTGGATGTAATTAAGAGAAAGGCTGCATACTGTGTGAAAGTCATGTCGAGTGTATGATTTGCAGTAGTCCTGGTAACAGTCGAAAATCAAGACATTCTTGGAACAAAGTGTTGGGTTCAAGCTGAGATGTCTGATGAAATGTTAAATGAAATAATAGGATCTAGCCTAGAAATCAACCATAGGTGGCTGCACTGTTGGGCGCCCAGGAGATGAAGGCTTTTTCAAATTATGTATTGAAATTATTCACATAAATTACTGTGTAAAGACCAAAAGCTCTTGATTAAGCCACATATTTTGGGGGCAATTAGCAAACAAACAAATGCACATCTTAGTTTGTGTGCATAATTCTGGAAAGTTAAATGGCAGGCAAAATAAACACGCATAAAGTTGGGAAGAGATTTCAAAGTTCTTTTTATATTTCCATTACCTTTTGTCATCTTCCACTTGGACTCCTATAGAGTGGACCTCTGTAAGAGCTTTGCCCTCTGCGTCTGAATCTGACAGAGTCTCTGAGCTGTCCACCTGGAACAGAAGAAGCAACAAACACCACAGTCAGAGCGCAGAGGTATTTGCTAAAACACACACACTAAAGATGTCATGCACAACTGGTCATCAATGAGACATTTTCATTCATTCATCGTTCATATTTTGGGGCTCAAGATCAACACCAATCTTGCATATTTTGATAGAGTAAAATGTCCTTTCTCACCTGCACAGCTATGGATGGCCTCCACTTTCTCCCACCACGCCCTTCGTCCTGCCCCCCAGCTTTACACAGCACTATGCTGTTCTGAGGCAGAGACACTGACTTCCCCAGGCTGCCCCCGACCCTGCCGTCCCTCTCCCTGGCCGGCCTCGGTGGGCCCTCCAGCAGACTGTCAGCCGAGCTGCTGTGTTTGGCCCTTACACCCGGACCCCCTCCGTAGGGCACCAGTTCCCGCGAACCCCTGACCCCATCTAGGCTCTCCGCCGAGTTACTGTGCTGTCGGGAACGTCCAGGGCCTGTGGCGGTGTAGTAGCCCCCTCTAGAGGTGCGACCCGAGGGGCCGTCGGAGCTGCCCAGGTCCACGGAGTTGCTGTGCTGCTTGGGACGCCCGGGGCCTGAGTTCGAGGCTAACTGTCCACCGCTCTGGAAGTAGGCGTCCTGGGTGGACTCAGTGCTGCTCTGGGCTCGCACCGACAGTGAAGACTTGGACATGCGAGGTGGGAGCGGGGGAGGAGCACCTTTACGATAAGGAAAGACTTCAGTGTCAGAAGAGGGGGAGAAAGGAAGAGAGAGGCATAGAGGGCTGTTAAAAGCAAAAAGGTACTATATCAACAGGGAGCAGGGGAGGTGGATACTTACAAAAGGGACAGACTGGATGGAGAAGGTGAAAGGAAATGCAAAGAGTGAAAAGAGGGAAATTTGTTGACATATAGGAGGGTACACCAATACAGAGAGAAAGAGAGAAAACAACAAAAATCAATAAGTAATAATGCCAATGCAAGATGTGACAGAAAGATTCATGAACAAAACTCAAAAGCTTCATTTGTCTACACCAAAAAAATCAGCTCTTGGTATGAATTTTAGTGGGAGGCAGGGTGCTGGAAAAGACACACATTTGACAGAAGTGACAATAGAAAACCTCTTCTCTTAACTCTCTTCATGGGAAGATAAAGCAATTTCCTGAGAGAAGTATTAAAATGAGAAGGGGGCAGATTCAGTCTCTTCCTCCTCCCTCACATCTTGGTTCAAGGGTCCGTGTGCGCGCACACACAGTTCATTTTCAGCGAATAAGGGATCAAACTTTAATGCATTTAATGCACCTTCACCACCAACCGGCTTGTCACAGTTTACAAAGGTCTCCAGCATGGGAGCATGCATGTATGTAGGTGTATGTATCTTTGAGTTTGTGTGCCGCGCATGTGTGTTCATACTTGATGTATAGATAAGAAAAAAAAAGAGTGATACATAAGAAGGCAAAAGAGTGAGACTACACCAGGAAGAGGCATGCTGCAGACAGATAGACAGAGATAAAGAAGCAGCTGGAGACACTGAGCTATCATCAGAGCGTTCCTGTACCTATTTATGAGCCTGAGAACCCTGCGATCACACCGTGGAGAGGTGATGGGAGAGATGAGATACAGAGAACAAAGAGCATGCACAATAACATACACGCCAGTCCGTGCTTATAGAATGCACACATATACACGAACACAAGGAAAGTGCTGCAGGAATGATTGGGTGAGAAAACGAGATTGAAGGAACAGAGGAGAAATTCAAGGGTACAAATTAAAAATGGATGCACACATTGCAGGCAGCTGAGCAACAAATGAGGGTGTAGGGTTTGTGTGTGTGTGTGTGTGTGTGTGCATGAGCTTGCTGTTGTCTAAGTAAGCAGACACAAGCTGTCATAAAATGCCTTCTCACGCCGTCTGTCCTACTGCGTCTCCCACCAGGTTGCCGCCACATAAAAGGCAACCACACATCCCTGACAACACAGACTTGTATTTATTGGGGCGCCAAACCACACACACACACATGCGCACACTCACCAGCCCCGCCCTTGATGTTTCCCTGGGGGCCCGACATGGAGAAGACAGAGAGGCAGTCGTCGTCCTGGGAACAGCCGGCCTGGATGGCACGGACGTAGCTGTGGCTGCGAGTGCGGAACACACCTGGGAGGTCCAAGGCCTCGACGGCTTGAGACTCCACCTCTCCAAACATGGTCTCGCACACTGCCTCGAACTGACGGTTCAACGTGTCTCCCAACTGAAGGACGTGAGAGAGACACATTGCTGCAGTCAAGTTACTTCAACTTAAATTCCACATCCCCCAAAAACCTAAGCAAATACACAAATCACACAAAGTAAGCCACATTGTTTGTTACCTGTGAGCTGGTCAGAGAGCGGGTGTAGCTACGAGAGCGGGTCTGGGTTTTGGGTGCGGTTCGGCTGTTGGGGTAAGGGTCAGTACACTGCTTACACGAATACCTGAATTCAATAATTTTAAAACTCAATGTCAAAAATGTATTCACAGCAGCAACACACATTGGATTCATCACAACTATCAAATAGAATGTCACTGAGTCATGCTCTGACCTTTTGAGTGTTGTAATGCTGCATTCCCATGTCAAATGGGGAAAAGTGCATCATGTTATGACTATTATGTGTTTATCTTATTTGAAATCATTCTGAACATTTGAGGAAATGTATTTATTTAACATGCAGAAGTGCAGTTAAGTCTGTCCAAGTTTTTCCAAGGAGTTATGAATATACATTATGAGTTATGTATCCACATGAAAGATATCCTCGTCTCAAGATGCTGTGGTTTACTGAAATCTGCCACGGAATATCTTAAAGGGGCACACCACCAATGTTACACAATTTAAAAATGTATGTAATATTCTCTGTGACTGTGGAGCTGAGGAAATAACCTCAGGTGATGTCATCAGGATTATTATCCCAGTATAATAATAACTTATTTGTACTATTTGTTTTTGTTTTTTGAATATGTAGATTTTCTGAATTTGAGTCATAATATTGTGGTTTTGTTGTTGTTATTGTCTACCCCTTGAACCCAGGACCTTAACACCAAAAATGGAAGGATATCAAAGGCATGTATCAACAACGTGTCATACAAAATGTCGTTCCATGGTAAAATGACAGCTTTCGAATGAAGCAAACAGTCAGTAATCTAGCTACAACATAAAAACATAAAATCATGAAGGCCAGACGCTCCATTTGTGACATTAAACCTTTGATCCATGCTGATAGATCGTCTAAAGGCCTCCCTCTGGGCGATCAGGGTGGACTTGGGCGAGGCTTTTGGGCTGGTGTCTGAGTCAGCACTGTCATCATCGCCCATGGCCTTGATGTAGCTGCCGCTCCGCATACGACGGCATGGGATCTCCCCCCCACTGTCTGGTCCACCATATCCGCCACCCCAGTCTTCTGAAGGGACCTGAGACACAATCACATTCGTAAGAGTATTCACATAGTCATTAATGAGTAAAAAAAAAAAAAAGGGCCGAGGAGGATTAATCTGCAACATACAGTGAGTATAAGTGTACAACCATTTATACATGGTCAATCGGTTTTAGTACGATTTTCTGTTAATGGGTTAAACACTGACTCCAAAGTAAGAATGCATTCTTCTTCTACACCAACTGTTAAAGGGAAAAGCAATTGATCCCATTGTCAATGAATTAGTGTGGAGATATCGCAGATGTTGTCACTGCGCCGTTGGCTGCTTCTTCCCAATATCTGTTAATAAAGTCAAAGGACCTCTCAAAACAGAAATATATTTCATCACTGAAATATATTTCACAGCTCAAACAGAGGGAGAACGATTGAATCAGACGTACAGTCATGGCACACGTGCACTCAGTGTAAAGCCAACACACCCGCACAGATAGCTAAATGTATGCTCATGAACATGATGAGAGCACACACACACACACACACACACACAACCACACACATGCACATACATGGAAGATGATGTTAAAGAAAGAGAGAAAGAGACAAAGTGACTTACAGAAAGAGAGAAACTCTGACAGCTGGAGAAACACTGGAGAAGGAGAAGCAGAATAAGCCGACAAACAGAGCAAATAAAGCAATGAGCCAAAAGGCAGGTAAACAAGCAGAGTGGACAGACAGACACAATGTTGGCAGACAGACAGGGAGGGTGGCAGAGAGAGAGAGAGAGAGACAGACCGATGTGCAGGGTGGACGACCAACAAACGGAGAAGCTGAATAACATACTGAAGTAGGCAGAGAGCAGGAAGACAGATGGGCAGATGAATGAGATTCTGATGAGAAAACAAAATGAAAAACGCACACACACACACACACACACACACACACACACACACACACACACACATAGGAACACAGCCAGGACAAGAAACTAAGGAGGAAGACAACAAATGTAGAATTGATAAGGAGCGATGATATGAAACAAAAAAATAATAATTACATCAGGTTCCCACTGTGGCCGTCATGTAAAATGTATGACTTTTCATAAGTCGGAATGCTTTGCTATAACTCTTTAAAATGTTACCCCTTCTGGACTGTTATCGTTCTCTAATGCAGTGAATGAAGCTGTGAAATATTTTTCAAATACCCTGTTATTCCCTGCCTGAAATATCCCCCTTTAAATTCAATGATATTCCAAAACATTCCATGATTTGGCGGGGGATGGGGGGGGCACCTGACTAATGACAAACACAGATAGACAGCTATAAAGGGCAAGAAACACACAGAAAGTTCCTGTCTTTAAAGCTGCTATGTTGAATTTTTTGGCCATTTGGGGTCCACAGAGAGTTAACATTAGCAATGTTTTGGAGTTGTGTTTGGTTTGGTTTGGTGCTGGGCAGGTAGCGTAATGAGTTTGTTCAGAGTTTGTGGGCCGGAAAACCAAAACAAAGAGCTAAAAGAGGCGAAAAAAGTTCTGCAGCGCTGATGGGAACTGCAGGGTTAGGTTGATGATTTTCTGTGGATTTGTTGTTATGAATGATGCCTTTCACATTACACACACATTCATTTGATCCATTGTTGATATAAATACTGACAAGTGCAGCTTTAATTAGCATCATAGCAGATGTGAATACCTATCGACCTTGTACCGAGAATTCTATTACTGTGGAGGACCACTTAGTTCGACATATAAATATGTGTGCGCACCATTTGATCCCACTTCTTTTCTAGTACAATGAAAGCTTTACACGCCATCTAACAGGAAGTACTGTAACAGCAGCTGCTTGAGCAGAACGATCTTTCGCAAATGCTGTGAGTTGTGTGGTCTCACACAAGCATGTGACCAAATAAAAACACCTACACGTGTTGACACACACACACACACACACACACACACACACACACACACACACACACACACACACACACACACAGTCAAGGCCCCCAGGGTTTGGCATCCAGCTGAGTGTGTGTTTTTAAGGTCATCACTTAAAAGATGATTCAGCCTAATCTCCCGATCCCCCTGGCCTTCTACTATCTCTCTCATTTTCTCATGCTGCTCTTTCTCTCCTCTCACTTTGCCCCTTGGCTACCATCACCTCCTTTATCTCCGTTCTATCCCCGAGCCGGCTTTGCTATCTCTGCATCCCTCTATCTTTGTCTCTCTCTCTCTCCCCCTCGCTGTTTCTGTCTTCATTTCACTCTCGCTCCATATTCTGGTTTTTTATCATCCCTTATCTATCGGGCACAGGCCGAGGGGAAGGTAGAGGCTTAGTGAACGGAGAGCCCCGGGTTCTGATGGCCCAAAGTTGTGATTGGCGTTGACACCATATAGGAGAAAACCATGAACATGTCCCTTTGACTCTGGCCACAGTAATTCAGACTTGTGAAGATTCAATCTTTTTTTTTTCTTCTTCAATTCTCACTTCAAGATGTCTCACTTTTTTTCTTGCCGTTGTGCCACAAACTTGAGCGATGGCCTACTGCGGACCTGTATGTACATGTTGATGTTGCAATGACAGTCGGTAGCTTGGGAGTCCAACTATTTTGTCTCTTTCTGACTTAAAGGAACAGTCGTACCATATTTAAACTGATTTAAGATGTAATGTATTTGCACAGCATGCTTTGTGTTTCTGTTCAGGAGCATCACAATGTCCTCCCTTTTCACTACTTTGAGATTTAAAGACTTTTTTTGCGTTGTATCACAGACTCTGTGATTTCACAAGATGTTACTGTAATCTCTTATGTGCTATGCAGTAGGGGTAGGCAGGATGTTTTCAAAACTCTTATTTTCAAAAACTGACCAGAAAAACGGACATGTTATTGATTTACGTTGATATGGTGAACAACCAGCAGATAAGGAGCAACATAAGCATTCATTTGGAGTCGTGTTTCTGGTTACCTGAGGAATATTAGTCCAATATTCACTCTCACGTTAGCTCTTCTCTTTTTGGCCACTAATATGTGGCTCCTTAGCTCCAGCTAGTCGCTAACTGTGGAGGGCAGGCAAGCAGCACTTGTATTATCTCTATCAGCCTTTAGGGGGCGACTCCTCTGGTTGCAAAAATAAGTCAGATTGCATAGAAGTCTATGAGAAAATGACCCTAGTTCTCACTTACCTCAGTAAACATCGCAAACACAAGTTTGTGGTCTCAATCGTTGTCCGGTCTGGGAGTTGTCTGTGTTTTCGTCTTAGAACTTTAACCCCTTCACGGTGTGTTTTCATTTAAAAAAAGGTAATTGTAACCTTTATGGTGACCTAAAAATGTCTTAGTCAGCGTCCAGTTGTACTCAACTACACCCCCCCCCCCCCCCCCATGTCAATTTGCACCACAGATGGCGACGGCAAAAATGCCGAACCCGAGGCTTCAAAACTATAGTGATGTCACGGCGACTACGTCCACTTCTTATCAACAGTCTATGAGAGCAGGTAGCAGTTGGTTTTTAGAACTTAACTATAAAACCAAAAATATGAGCTGAAAGACCCTACAAAGCTGAACAGCAGAGCTGGGTAATAATTCTCTGTGGGTTCATCACCATAAGTGATCGCTTTCATATACAAGTAGACATGTAATCAATTGTTAATATCAAAATATTTATGCCCGCTTTAAAGTCAGTTGCGTAATGCATGATTCACGCAGCAAACATCGTAAACATTTTGCCTCCAGAGAACAAGGCTTCAGATTGGAGCTGTTGCTTCAATGGCTCCAGGAAGCTGTCTGCTCCGAAAACCATGGATCCATCTGGCTGACTTCAGCACATCCAAGTGCAGCCCAAAATTCACTCTGTACCCCGCCCCTTCTCACAAAACTGCAAGTGACGCATGGAGATATGAGAAAAAGCTGCAGTGGGGAAGTTCATTTTGTGTCCTGAGGTGTGATGTGAAGGTAGCCTCAAGTACTGAGGCTAAGTTTGTCCTGTGAAAACACTAACACGCACACGCCTGCTCCCTCCGTCTCTTCTATCAGCAGACCTCAGCTGTGTCTAAAGGATGAGAGTTGGAAAAACACCACGGACTCCTGTGGCTACCTGCTGTTTCCGTAGAAACACAGCCTGCATGGCAGCTCTACCTCAGCACAGCTGGAGGTTTGTGTGTGCGTTTTTTTGTGTGTGTGTGTGTGTGTGTGTGCTCTTTCACCTGACTTTGCAGGTACACTGTAACAGCCATTAGCTTTTCATTTGACAGAATTCACACAAAATGAGAGAAAGGGCAAAGGGAAAAACATGTGTTGGATTTGGAGATCAATCATGGCAACTGGAACTGGAGGACGGACTGTTGGGAGGGGCATTGAATATCTATGTGGTTGACAATCACTGTTTTGTGATTCACAGCAAAATCCCAAGTCCATTTCACATGTGTGTATATGTATATATATATATATATATATATATATATATATATATATATATATATATATATATAGGTACACTGTAAAAAAAATGTTGTGCTTTTAACCTGTGTGAAAAGGGAATCATGTTGGAACATACTATGCCTGGAGAAAAAAAAGTATTTTGAGTGTACATTTTTGAGCACCTTTGAGCAGCAAAGACAGTCACCCACATACTGTAGTCCCCTCGGTACACACACAAATACAAACACACACACACACACAAACACACTCATTGGTTGACGTGCAAGCGTACACACACCTGCAAGTAGTGGAAGGTCCTCTCCTTCAGCTTACTCTCCAAGGGCACCAGGGCTTTCTCGTAGCCTCCTCCCCTGTTAGAAGGGTACACCTCTCTGGCCTGACTCACTGTCATGGCTGACCAGGTGCTCCTTTTCAGGGAGTGGCCGTGGGGCCCGTGGGGCCCGTGATGTCCCCCTCCTTCACTCCCAGCCAGAGCCATCGTGGTACAGGCCACGCACTCCCCAGGTACCGGCCCACCACCTCCACGCTCACCACGCTCCTTGGGCCTCTTCATGGTGAGCTCCTGGATTGCTGCATCCAGGCTCTCGTGTCCGCTGGGATACCCCCGTCTGCCCCCACTGACCAGGTAGCTGCTGTCGCTGTCCAGGTTGTCGTCAGAGCTCCACCAGCCTGCTGTCCTGCTGCGGTGGCGTCTGCCCGACTCGTGGCGCGAGTCTCCGCTCTTGCTTCGCTCTCGAGACTTGCTCCTCCTGGTAGAGCGAGGCTGATGACCTGAATAGTGGCCTCCGCCATCCTCCCCTCCACTCCTGTGGCCTCCTCCTCCTCTCTCGCCACGGGAGTCCCCGCCTCCTCTCGTGCCGTTGTACTCCCGTTTGGTCGGTGCCTCCAGAGAATGGGACTTAGCGAAGAGGCGCTGCACAGAGTTGACCAGGTGGCGGATACGTGAGGGGCTCTCGCTGCGTGGCTCAGCACCCCCACTAGCACTGCGCTGGTACTGCAGTGTGTGGAAGCCATCAGGATGGAAGGGCACCTGCTTCTCAAACTGGTCTATCATGTTCGGGGGAACGCGGTGCATCTTCCCTCCGTGGCCTGAGGACAGGCACTCTTCGCAAGAGTCAACCGACTGGAGAGGTGGGTGCTGGCTGGGGTGGGTGCGGGGGAAGGTTCCCCCTCCAGAGTGGCTATGAGAGTGGGAGTGAGAATGGTGCCTCTCCAGCGCCAGGGCCTCAGCCGGACCTCCATGAGGGTAATAGTGGCCGTCGCCGTGACCCTGGTAGTAGTCTCTGCCTGGGCCGTCACAGTCCTCAGGCGGGCAGTGGCAGGGTCCTCCTCCGCCACCCCCGGAGGAATGCTGGGACATGCTACGGCTGACATGGTACCCTTTCGAAGGCGCCGGGGCGTGGTGGGCCGTCCGGGCCGAAAGGGGGCGCTGTGGGCGTGACAGGGCTGCTCTGGTCTCACCTGGGGACCAAAAAAAAGAGTTACAATTTAGGTCTTGTATCCGTAAAGACAGGAGTGAACACATTGTATTTACGGGCAAAAATAGGAAACTTATCAAATAATTGAATCAGGTGTTCTGTCTCGCAATCAGTAATATTTCACTTTCTCATTATACAAAATAACTGTGAGATGATGAGTAGGTGTTGCTGATCAGTGCTGCAGTAACTCTTCTGTAGCTGCTGAGATGTCAAGCTTTCTTAAAAGGCAAACAAAGTAGACATGGGAAACCACTAAGAGCTATAACATGCAAAAATAGTGGTGGCTTTAAAGATATGATTCTGAGTGCGTACAGCTATAAATAACTTTTGCACTGTATGCCTGTGTGAGACAAAAAGGTGGTAGAAGCAGTGGAGTGTAATTCATGATCTGACTCATAATGAATCACAACAAAAATAAATGGACTTTGTAGATTGATGTCCAGATTGTTTTCTCTCTTCTATCAAGTGGCCTGTTAAATTGAAAATGAAAACAATGTGTTTTTCTTATTCTGATTAGCATTTTTATTGTTGTTGCACTTCATTTTTTTACCCAACCAAAAGACAAAGAGTGCAATAGTGAGCGTTCATCCCGCAGGCTGCAATAAGGGGCCACAGACAGCTTTCTTCTTCTCATTCCTCTCGAAAGCTGCTGGGCTGATACATCAAGAATATTAGCCTTCTTTTTCTTTCTCGAGGTGTTGGTTCAGTTTCGGCCTCGCTCTCCCGTTTAGCACCTCTCGCCGCTCTCTCCTGTTTATCATTAAATTCATCATCCCAGCGCTCCATGTTGTCCGTCTCTTTTTTTTTTTCCTCCACCCATGCCCGCAGGGAGTCTCGCAGCATCCACATGATTTACAGCTGAGGATCACCTGCATCCTAATACGAGAGAAGATGGAGAGCGACGGCGAGTGTCCCAGCAAATTCACAAACCTCTTGTGCTATCAATTACAGAGCGGATTCACTGATTGAGTAAACCGGCTGAACGACAACACCATACACACCATATCCAGGTGACCAGACAGAAACCGGTCTTCTCCACAAAACACATGCAGGAAATGAAATCAATACACCTTGCCAAGCTGCAGGAAAATATGAGACACAATGTAAACCTTATCACACACACACACACTCTCTAAGTAAAAGTAAACAGAATGGATTGCCTTTGTCTGTATTGCCTTTCTTTTTAGCACATGGATAACAACTGAGATTACATTCCAAATGTGGTAATCATGTATTTTATTGGACTGGCATTAATTGCTGCTGTAATCTCATCCTCTATTAACCACATTCTCCACTAACAATATAATGAATCAAGGGCACACAGTTTGTTTATAATGCACCCTCGCACTTCTAGATTTGATTAAACTGAGATGAAATTACTCGATGAAAGACAGAATCAAGCCGCTCGGCTGGATGTTTTTCACTGAGCTCTTTGCGAGTCTATTTGCGCTCGTGTTCGTCGGCTTCCACACAGAGATGAGAGATAGGGGACAGATGCTGGGATAATCATTAAATAGAGCGTGGCCTGTTTGCCTTGATTGGCTGAATGAGAGCCGCCACCCAGGAAGCTCACCCACATCCGAGGCCGTGTCATTGGTGTAGCCGTGACGACGGGCCTCGCCAAAGTCAGCATCTCACCGTGGACACGTTTCTGACAACCGTGGCCCCTGGGTGGATGGGGCAAGGACACACTTTAGTCAGAGGCGCGCAGCAGTTGACAGTGTGCCTCCGATCAATACTAAATGTAAGTCGACTGCTTTCGAAAGATTTTTCATGAAGATGTCCAAAACGTCTTTATCCTCTTTTGGAAAAAAGACAAAAAAAAGACAGAAAAACTGCCCGTGTCATCATAGTTTATATTTTCCACTCTTGGAAATAGAGTAGAAATAAAGATAGCCTATATAAAAAAATCTCAAATGATTTGGTGAGAAGGATAGTTTTGCAGTGTGTCATACTTGCATGTGTGTGTGTGTGTGTGTGTGTGACCCTGTTTTATGAACAGACAAGCGAGCGAAGTGAGCAGCGCCGCTCCGCCTGGAGGAGTAAATTAAACCGTGTTGTGTTTATTATGAAGTCTTTGGCTTTTGGAGCAGGCTGCTGGCTAGGAGCTGTCAGTCACAGTGACACGCACGCACATGCCTGAATGTGTGTTTGCAGACAGACAACTGAAGCGATAGAGAGGTAGAAGAGACACCGCCGAAAGTTGGCGGCCTCTTCCCTTTATTTCCCTCTATCCATCTCTCCACATGTCTCCTCTCCTCTCAGTCTCTCCTCCTGACCTACTTCTATCCATCCTTCAGCCATGTCTCTCCCTCCCTACGCTCCCCTCTTTTCTTTTTTGCTTTCTTTTTTTTTTCAACCTGTCAGTCCTCTGTCTGTCAGCACTTCTCTTAATTACAAAGTTTGTTTCCATTCTTCATCTCTTGGCCTCTGCTGATCTATCTGTCATCCTCTCTTCTTCGTTTCTTGTTGGATAATTGAGGTATTACAGTAATATGTACACACATTTTATACACCAAATAGGGGTTATTGTGTGCATGTTTTCAGGCGTCTTTTTCAAATCAGATCTTAAAGCATCGCCACTGTTTAATATTACCCAACTTCCTTCCCTTTTTTGCCCTCCACATCTTTTTTGTTTTCTCACTATATTTCCATTCCTCTGTGTGGGCCGACATATTCCGTAACTGCCCAGTAGGGAGTTGGAGCGGTACAACATGCTGTCATTGTTTAACACTGCTTGGCATCAACGTGACTGTTACAGAGGCTTCAGTCTGGAGCTGCTTCATTTCAAATATTCATGCGATCATGCCAACTGCTGTGACCCACTTTGCTAACAGCTGAGTCTGCCCGCTCTCTGACATCTCTGTGAGTTGTGGGTCAAAGGGTGTTTCAGCTGTTGAATTTACAGTATCTCACTGATGTGAAACATCAGAAATGATGAATGTATTTAGGTATATTTGTCCTCACTTAAAGTAATGTTCTTGTCTGTCTGGAGGAAGTTTGGTGAGATTTGACATGAATAGTGAGCTGATTGCCGCACAGCTCCTGACCTATAAGGTAACAAAATCCACTGACAATAAATTAAAAAAATAATGTCTAAAAAGTACATGTTGTAGTCTTATGAGGGTTTGTGTGCTAACTTCCTAAAGTCTTGTTGTCACCATAGTAACAAACGAAGAAATTACTGTGCCAAGCCAGGAAATAATCCTACAATAAAAAAAAACTTTCCTTTAACATATATACAATGTCATGAATTATTACTATGGTTTAATTGTTACTATGGTTTAATTGTGCTACCAGAGTGGGAGACAATAGCAGACAATCATTTGGACAAGGCAGCCACAGCCTTTGGTTTTACTGAAACAGACACATGCTGCAAGGCAAGTGGGTATTGTGTGCCTGAACACTGTCTTTGTTTTACCGCAGACACAATGAACGAAGCTCCAGCGTGGCCAGGGCCAGATATGTCGACTCATTTGAGAATATGAGAAGTGGAACTGCACAGAGCCCTTATAGAATAGTAGTCAAACAATGGGAAAGTGTTCATTAGTCTGGCATCTGTCCATATGTGCCAGTACAGTAGACTTCAAAGACGCTATTACCCACCGGAGCTGTGCACACCCGTAATGGGGAGCGGGGCAGACAATAGTGAAACGTATACAAATGGGAATGGAAATAATAGGGGATTGGCTCAGCTGTGTGTTGGCCTGCACTTGCTTCTTCGCCAGCCAGAGAGACATGCATGCTGGGAAACTGGCAGGAGGGCAGATTTGCTTTTCCCAGCTTTTAGCCATGAATGATCTATTTTCATTTTTCCACTGCCTCCTCTCATACGCACACACACACACACTCGCACACGTACGCCATACACACTCAGCCGGGTGACTGCCGTATACTAACCTATGATCCAGAAAGAATCAAAGACGATGGGAATTGAAACATTTCAAGGGTGACACACGGAAGAGGACCGTAAAAAATACGCGCCGGGCCGGGCGGCTGCAGCTCGTCAGCTCTGTGCATACAGAGAGGGAAGCCAAGGTGGAATACGTGGAACGAAATACGAGGAAAGGAAGAAAAGATAATGGCTTAGGGCTTCGAAAAATGAATTGGCGGTGTCCATGTTTTCGTATCTATTTTGGACGACGATGTTGTAGCTGCACCCTCTCAGGTGGGAATTGTCAAGAGTTATTATACCAAAAATGGTGGTGCAGATGCGCCACACCTGCAAGCCCGCATACTCGTCCACTCACACCCTGGACATGAATAGGTGTTGGTGTTGGTGGCTGCCAATAGCTTGACATGCCTATGATGAGCAGAGAAGAGGGAGAGAGAAGGATAGTGGAGCCGAAATGCTGCAAGAAAGACAAGAGAGGAAATGTTGGAGTGAGAGGCCGAGAGAGTGTGAGATGTAATGTGTGTGTGTGAGAGTGAGAGAGATGATGGCCACAGCACTGGGGAAATATGCTCCCATCTTGAGGGCAAAATTGAAGAGTGCCTAGGGGGCAATTCCTCTATCCTGCTCTCCTAGTCTCCTCCTCCTCTTGCCCTGTTTTCCCATCTCTCATCATTATCCTGCACAACCTGCTTTTTCCCATCCTCCTCCTATCACCCATTCATTCACTTTCACTCCTTCCCTTACAACACGTTAGCAGAAACAACAGTCTGCACAACATTTTTTTAAGATCACTTAAATTCTCGATTCATGTCACCTTTTTTTTTTGGAATAATTGTTTATTATCATACCACATTTTTTTTTTGCAGCATGAAACAACAAGTCCTACTGGCACAGTCAATCAAATGAACACAACATCGACTATGCCAAGCAGCAGAAAATAGATAGATGGATAAACCAATTAAAAAATGTATTGATTCATTTAGGTTGATTCAAATCGACAATTGCCTATTATGAGACGATAGCTTCCTAGCTAATGCAGCTAGCAATAGTGACAGTGTTTGTTGGATCGAACAGCCTCTTAAGCCTCTTACAATCTAATGTAGCAACCGCGACGACCCCTCCACTCCACTTGGCGTACATGTGTGCTGGATCTTCTTTGTTTTACAGGATCTGGGTCGTCATCAGCCTAACGAGCCACAACTGGTCCCAGCGTCTACAAAACCATTTTCATAACTAACCTTACTGTCTACAGCAGGCGACATGAACTATTAAGACTTTTGTTAATTACCTCAAGACTTTTTAAAAATCTTTTAAGAATTATTTTGATGAAAACTTAATTCAAGACCTGCACATGTCCTGTAAAAAGAAACCAATGTTGATAGTTGATAGGATACACGGCAGTCTTCAAGGTAAGATCATCTTAGCCCTTACTCCCATAAGCAGTTTTGTAGCACTCTGACTATCTTCAAACTATTTCTGTCTTGGCTTGAAAATGTAGGTTTTTCATCGTTTGTGCAGGGTTCAATGTAAATGTAAATGTCTGCAGGACACTTTTTAGGACTTAAGCCAGCTCCATTAGGTTTTTAGTAGATGCAATCCTATCTTTAGTGGTACTCCATTTAAAAAAACAAATGTATTACCAGAAAGCTGCAGAGCAAGCACATCCTGTTTGACCAAGGATGTCAAGAAGATGGAGTCTTAATGGGCAGTGCTTTTGGGGAGTACATTTCTTCAACTGACAAATTATTTGACAAATGAAGTTCTAAATCACACTGATGATATCAAAATGTATGCGTGTCTTTTAAAACAGCCTTTCAGCCAACATTCATCAGCTTGCTTGTATTAAAATGGTGAAGAAACACATTTAGCATGAAGCTGCATGTTTACATCTTGAGAAGGGCTTCTGACTGTGACTTAATGAGAAAGAGAACACCAACAACACTCAGCAGAGTGCTGCTCGCTTGTAATTGGCCTGTGTTTCACCTCTCTACCACGGTTATGGCGAGAAGGCGTTGCTGGGGATATTAGACGGGGGTCAAACAGAGAATAAAGGCAATAACAGGCTCATTCAGAGTCAGTCAGTCAGTCAGTTATTAATCATGTCGGGCCATAACCTTCTGTAGGAGGGAGCTCGTCATTCAACGTATACACAGTCACGTACACTGCAGCCCTTGAACTCATATTGGCACCACTGTACTTTAAAGCTAAGTGTATTCTCCCTCCTTCTTCCTGATATCTCCTTTTTTGTATCCTTTTCATTCCCTCTTTCTTTCTCTCTGTTCCTTCATTTGCGTTCGCTCTTCGTAGCACTTAAGTTGCCACTTCATAGTTTTCTTGCCTTCTCTGTGTCTACCCGCTTGCTTCTTCTTTCTGCCACTCTCACAATGCATTGTTTCTCTTCCTCTCTCTCTCTTCTCTCTCTCTCTCTCTCTCTCTCTCTCTCTCTCTCTCTCTCTCTCTCTCTCTCTCTCTTGCTCTCTCTCTCTCTCTGGCACTCCAGTTGTTCGTGATGTGTTGTATTACAAACTCCCTTGACAGAAAATCAAAGGTAGATGCAGAAATCACAGCTCAGAGGAGAATCAAGACACACACACACGCACACACACACACACACACACACACACACACACACACACACACACACACACACACACACACACACACACACACACACACACACACACACACACACACACACACACACACACACACACACACACACACACACCAAACAGCAACACAAAGTGTTTTCCCACTGTCATAAAGTTTGGCTGCCTTAGTGCTCACACCTCTAAAATGGTTGTCTTTTTTACTTGGATTCCTCAGTGCTAATAAAAACAAGATTTTTAGAGGAACTTTTTGATTAGCATGAGCAGTAATAGCCACCATGGTTGAACATAAGTATAAACAAATTGATGGACCTATATGAACCTTGTGGAGATGCCAACTGCTGTTTCCAAGGTCAAAAAGATTTACATTTATTATTCTCAACTAAACAACACACACACACACACACACACACACGCACACACACACACGCACACACACACACACACACACACACACACACACACACACACACACACACACACACACACACACACACACACACACAAACACACACACTTCCTTTCACCTACAGAAACTCTGGACCCAGCGTTTGACTGCAGGGGAACACAGGGAAGGAGGAATCACAGCAAGACGTATATAAGAGCAATAACGGAGCAATAAGAAAAATAAGTAACTCACAAACTAACATCCTGCAGTGTGTGTGATGGATCACTCCAGCATTTATTCACGACTTTCCCCCGTTTGCAAACGGATTCCCAGCACGTGGTCACTTTCAACTCCTCCAAATGCTGCACACACATGGATACCGGCTGCAGCTGTGTCCACAGATGCAAATCACAGACGGGCAGAAGGGACGGACACACGTACACTTCTAACCAGCTGATTCTAGTGTTGCTAGGTTACTCGGTGAACTAGGTTACTACATGTAGAACATATTTGCATAAATCTCCGATGGGTGTTCATATATACGCCACGAGAGAGAAAGAGAGATTATAGTTGTCTGCTGGGATCAGCAACGATGATCAGGCTCAGCTCATCTTCCGAGGGTGCAGCCACGTCAGCAATGCAGCAAGATTTGGGCTTATTTGTGTGTGTTGAGTGGTTCAAATACAAACTATATAGGCATATTTGAAATGCAAATGACGTATGCAAAATGTATATATGAGCATTTGCATAATGCATGTGTGTGGTCGCTTATAGTGCTTTGATGTAGGATTGCCTTGTACAGGGGCTTTGAGCGCAAAGCCAATACAGAGGTGGGCCAAACCTATTGCTTTCCTCTCCTTTCCACATATTTCCTATTTTATGATGCCCATCACACTTTCGCTCAGGGGGGAGACTGTGGATCAGAAGATCGGCGGTTCAATCCTCGGCTCCTTTAGTCCATGTCGATGTGTCCTTGGGCAAGACACTTAACCCTAAATTGCTCCCGAAGGCTGTGTCGTCGGTGTGTGAATGGCTGTGAATGATTAGAGAGACCCTGATGGGCAGGCGGCACCTTGCACGGTAGCCCCTGTCATCACCGTATGAATGGGTGAATGACATGTGGTATAAAAGCGCTTTGAGTGGTAGGAAGACTAGAAAGGCGCTATACAAGTACAAGTCCGTTTAGCATTTACTTTTCCCCTCATTCGAGTCTCTCTCCTCCTCCCTGCAACTCCTCATTATAGAACAAATTAAAATGTATGTTGAAAGTGAAGCGTACAGTCTGGAGAACTATAATATCCAACAGATGGAGGAGGATTAATAACACTCAATCTCATTAAGGTGCAAAAGAAATAGTTCAGCAGTCATCTCGACTAAACGGGAAGTGTTAACATAAGTTAAAAGGTGCTGCGCCACATGCTGCATCAATCAATAGCTGGATGGATTTTTACACATGCACACACGTACAGGTACAAAAACACCCACAGTAACCATTAAAAAAACACATAAAGATGAACTGTGTCGAGCTGAGAAGTGTTCTGCCACTCCTGGTAATATAGACGCAGCTGTGCAATAGGTAAGAAGTTAGAGGAAATGAAAACACTATGTTCTGTGGGCGAATGTCAAAGTGCATTTGTGATTAAGTTTAACATTCAGCCCATAAAGCCTGACGCAAGACGAGGGCAGAGCTGCTTGACACTTGAGACTTGAAGACTTGACAACTTGCTGACTGCTGTGAGATTTGACTAACTAAAGATTTGACTTGACTTGTTACTTGAAAACAAAAACATCTAATAATTACTGTTAATCCCATATTTTCCAGTTGGAGTAGGCTAACATATCTAAAAGGCTTATCTGAAACAAAGCACCGCACAATGGTTTGTAATACTCAAAGACACCATTTTACAAATCTGAAATGTAATCACTGCCGCTGTTGTCACGACGAACGAGAGGTAAACGGTACAAGTATGTGATTGGCTAGCATAGCACCTTGCCAGACGTCGAGTTGTGATGCGGCTAAAGCTGAGCCAGGTTCAATGTTTTTGCCTGGCAAACAGGCCTAAAAGTACAAGCTGAAATCTGGGGAATCAGTACCAATTGGTGACCAATAATAAAATAATCTTTCAAATAAAGAGATTTAGTGTCGTGTCAACATTTAGTGTGTAAGGACAGTCATTGACAGAACTTAGGTCTAAATTACGTTTAAAACAAAAACATCATCACACATTTATCACAGACAAAGTGTTCAAAGACTGACCCTTAAAAACCCTCTGTGTATGTAATTCTATTATTGCGTCGCTTACGTGCTGCACTGCCAGACAAAAGTATAGCTATCTGTTTCGCTAAGTGTTGAATTTGTCGGCACTGCACAGTGACTTGCTTTTGTTATTGCTGTACTCTTTTGTGTGAAGATTATGTCAGAAAGGAAAAAGAGAGAGAGAGAGAGAAAAGGAAGGTGGAATTGCAAAGGAAGAAAAGAGCCTTGAAATGCAGCTGTATGCCACATGAATGTATAATTCCTTTCACTCAATTTATTTTCAGCACAGAGCACTGCACACTTCTAATAGCCTAATATTATCCTAATCAAATTAACTGAAGGTAATTTCATTTCTGTAATAGACACTATCTAATAGGATATGCATACTGCCATGTAGCATTACAACCTCAGTTCCTTCAAAAATACAGATCGACATCTGACATTTAGTCATTTAAAATCAGGCGCACACACATTTGAATTTTATAAATATGTGTTTTGGTTTATAGCCGCCCACAATCCCCAACGCAGTGAAAAGTCAGCAGTGTTATAAATGGAAAGGTCTTCTCATCCATTGCAGTCACCATTCATAGTTAAGAATCAATGAGAATTGCTCCCAGAAAACGGGGAAGAAAGAGATAAAAAAAAAAAAGAGTGACATTCAGAAGTCATTCATTGAGAAGAAGTGGAAGAAGTGCTCTGCTCATTGTTCCTAGTCTCATTATGAAGTACACAATCGGCACAATCTAACCAGGCAAAACAATGAGACCACATGAGAGCGAGAATGAAAAGAAGCAGGAAGACAGAAGATAATGAAGACTTCATTAATAAGCGCTGATACCAGCCCTCATTTATCACGCCAATGTTGAAAACCAGTACAAGTTCCACCTCTGAGATGTCCTTAAAAAAATTCACAGATTGTGGAAACTCTCCCATTTGCTGTCATCACACTGACATCATCTGTAGAATTGCCACCGAAAGAAGGACTTTGCCAGAGCAGGAATCCAAAAAATCCAGGAATCTACACACTCACGCAGTGGCCTCAGGCAAAAATTTGTACAGGTGGTATGTGTATGTTAGATTTCCAATCAATTCAATGGAGTAGAACAAGGAGGATTTGAATGCAAAAGAGAAGGGACCGACCGTGTTTCCCTGCTGTTAGTGGCTCGCTGTGCCTTTTTTCATTTTTTTTTTTACGGCAATGAAAACTACCGGTTCAATAAAATGCTAGTGAGATAAAATTGTCAGGCACAATGAAAATGAGTCTGCAGATCTAATAAAATTGTCAAAGGAAAGATCAGGGAAAGCGGTTTTTACTGCAGGTTATGCGGAATGAATAATGCAAGAAAGGTCGTTTTGGTTTTGGGTATGGCGACTGCAGTGATCTAGTGATATGTTAAAAAAAAACTACATAAACTAAATATATATATTAAAAGGATCAACTCATGCTTTTTAGCTTCCCTGGACGATCCTCAATAAAACATTTAAAGGTTGGTCATTTTGCACACACACAACAGAATGATATGCTACAACTAAGACGCATAAATGTTACAATATAAGCCGTGGCCTTTTAAAAAAAGAAGATACCCACAGAACAGTTTTTCAAAAACACAAGTCATCTTCAAAAGGGACACCGTTGCCTCTACCTGCACTGCATCAATTACACTGACATAGTCAGTGCTGGAGGCTTGTATCATGTCTTGACAGTGACAGTTACATCGACAGGATTGTGTTGTCTTGAGGATTGCTGTCTGTATCGACAGGAACCAGTAGTGCTGAGTCGGTAGGAACACTAAGCTTTAAAGATCTCTTGTTTGTTCATTTTCATAGCTGAACTGGCCGCAGTTACTGAGTTTGTAGTACAATATTCCCTCTTTGTCTAACTATCCCTCCACCTATAGCTCAGCAAAGAATGATGGAAGATATGCTACAGCAAACTGTTTATATTGTGTAAAGACAGACTTGAAAAATATCCAATTTTTTTTTTTTTAAGCGATGCATAGTTTGAAGGAGTAGCAATGAAATAATGCGCATCCATAAAATTCGGAGACTAACAACAGACAGATTTGAAAAAGAATAATCAAAATCAAACTAGCGAGGCAGAGACAACCTGACCTTGAGTCCCTAATTACAGGTCAAGCTCACTGGATCCTTCACGTCCCATAATGCAACTCAAAAGCCAACTCCGTGGCTGGTAAATGCCTGTCATTCAAACTCCACACCCCTCCCAGCTGGTATTGCAGTCAGTCTGTTATTAAAACATTGCAGTCTCCAAGCCCAAGCCGAGATATGCAACTGTTTCACAGGCTGACTCGGACGGCGCATGCATGCCAACTAAAACTAGTTAAATCAGTGGTGCTCTATTTAAATGTGACTGTGGAAGTCTTTTTCCGGACTTGAATGAAATCAGCTTTCAATGTCAAGGGGGTCACAGACTTTAATACAGTGGATACCTCATTTAGAATCAAAAAACCTAATTCATAAATACTAATTAGCTCGGTAAAGTGTAATAATGGAATCTGGCTGCCTGTTCACTTGATAAATGAGAATGTCTGTTGCTGTTTGCCTAAGAAGTCTGTGTTATTGTAGACCCAACTTCAGATCCACGGATAATCTGGATCATTGGAAGTAGTGGAGTGGAGAAGACGAAACACTAATGAGAGCTAATGAGGAGAGAAATCACGGAGACAGCCCCTTGATTACCTGTCTGACTTGCAGTAATGGAAGACAATGCATATATGATTACTGCGTTTCCAACAGTAAAATTGCAGCGTTAATGTGTAATGCACACTCCATCAGTCTATCTTTTTTTTTTATCTCCGACTGTGTTGTTGCTCGGGGGCTTATCATCTTATAAATGCCGAAACAGCTTCACAAAGCCTACACAGTTGTGTGTGCGTGTGAGTTTGTCTGTGTGTTTGCATGTGTCATTGAGCTAGCGAGGATGGTCCGTCCATCAGCCATCAATGGAGACAATAGAAGACAGCCATGAGTCCTCAGAGATATAGCCGTAATCGGATTGAAACACAGAGAGTTTGTGATGACTCAGAGAGACACGCTCAGCAAAACTTTCTGAGGAATTTTAGATCTCTGGTGAGTTGGAGACTGAATGACTGACAAGCCATCTGTGGGAAACAGATGAGCGAGACATCTTCAGCTGAGAAAGCCTTCCTACACAGAGGGACAAGTTATATTCAGCAAAACAGTTCCAGGTAAATCCGCTTTAACTCAAATGTACACATTTGTAGAGGAGCCGAGCCATCTGCTGCGAATATCCTTTTTTGACGGAATTCAAATTAGTATTTATTCAGGAAATCCTTTTTTTATATATTTTTTTCTAAATGGGAAGTCTGATCTTTCCGGATAAAGAAAAAAATTGTTGTGCATTGAGCGCTGAGCACCAAAGATGTGACCAAAATCAAAAGGTAAGGCCCTTGCGGCAACCCACTTTAAAAAGACAAAGTAATGCTTCTTCTGAACCTTAGATATGAACTGTAATGCAATGATTTTTGATTGTTTTCTTCACATCCCTGGCTTGAAATCAAGCTGGACACCTGCCGTGAGGTTGAAGGCAGCAGAAAGGGAGGGAGGAGGATTAAACAAGTCCGATAGGGAAGGATGCACATCCATGCAGGGAAAGAATAAACACAAATAAACAGTATTTTCCTCTTAATTAGGAAACACTTAAGTCCCCCAAGTTGTCTGCGACCATTGCACGCTCATATAGCTCTTTATTTGTACTAAAAAGATTATAAAAAGACTCATCATTATTAATTCTGTCAATATTTAATCCACTTGTAATCCCACCGTTGAACCCCAGACCCACAAAGCAATTTTGTTTTAATATGGTGGTACATGGAAGAACTCACAAGTGTTCAAACAGCGGTGATTTAAAGGTCCAAGTGGTCTACCTTTTTAATAGATGTCATTCTGACTTGCCTGGGTTATTTGAAGAAAACAAGCAATTCATACAAATAGGAAGTAAATGATTGTATTTTAATAGAAATACTTGCTTTGATGAAAGAAGAAAGTTGGCATTAGTCCTTTTAATGATGTATTATAAGCTCTATTGCTTAGAGCTAGTGTTAGGAAAAACATGTTGGTTCTGTGATAATAGTCTCAAAACTCCACACGCAAATGTAACCTGATCATCGCGTATCAAGCAATCAGTGCGCACACATTACCAATCTGTAAGTTAATACAAAAGAATGTCACAAATATTCGGGTTGTTATGCGTGCATTTGTAAAACCGTTACATGTAGTCAAATTGCTTGTGAATATCCAAAAGTATGCACAAAACCAATTTTGCTCCATAATGCTTAGAGATATCAGAGCTTTTTGAGGGTGGATCTGACATTTTTCTCACTTGTAATTATATGAGAATCACTACAGACCGTCACTTTTAACCAATTAACCACTCCGATTGTACTTTACAGTGTATTTTAAGTAAACTGTGACAGCACTGCCTCATGGGTTTTATACAATAGCGGTGACACACCACCATATGTTTGATAAATTGTCTCTTCTGTTGCTTTAAAGCCATGCTATCAATAGTTTATTGTCTTTATCAATAATAGATCAAATGTGTGTGGGGATGCTTATTGACAAACCTCCAGGAAGTTACTGCCTAACTCTGTGGTTCCTCCTCGAGTCTATCGCTCAATTTAGCGTCTTTTCGGCTAATTGTTTTGATTTTCAGGCAAAACAAGCTATAGCTATCTCAGCGAAAAAGCTCAGATAAACCCACGGCTCACTACCTGCCCAGCACCAAACCAAAGCCACTGCCTTATGAAGTTGAGGGCGTGACAGAAAACTAAAGCCGTTGGAGGAGAGTGCAGACAAGGTGCGGATGTGTTCGGAAAGCTTGGTGTTGAGGTTCACGAGCCTCGTTAGTTCTGCCTCTCACAGGAAGCTTATCTCTCTAATCAGAATAAGCAGCTTGTCAGTGCACACTTCTCATCATCTAATTAATCACAATCAGGCAGGAATTTACAACACATTAGCGTTACCTATCCCACAAACCCACACATGTATACACACACACATACACAGTGGCCATAACTTTGTCTTACTGGCCATGCATGTTTATTTTTTTTCCCCTTCCTATACTCGTGTTTATGTACAGGCATCTGCGGTGCAACCTCACTAAGTTTCAAGGGCGCCATGAAAGCGGAACGATTTGGGCTCATCACATCAATACTAGCCCTTAACGGCCTTAACTTCTCGGCCAGCTGTGACACCGCAGAGTAAAAAAAAAAGAATTCTGAAGTCAATCAAAACGAAAGATAGAATCACAACAGATGAGAATGTGAGAGAGAGAGGAGTGAGTGTGGGAGAAAAGAGGTGGGAGAATCGCTCGGGAGGGGAGACGTAGCGACTTAAGGAGCACTGTCAACCACTCGTTCCCCATTCTTGACTCCTTGAGGATCAGAGGAAAGCTTGGTGTCATTTGCCTGTCTGCTCTTTGATGTGTGCCGGGCGAGAGAGACGAGGCTCCCGGCCTTTCATGTCGTACTTTGTATTCAAGCGTTCCAACCCTGGCGAGAATTACAGTGAGATAGTCATTTAGTTCAAGCTCATCACGCAGCCGATTTTGCTGCCTCAGAGGCATTTGATTGTGCTCGTGTTAAGGCTGTGTCCAGTTCAGCAATGGACATCGCACTGTATTTCACAGCACATAAAAGAGAGATGGAAATAATATACAATACAGATGGAAAATATCAAGTATCATATCGTACTTTTAATTATCCTGCTCCTGTGCCCTGAACACACTAAACTTCAGTATTCATGAACACAGAAATAGTTTATTTTGCCCTTTAACCCACCGTGTCACATCAATGTACAGATTGGATGGCGGTAAAAGGGTATGCAGGGATTTCCTGAGCCAAAGGTACATCTTTCCCCGAGGAAATAGATTTATTAAAAAAAGCTAAAGTAGAATATAAAGGTCAGTGCTTTGTTCGGTTCACAATCCTCCACTAATGGTCAGGAGCTTTATACTGTAACACTGGTACGAGACCATCGAGCAAGGGTCTGTTATTAGCGGGAGAGAGAGAGAGGGGGAGTTGCTTCTGATTGGGGAACACGAGACTCAAAAAAAGGAATGGTATCTCCACCTTAAAACAAAGTACAGGTCGTGTTCCTGCAGACGGCTGAATAAATGGAGGCATCGTGGTAAATAAGTCGCAACATTTTGAACGTTATCATTGAGATCTCCTTTGTGACAAAAATGTCTTCAACATCAAAATGCAATGGGGCATACATTCAATATGTGTTTCCTTGCTACTACATGCTACTGATACCCTTGTGCCACGTATTGCTAGTGCTTATTCTGCTATCATTTTGACTTAGCAGAGAGTCACTTCCTCATGACTCCTTGTGGTTGCCCTGATTTTTAAGTATGTTAGGATGAGAGCAAGTTAACCAAGAGAGACGGAGAGGCACACTTTTAATCAAAAGTTGGGCCCACTTTAGATTGGGTAACACTGATGGGTTGAACAAGCTTGATAAGAACGATATAATTTGCAAAACCTGTCTCGTGGAAATGAAGTATGCGGGAAACACAAAGCACACGATTAGTCACCTCGTTCATCATCCTCTCGATTTTGTGGAGAGAATGGGTAATACCACCACAGCTGCATGAGCCGATATTGGATATGCTGTATACTATATAAAGGAAAGCAAAAGGTGTGCCCTTGCAGATTGCTTACTTTAATGATTAGTCGGAGAAAAGGACTTGCGGCTGATGTTCTGCAAGCTCAGATCAAAGCCATGCACCTACAGCAGCCATTACTCCGCGCTGTACGGTTTACTACAGGCCTACTGCACAACAATGTTCTGTTTTAATTGATTCTCAGCGCACACAGGATCAGGTTATTCTTGTGTTGCACAACACCTCTATGGAGGCTTGAAATTGTAAAGATGAAAGACAGATAAAGAGCTTTGAGACAACACACTAGCAGGCATAAATTAGACTTTACACTTTACAGAAATACACTTTTTCGGTCTCCTGCCAAAAGTTAGATGTTATATCTGTACACTAAATCGTGAGATGGAGCTGGCAGGTGGTTAGCTTAGCTTAGCATAAAGGCTGGAAACAGCAGGCTCCTGTCTAAATGGTAACAAGATGTGCCCACCAGCACCACGTTATGCTGGCTACACCTTCTTCTAATTGATATGTTATCAAAGTTTTGGTTTCACACACTGTGTTACATGCTTTTCCTTGACCACATGCATTGACTTCATGAAGTATCCGCGGGTTACGTCAGTGGTGACGCGGCTCGGTACGCTAGCAGTTTCCCCTTTCTTCCAGTCTTTAACTGCTAAAATAATCGCGTGCCGAGTGTAGATTCATATTTAGCGTACAGACATGTAGCGGGATAGGTATTCTCATCTAACTTTCTGCAAGGAAAAACTGCATTTCCCCAAAAAAAGTTCTATACTTTTCCTTTAACTTCATATGACCTATTTACGTAGCGTATTTATTGCCAGCAATATCAGACATTCCAGCAGAAAATGCTTGACCTTTAATTTGAGTGACAACTAAATAAAGACCAAAAAAAAAAGTTCTGTGTATCTGACCTGCACTTTGTAATCCAGTGGAAAGGTTAGCGAGCAGCAGGCTGACTCATGCTCAAAACACACAGAAATACAAACACCCCCACGGCTGCACGCTAACACACCGCGCACGACAGAGCGGGTGGAAAACACCCAGAGTATCTGAAAAGGTCAAGGGTTGTGGATCAATTCTGACAGGGCCACTGGGATATGGACACAGATGGTGCATAATCTCCCCATCCCCTCTGAATTATGCAGTGTGACTCTCCCTCTCTTTCTCTCTCTCTCTCTCTCTATGTCCCCCCCTCTCTCGGCTCGTGCCAAAATCACAGCCAAAACATTCATTCAGACCTAGTTAGATGTACTAAAAGCCCTTGTTGGTTCACACTCCAGTGACACAATGAAGAGAGAGCTGATGCCCAGATTAGTAAAAAAAATAATTATATAAAATGTGCAATTATCTTTCACTTCAGATGGTAAATTATTTGTTCATGTTTTGTTTTTTTTAAATTGCCGAAAGCAGAAACAATCATGTTATTATTTATGTTATGTTATAATATAATCCTACTGGATTTGCACCATTGACAGTGAATTTGGGGGCAAACTTTTACATATAACTACATACTCACAACGCTGATGGAACAACTCTAGTTGTATCACCCCTGTTTCAAACTTTAAGAAAGATGTGTACCCAAATCTAAATTAACTGGGATGACATTGTACCTTTCCATGCATATTGAAGTTCTTTCATGTGGCTAAAATGATTATTTCTGCTGTCGCACAGGTAATTCAATCATTGATTTAAGTAAAGGGCTTTGATTCAAAGCAAGGTAGAGATCAAAAACGCATTTTTGGACAAATCTGGGGCAGTTTTCTGCTGTATGGCTACAAAAGCAAGGACAAAGGGGGAGAGAGAGCACCATCATCTATATTTATAATACATTAGATAACTACATGGAGCATCCAAAAAATGACCATTGCTGCAGAAATAATACTCAGTGTGTGACATTAAAGAGGCGAACACAAATGCCCACACAAATATCAGAGCGATGTAGACAAAAGGAATAAAAGTAGAAGAGGAGGACACAGGATGAGCTCCACTGCCTTTCAATTACCATCCCCTCTCTCCTTATGCTCCTCCAGCTCCCATCTGAGACAGAGCTGTGAAATTGAATTTCTGAGCACATCTCAACAAACAACGCAACTCTCCACCTCTGTGCCAACAGAGGAAAAGGACCAGCACCGTGACAGCGACAACACATCCATGTCAGTGCCTGATAAGTTCAGTAACTATTGGAAAGAAAACAAATCTGGGGGGCTTAAACCAAAAGTGCAGTGGAGCAGCTGAATGGACGGCTGAGGTGGGAGGTATTGGTGCACTTCTGTGATCGTGGTTCTGTGCCCTGAGACACTTTCCAAAACCAGGTCCAACAAGTGTTGCTTGGGAAAAAACGGCAAGTTACTGAATGCAGTTAACTGAATACACCCGACCTTATTGCAGCGAGAAAATTGATACAACTATCATGTGTGTGCTGTAAATATGAATCTATAGCCGGCAGCCAGCTTAGATTAGCATGAAGACAGGGGAAACAGCACCTCTAAAGCTCACTTAACAGGTTATATCTTGTTTGTTTAGTCCGTATAAGACCCAAAATATAAAAAAATGATCTTTGTACTGAGTCAAGCTACCTTTTTCCTTGTTTCAAATGTCTATGCTAAGCTAAGCTCACCGGCTGCAGGCTGTACACACCGATATAAGAGTATCGACCGTCTCATTTCACTCTCAGCAAGAAAGTAAATAAATGTATCTTCTAATGTTCCAATAAGTGGTTTGAGAACCATTTGTCTTGGTGCACACTCTGTGACAGAAGCAAACTGTTTGACCTCATTCTTATTATAATAGAGTAAGTGAGCTGTGTTACCAATATGTTGAATTTAAAGATGTGCAGACAAAGTAGTATCAAATATTCGGAGTGAAAAGGGCATTTCTCCATTTGAAAGCAGAGTGACAGTACCATTCACTTTCTGAGTATTGGAAAAATAATTTAGACATTTATCCGAGTGACACTGAACTTTCCTAGCAGACAAGCCTGTCAGACATCTGCAGGTTGTAATGTAATGATTGAAGTACAGAAACAGCTACTGTAACACAAATTGGTCCCTGTAGACATTTATTCTTTAGATTTCACCACCATGGAGAAGAAATCATATGTAGAACAAATTCTCATATCCAAGGTGTTCTAATATAACGTTGGATATGGTTGAAGGGTTGACTATAATAACTTTTTTTTGGGGGAAGAAAGCTAACACAGCAGTATCTGTGTTAATGCAGTGTACAACAGTGTACAACAGGATCATTCATATGGAGACATGTTTCTGTCCATCGGACACATTTAACTTCCTTTATTCACTTTCTCTCTTTTTGTTTTTGGTCACCACCAAACTCCTGAAGGAAATATCTGTCTCTTTAACAAATAAATGCTCGACTATGTTCACCAGCTAGTTGCTTACTTTCTCTGTCATTTGGTTCTGGGCAAAATACAGTGTGTTTTTAGATATTGTTTCGCTAAAAACAGTTAGTAGAGTAGTAGTTTAGTTAGACGGAACTGAAACAGTAGAGTTGTGGGGCCACAAACCAAAACATGTGGCTGAATATATATATATATGAACTTTAACTAGTTTCAAAAATTGTGATAATATCTTGAAACAAGCCAGAAAAAAAGCTGATTCCTTGCCTATTTACTGATTTATTTCATTTACTGAAAGACGTGTGTATGTATGCAACAAAACACACAAAAGACACACACACACAATAACAAAAACATCAACCCAGTCCCACTCTACGAGAGTAATGATGGGTAAAAGGGCAGTGTTGTTTGA